>CM072518.1:12505841-12548341 GCA_036898135.1 Oncomelania hupensis | reverse complement strand
CGGACAGTGTGAATGTGACGGTTAACGCCAGTCCTCGGTCCATGGCCTATCTTCTCGCCGTTGACCAGTCCGTCCTCCTCCTGAAGTCTGGCAATGACATCACAGCTGACCAAGTTAGTCCATCCTTGTTGTTGTTGTTGTTGTTGTTGTTGTTGTTGTTGTTGTTGTTGTTGTTGTTGTTGATGTTCTTCTTCTTCTTCTTCTTTTGGTACTGTGATTTATTTGTCTAAATGGTGAGGGCCACTGTTTGACCGTTGTGTGTAAAAAGGTACAAACGTACCGTTTGTCGTTTCCAGGCTTTTGGGGGATTTACAAAAAGAAACGAAAATGGTAGCGCACATCTAAATGTCCTACACAGTTTTCAGATGAGATTGGGCCTTAACTGTTTTGATTTTCCATTGCGTCTGAAGTATTTGGACAAGGAATACGGTTTTTTGGGCCCGATAAGTTCTAAAAACACCGAATATCATGCATACTGCTCCAGTACCTTTCTGGTAGGGCTACGAACGTTTTTAACAAACCTCCTATTACTATTACACCATTTCTTGGAGTGGAAGCTCTGCGCTTTTAAAGTGAGTAAGCTATACTTATGACAAATGGCTTTTTAAGTAGCTTTTAAAGACTTATCATTGTTCTAGTATTACAGTCTTTTGAGCGATTTTTTTCTTGCGCGTGTCATTTTGTTGTTCTTTGTTCCATACAGGTGGAAGAACAGTTGAACTCATACGATAGTGTGGGCGGCGACAATCCGGACTACCCAGAACCCATACCGTTTTTCCGTGGTGGTCCAATAGCCTTCGCCAGGAGAAAGAGATCCATCATCTTCCCATACCCAAGACCCTACGGCGGTAGTGATGCCAGCTCCACTATCAGGGTCAGTGATATTTTGGATTGATTATGGATTAATGTGAATCGGGATGAGCGGATAGATGGAGGGTGGTTGGGTATTTGGGTCGTCAGGGATTGGATTGAAGCAAGAGCTTTATCACCTACCCACGATGTTACTGCATTAGCGATGCCACAGCAAGTGTGAGTGGTGGGTGGGACTGCTTTGTGATGGATTGATGAAAGGGATGAACTGGGATGGATGGATTGGATAGGATGCGTGTGTGGCTGTATGCTTGGATAGATGATGGGAATTTGATTGGTTGGTTATATGAATACTTCTTCTTCTTCTTTTTCTTGTAAATATTTTCTTGTTTATCCCCATTTATTATTGTGTTAAACATCTTTCCCCTTCTTACAATTAATATTGTGCTTTGTTGTTTGCATTGTAAACAGAATACCGGATTGGTCGCGTTGACTGATTGTTATATCTACGAATACATTCCTCCACGAGGTAAGTAGCTTGCTTCGGCTGGGTGTTTTCAGCTAGCTGGCTCTAGAAAAGGTGATGTAAAGTTTCTTCACAGCTTTCTCAACGGCGAGCGAAATTGAGGAGAAAAGGTTTACTTTAGCTTTCTGGGAGTGGTATTCATGAACAACTTTACCCAGCAGATAAATCCGCGAAGCCATACAGTAGGGTATGGATTTACATATAAAGCTTCGCGGACTGTGAGCTGTGGTAGTTTGCTCAATGTTATCCTCGGTCAGGTCACGGCCGTCTAAGCATTAGTAGCCAGTTTAGCTCCTGTTAAGATCTAGCTAACATTGTATCGCCTTTGTCCCAGGCCCTACAGAGCCATTAATCTGCTTTAATGCTTATTCTTTTTTACCCACAGTTTATTATCCGATGATGTGGTTTGAACGCCAGGAAGAAATTGCGTTTACGTCAGCAGCACTCCCTTCGGCTACAGTCGCTACGTCTGTGCCCTTAGCAGAGTCTGATCTGATGCAGGTGGAGCGAATAAGAAACGTCTTCCCTGAGACCTGGCTCTGGACCAACGCCACTGTGGGGTGGGTACACTGAGATATAATGGTAAATCATTACCTGTTCAGCATTTAAAAAAAAAAGATTCATATATCTTATATAAGTCTGTATGTTCTGCACACAGTCATAGGGTGAACGTGCTTTCTCTTATCAGGGTCTTCGCATTTGGAACAAGCTGCCTCGATTTCTCATAAATTAATCTTCAGTTCAATCATTCTAACCCTCCCTTAAAACCCCAACTTTCCTTCTGCCCCTTGGTAACCATCACCCAGCCCCTTGTTCGCATAGTATGCGTGCCTGTGAGACTGGGTGTTTGAGGTTAAGAGAGAGAAGGAGAGAGTGAGCTAGTTATTGAGCGAGTGTGAATCAGAATCAGAATCAGAATCAGAATCTTTATTGTCCCCATGAAAACACAAGGAAATGTGTGTGCGGCGTACACTTCATCAACACAACGGCACAAAAGCAATAAAACACAAAAGACTTCAGGGATTAAAACAATACACCCCAAAGAACAGAAAAGCAGTTGTACACAACATGAATGTAGCTTATGAAATAATAAAAGTCATGCATCCTACTTTCTAACCCCCAACACAAAACACCCACCTACACACACACACACACACACACACACCTACACACACACACACACACAGTACCCACACACCCACACACACACACACACACACCAGAAGTTAAAAAGTTACCGGTACAGTATTTAATGCAGACTGTCACTGGCATGTGGCAGGACCAGTAATGACGTCACTTCTAACCTAGTTACAGTGTTCTAAACACACAACGGGAGTTGTGCTAAGTCTGTGTTTATTTCAGTTCAGTGCAGACCAACTGCAATTCCTGGATATTATTTTTATACGTACACAACAGGACCCAAGAAACAAAGACCTGAATTTCCAAGCAATATACATGTTTTTGATATTATGAACCAGACTGCCATGCAAGGAGAAACTGGGTCAGTAAAGGGTTTTCTGATGATTAACTTTGCACAGACTAAGTATGGTTATGCATATGAATCTCTTAAAAACTAGACGACTAAAATCTATTGCTCTAAAAGTAAATTACATAGAATCACGCTGGATCCAGCTGGTAATAAAAGAGTCAAGCTACAAAGAGGTAAGTAATAAATGCTTCAACCTACAAATTTTCCTCCACATGCAGGTTTATTATAGCTAAAATAAACAAAACAAAACAATACTTTTACAACCACTCCTACAGGCATACACTCATGCACACACATGAATACACACCACCACTACTGTTAATAACAACAATAACAATAATCACAGTCTGATTATGACATATAAAATTATATTGCATCCAATATAACAATCATTATCACAGTTCTTGATGGTTAAGACTCAGTCCAAGATGATGATGATGATGGTGATGGTATGTAAATACATGTTCACATTGACAGCAGTGATGGGAATGACAACAATAGGAAAAGGTAATCAAAGCACATTGCACAGGCTGTTTTTTTTTAATTATTTGCAAAGAACCAATTTATGTACTAATACTATTGAGATAGCCAACAATGGTAATTACTACTAGTGTTGTTGTTGTTGTTGTTGTTGTTGTTGTTGTTGTTGTTGTTGTTGTTGTTGTTGTTGTTGTTGTTGATGATGATGATATGATGATGATGATGATGATGATGATGAAGATGATGATGAGGATGAAGATGATGAGGATGAAGATGAGACTGCCAAGGATGAAAGACCATTTTTATTTCTCTTAACAATGTCCTAATAAACATAGCAGTGAAATAAACAACAGACAAGTTTCAGGTTTAGAATTTCAATTTGAATCAGAAAATAGCAGTATCTGGAACATAAATTTGTGTACATATAACTGCTGCAAATTCATATTATTTTTGACAGTGACAGTGTTTGTTTTTGATTGATATAAATATCAGTACAACTTATGTTAATCTGATGAATAAAAATTGATACAGCAACAATATAAATAATGATGACAATGGGGATGGTGATAATGATGATGTTGATAACGAGGATGATGGTCCTGGCAAAGGTGATTCAGGTACTCCTTTTGTATCCAAGCTAATTTTTCTACCTGGTGATTGATAATGATAGTACACAGTTAATTCATTCACTGCCATCCATCCTGTGTGAGAGGTGTTAGCGGATAACTATTAAAGGGTTCTAAAGAACTATTAAAGGGTTCTACCATTTCAACGACAGATTTTTTTTTGACGTCGAGTATTGCCGCACCACAGAAAAAATAAGAGTACACACAAAAAAAGAAAACTCTTTCCAAAGTACGGTTTTTGATATTAATCAATAAATTCATTTGTTCGTGAGTCTGTTAATAGCATCAAATTTGATTATAAAAATAGCACCGCAGCGAAAGCGTGTATAGTAGACACAATTGTCTGTTTACATAACAAGGAAGAGTCGCCTACCATTGAAGGCTTAGTGGGCAACGGCTCTCACCATGTTATCTTTTAACGTGACAACGTGCAAGGGAGATGGGATGAGGTGTAAGGAGTCTAACACCATAAAAAGAGTCATTTACAAAATTCTATCGTCTTTATCGAGCCGTTCTTCCACTCCAATTCCAAAACACAGGCCTTATTATTATTATTATTATTATTATTATTATTATTATTATTATTATTATTATTATTATTATTATTATTATTATTACTATGACTACTATTACTAGTACTACTATTGCTACTATTACTATTACTACTATTACTACTATTACTAGTACTAGTAAGCTTGTTAGTATTAGTCTCTTACACAATATATTGTTTCCGCCGTTGTCCGGTACCGGAGGTTTGTGGTATGATTAAATCACTATCACATTTAAAAAATAATATCTTCATTATTATTATGATGATGAGGTCCATTTGCAGCGCGAATGGAATGGCGACAGTGACGACAACTGTTCCTGACACAATTACATCTTGGATTACGTCTGGATTCGCTGTACACGACACAGATGGCCTGGGAATTGCCCCCACCGCTGCCAAGGTAAAGGGCAACATTTTCGCTTTCGTCATCATCGTTGTTAGTTAACGTTGTCAATGCCGGTGCTTCCGGTCGTCTTGTCCTTATGACAATTTTCGTCATCCATAACCCTGCCTCATCCCTCTGTTGTCACGTATTTGTTCATGGTTTACATTTTCTTGTCCATAGATAGATATATGGACAAGAAAATAGATAGATAGATAGATAGATTAGATTAGATTAGATTAGATTAGATTAATAGATAGATAGAGGACTTATGGGGGAAGGTGAAGTTAGATATTTCCAATAGAAAGAAGTACAGGGGCGACAGGAACTCTTAATCCAGATACACAAGCACGGGATAACAGCAATGTATTTAGGTATTGTTGTATAGCACTTGTCCACCATAAGACCTGATCAAGGCTGTGGCCAATACAGGATCTAACACAAGCACGGGTTAACAGCAACGTATTTAGGTATTGTTGTATAGCACTTGTCCACCATAAGACCTGATCCAGGCTGTGGCCAATACAGGATCTAACACAAGCCGTCTAAGGCGCCCACGTGCTGCCTTTGGCGCCCCAGACAACTGAGCATCATCCCGGAAGGAAGGGGAGGGAGCGAGTACTTGCTGGGTGTGTTAGTGTAGCAGCGAGGACACGTCGAGGACACGTCGAGGACACGAGCGTCAAGAGCTGTAAAATCCCTGCGATGGAATGCACAGACTAGTCCTCGGTGTATACGCATCCGAAGGGGTAGGTGCACTGGTAGCAATAGCTACGCATGACATCATCACATCTTTGACGTATGCAACTAACGGTGGTGCACGTTTTTTTCTGTTCTTTTCAGCTGCGCGTGTTCAAGCCATTCTTCGTGACCTTGAACTTGCCGTACTCGGTGGTCCGTGGCGAGCAGGTGGTCATCCAAGCCATAGTCTTCAACTACATGGACACTGACCAGAACGTGAGATTGCATCTCTCTCTCCCTCCCTCCTTCTCTCTCTCCATCCCTCCCTCTCTCTCTCTCTCTCTCTCACTCTCTCTCTCTCACACTCTCCCTCTCTTTCTATTTCTATTTTTCTCGCATATACTTTTCTTTTCCAATGCCTATGATTATTTGCGATTAGAATAGTTTTTTTGCTCAGCTACAGTGAGCTATTGACTGCTCCAGTGTTGACTTCTCTTGGCTTTTAGAATACGCGCTTCTGGAAAACGACTGATTTGGAGCTCTAGAGATGACTTTATTGCGGTTGATGATGATGATGACTGTGAGAATGCGCGAGACTATGTAGCCTGGAGTCAATGACGCTGCACAAGTACTGTACAAACAGCAACACGGTCAGCATCTCCATGTAGGCTTACTAACTGGTATATGCTTACTGTGTTCTGGAAAAGAAGCAGATTGGTGCATGGGACATTTGTTGTATGTGTGTTTAACGTGTGCAGAGAAAACAATTAAGTCTGTTATTGTATGCGTGTGGATCCAGTAGAAATAAAATCGCATGATTTACGTTCGGCCGGTCTGTTCTCAAAAGGTCATATTCGGGAACACACGTCTCCCAAAAATCAAATAAGGACTATGCCAACACAAAGTGACAACAATAATTGTCGTCCCCGAACAGGGTCTCTATACACACGTTATGCAAGGTAGGCTTTCAGACTTCTGCCACATGCATGGATGTCTGGAGTGCTTGAGTCGCTCTGTTACGAAATTTCATAGTATATTTACGTTATATTATCATAATTCTGTAGAGTAGTTTATAGAGTCTAGGTTTTTAACTCGGCTGAGCCACATGAATGCTATTGTGTTTTACAGGTGCGTGTGACCCTGAAGATGTCAAGTAGTTTCCAGAACATTCTATTGTTCGCCAACGGAACAGAGGAGCTGGTTAGCGCGGACCAGTTTTTTGACATCACCGTGAGTTTCTTGTCTCCATTTATATGGATAGGTTTGTCTTGAAGCTAACACTCTGCCTTCCCATCAAGGCTTAACTCTCTTTGTACAACAACGTAGAAAATGTCGGTAGTCATCCATAGCCACAACAAGACGTGTGGGCTAGCAAAAGGGAGGTTCCTTACGTCATCATTCCCTTTGACCCAACATTTACATTGACCCTATCAAATACTACTTAGGTGATGATGATGGAGGCGGTGGTGGTGATGAGGATGATAATGATGATTGATTGACGATTGATTGAGGATGGCGACAACGGTGATGATGATAACCACGACGACGAAGATGATGATGATGATGATTGATGGATGATTCATTGATGATTGATTGAATGACGATTGATCTGAGATGACGGTGACAACAATGATGGTGATGATGATAACCACGACGATAATAGCCACCACGACGACGACAACGGTGATGATGATGATGATGATGATGATGATGATGATGATGATGATGATGATGATGATGATGATGATGATGATGATGATGATGATGATGATGATGATTGATGAATGATTGATTGAAAGTGACGGCGACAACAATGATGGTGATAATGATGACCACGGCTATATTAGCCACGACGACAACTATGATGGTGATGATGATGACGACGGGGACGATGGTGACGTCCGACGACGACGATGATGATGATGATGATGATGATGATGATTATGATGATGATGATGATGATGATGATGATGATGATGATGACTGTTTTGTCTAGGTAGCGGCAGGTGAAGGAAAAGGGGTGTTTTTCCCGATCGTGACTAAGGTGTTGGGCAACTCGGAGATTCAGGTCTCAGCCCGATCCACCCAGGCCGCTGATGCAGAACTCAAATACCTGCTGGTAAAGGTAAGATCAAGAAATAAATAAATAAATAAATAAATAAATAAATAAATAAATAAATAAATAAATAAATAAATCCAACAATCAGCTTTTTTGTTTGAAACCAAATGTAAGATCAATTAATCAACCATTACGGCTGGTGAAATATTGTAAAAAGTTGTGAATTTTGAACAGATTTTCCTGTACGAACACTGAGTTAAATTGGACGCCTTTCCAGTGTGAGATTTAAAGTCTGCAGGACCAATATTTACTGATGAGATTGGTCATAGCTTATCAACCCTTTTTCTTCTTTTATGAAAGAAGTAAGGTTTTGCGCTTTTTAAGAAAATCGTTATTATTATTAAGTACGAAAGTATGAAGAATCGGAAGAAGGAATGGATCCATGAAACGGTGAATGAAGTAGGATTGTTTGATGAAAAAAAAACCTAGGGGGATGGAGCTTATTGTTCGTGTTCTTGTGTGTATTGGTATTGTTGTGTGTTTTCTTCTTCTTGTTCTTCTTCTTGTTCTTCTTCTTGTTCTTCTTCTTGTTCTTCTTGTTCTTGTTCTTCTTCTTCTTGTTCTTCTTCTTCTTCTTCTTCTTCTTCTTCTTCTTCTTCTTCTTCTTCTTCTTCTTCTTCTTCTTCTTCTTCTTCTTCTTCTTCTTTTTCTTGTTCTTATTCTTCTTCTTGTTGTTGCTGTTGTTATTGTTGCTGTTGTTGTTGTTGTTGTTGTTGTTGTTGTTGTTGTTGTTGTTGTTGTTGTTCTTCTTCTTCTTCTTCTTCTTCTTCTTCTTCTTCTTCTTCTTCTTCTTCTTCTTCTTCTTCTTCTTCTTCTTCTTCTTCTATTGAAGTGAAATCTGGATTGTTCGTGCCACTCTCGCCGCATTTTGATCTTCGATCATCTCGATATGTCAAATCCTGGGGACCACATGTGGGAGGATAATGTATATTTTGTTTTGGAAAGTAAAAAGTACTTAAAAAAAAAAAATATATATATATATATATATATATATATATATATATATATATATATATATATATATATATATATATATATATATATATATATATATATATATATATATATATATATATATATATATATTGCACTTTCGTAACGCAATGAGGTGCTCCGGGCGCAGTCAGAGAAGATTCCCAAGATTAAGCGATTTCGTTTGATTTCATAATTATATGTACGGTTGGCACGATTCCTTGACGAACAACAACAACAACAACAACAAATGGATTGATGTTGGACAGTGAATATTGTTGTGATTTGCCAGGCGGAGGGTATTGCTAAGGCGTTCAGCATATCGGTGCTGGTTGACCTAAAGAACACCAGCACATTCACCCAAACCGTGCCCGTCCCAGCCTTACCACCCAACCTTGTGCCAGACTCCGTCAGTGCTAGGATCAGCGCTGTTGGTAAGTGGAAGTAGCCGTAGGGTCAGCGCTATTGGATAGTAGTAGTAATAAAAGTAGGATCCGCGTAGTTGGATAGTACTAGTAGAAGTAATAATAGTAGTAGTAGTAGTGGTAGTGATTAGTAATAGGGTCCGCGCTATTGGATAGTAGTAGTAATAATAGTGATAGTGGTAGAAGTATTAGTAATAAGATCTGCGCTGTTGCATAGTACAGTAGTAGTAGATGTAGTAGTAGGAGGAGGAGAACTAGTAATAGGAGTAAGAGTAGTATTAGTAGGAGAAAGATTAGTAGGAGTAGTAGAAGAAGTAGTAATAGGAGAAAGAGGAGGAGTAGGTGAAAAGAGTAGTGGTAGGAGAAGGAATAGAAGTAGGATGAAGACAAGAAGTAGTAATTGTAGAAGTAGTAGTGAAGTAGTAGAAGAAGTAGTAGTAGGAGAAAGAGGAGGAGTAGTAGGAGACGGAGTAATATGGGTAGTGGTGGGAGGAGGAGTAGAAGTAGGAGGGGGAGTAGCAGTAGTAGTATGATTAGTAGGAGGAGGAGTCGTAGGAGTAAGAGTAGTAGGAGGAGTAGAGTAATAGTAGTAGTAGGAGTAGGCGTTGTAGTAGGAGAAAGAGGAAGATAAAGAGGAGTAGAAGTAGGTGTAGTAGGAGTAATAGTATTGGGAATACGATTACTAGGAGGAAGAGAAAGAGTAGGAGAAGTTTTTTTTTGTTGTTGTATCAATTTTTATTCATCAGATTAACGTAAGTTGTACTGATGTAACATAAACAGTTTATAACAATAAATAATTTCCAAATTAATTAATTAATTAATCCAACCGTAACAATCATCATACCACTGACATACACATACACTTTTAACAACATACATTCTCTTATAACAATTTGTTCACATTAAGAAAAAAAAATTTGAACCTTTCAACTTCAGCTGTGAAGAAGGAAGTACTTATAAATGTCATTTTGCGTCTTACAGAAAGTTGAAGTTGGGCCCCCAGACCCCTCCATCCTTCCCCATTAAAAAAACTACAAGAAAAATAATAAAATAAAAAATAACAATGAAAACAAATTGATAAATAATTCCTTCGACTCCTCCCTCCCATCCCAAAATAAAGAAATAAATAATTAAGAAATATTTATTGAAACCAATAATGCTTAATTAAATAAATTAGGTACAAAGAATTTTTTTTTATTGCTAGATTAATTGTTAGAAGTTAAAACAACAAACAAACAAAAAAGTTAGAAGAAATTGAATAATTCATGACTTCTAATTAAATCTATGAGCATTAAGCTCAATGGCCAATCATAATGTTATTCTGGATATACAATACTAGAGATTGACATAGGTAGCTTTAATGCTGATTTTGAATCAGAAAAGATTGTTATTTTTAAAGGAATTGTTATTTTTAAAGGAATTTTTATTTTTAAAGTATGAGAAGGAGGAGTTAGTTAGTTAGTTTCTTCATTGCTTATAAGGTCCTGCGGACTGCAAAGAGCCGAATAGTAAATTCACTCTTTCAGACAGAAACAGTTTCATCGTTTAAGGCTAAATGACGTTCATGTGTGTGGCTTATGTCTGCTTTCCACCAAAATATCGAAGGTTTATTAAAGGGTTCAATATACCCACCTTTCCCTTAGTGTTATTAAGAGGAGGAGGAGGAAGTAGTAGTAAGTAGTAGTAAGTAGTAGTAGTAGTGGTAGTGCTAGTGGTAGTAGTAGTAGTAGTAGTAGTAGTAGTAGTAGTAGTAGTAGTAGTAGTAGTAGTAGTAGAAGAAGAAGAATGATTGAATTGGTTAAATTGCTAGTGTTGATAGTCAAATCAGCGACCTCTAGAAGACGGCAGTGCAGTGTACGATGGCGCGGTAGTCTGTGGGTTAGAAAACAGGCTATTGTATCCTTATGTTATTAGCACAATCCAGCCTGTACTGTTGCTGGTTTATGATAGCCAAACATGATGACAAATGGAAACATCGTACAATAGTTACCTATCCACCTAGCTAGCTGTGAATGGGCGGTTACCAGTCTTGAGAAGCGGGCATGGTTGAGCAGCGACGTAGAAGAGATGGTCACGATGCTGGCCCTGATAAAATACTGTTCCTAAGGCCTCTACGCTTAGGTTGGAAACAGCTATCTTTTACAATGTTAGATAATTAATATACAGTACATCCTTAGTAGTACCATCGAGAAGAGATTAACCACATTCTGCCATTGTGTTTTCAGGCGACCTGATGGGCTCCAGTCTGAACGGGTTGGACAGTCTGGTGCAGATGCCCACCGGATGTGGCGAGCAGAACATGTTGTTCCTGGCCCCCGATGTTTTTATCTATGCCTATCTCGAAGCAACCAATCAGCTGGGAGGAGACCTCGCTCAGAAGGCTATCAAGTACATGGAAAGCGGTTAGTGGAGTTAGCTCGCTGTCTGTCTGTCTGTCTCTCTCTGTCTCTGTCTCTCTCTTTCTCTGTCTGTCTGTCTGTCTGTCTGTTAGGTTGCCTTCTGTGCTGTTCTGTCGCGTTTATATTAAAAGAAATAGTAGAGGAATTATAAACATTGTCCTACAGCGGAACTCGACATGTGTATTTTTCAGGTTACCAGAGAGAGCTGACCTACCAACACAAAGATGGTTCCTTCAGCGCTTTCGGTGAGAGCGACGCCTCAGGCAGCATGTGGTTAGTAGTTACTATCATTTAGATTTATTATTCTAGCATGTGGTTAGTAGTTACTATCATTTAGATTATTCTAGCATGTGGTTAGTAGTTACTATCATTTAGATTATTCTAGCATGTGTTTATCATTTAGATTATTCTACCATGTGGTTAGTAGTTACTATCATTTAGATTATTCTAGCATGTGGTTAGTAGTTACTATCATTTAGATTCATTATTCTATCATGTGGTTAGTAGTAACTATCATTTAGATTATTCTAGCATGTGGTTAGTAGTTACTATCATTTAGATTATTCTAGCATGTGGTTAGTAGTTACTATCATTTAGATTCATTATTCTAGCTTGTGGTTAGTAGTTACTATCATTTAGATTATTCTAGCATGTGGTTAGTAGTTACTATCATTTAGATTATTCTAGCATGTGGTTAGTAGTTACTATCATTTAGATTATTCTAGCATGTGTTTAGCAGTTACTATCATTTAGATTATTCTAGCATGTGGTTAGTAGTTACTATCATTTAGATTATTCTAGCATGTGGTTAGTAGTTACTATCATTTAGATTATTCTAGCATGTGGTTAGTAGTTACTATCATTTAGATTATTCTAGCATGTGGTTAGTAGTTACTATCATTTAGATTCATTATTCTATCATGTGGTTAGTAGTTACTATCATTTAGATTATTCTAGCATGTGGTTAGTAGTTACTATCATTTAGATTATTCTATCATGTGGTTAGTAGTTACTATCATTTAGATTATTCTATCATGTGGTTAGTAGTTACTATCATTTAGATTATTCTAGCATGTGGTTAGTAGTTACTATCATTTAGATTATTCTAGCATGTGGTTAGTAGTTACTATCATTTAGATTATTCTAGCATGTGGTTAGTAGTTACTATCATTTAGATTCATTATTCTAGCATGTGGTTAGTAGTTACTATCATTTAGATTATTCTAGCATGTGGTTAGTAGTTACTATCATTTAGATTCACTATTCTAGCATGTGGTTAGTAGTTACTATCATTTAGATTATTCTAGCATGTGGTTAGTAGTTACTATCATTTAGATTCATTATTCTAGCATGTGGTTAGTAGTTACTATCATTTAGATTCATTATTCTAGCATGTTGTTAGTAGTTACTATCATTTAGATTATTCTAGCATGTGTTTAGTAGTTACTATCATTTAGATTCATTATTCTAGCGTGTCGGACTTTCCTTTTCGCATAGGGACACACTCAGTGCACTTGTTTTCTATTTCTGCGGGCTAAGCCCCGCCACATAGGCTAAGACGCCACGTGATCTGGGCATATGTTTAAAAAAAAAAAAAGCAAAAAAAGCGACGTGTTTGCTATAAAGAGGTAAAAGTTACCATCAGACTGCTGGTTGCTCGTTCCTGACGCTATCTTTGCCCGCTTTGAGCCGAACTAAACTTTTTAGCTCGGACCATCCGGGCTAGCCGGGTCCATTGCCTGATTCTAATTTCATTAACTGGGTTAGATATATTAAGTGCAGTAAAAAGATTCGATTACACAGGGATGTTTATCTCAGGGTCGAATTACGCAGTTGATGACAGGAGTGGGTGGAGGGGAGGGGTGGAGGTAGGAGAGGGACTATTAAAAGAATTAATGAGTGCTTTGCTTATATTTTATTTGTATTGAATCGTCTGCTTTTTAGGACCATAGTTTATTTGTGTTTGTGCGTGCGTGTGTTTGTGTGTGTGTGGGTGAGTGTGTGTGTGGGTGTGTGTGTGTTTGCGTGCTTTTTATTTTTTGTTAATTCAATTCTTTTTTAAAGCATCAGCAAGGCAATGGAATGATGTTCTCCGCTGCAGGCTGACAGCGTTCGTGGGAAAGACGTTCCAACGAGCCAAGAAGTTCATCTTCATTGACCTTAACGTCATCACGCGTGCCATGACGTGGATGGTGGACAGGCAGAACCCCGACGGTTCATTCCCAGAACCAGGCAGAGTCATCCATACTAACATGCAGGTCAGCAATGTTCTGTCATCCATACTAACATGCAGGTCAGCGATGTTCTGTCATCCATACTAACATGCAGGTCAGCAATGTTATGTCATCCATACTAACATGCAGGTCAGCGATGTTCTGTCATCCATACTAACATGCAGGTCAGCAATGTTCTGTCATCCATACTAACATGCAGGTCAGCAATGTTCTGTCATCCATACTAACATGCAGGTCAGCGATGTTCTGTCATCCATACTAACATGCAGGTCAGCGATGTTCTGTCATCCATACTAACATGCAGGTCAGCAATGTTCTGTCATCCATACTAACATGCAGGTCAGCAATGTTATGTCATCCATACTAACATGCAGGTCAGCGATGTTCTGTCATCCATACTAACATGCAGGTCAGCGATGTTCTGTCATCCATACTAACATGCAGGTCAGCAATGTTCTGTCATCCATACTAACATGCAGGTCAGCAATGTTATGTCATCCATACTAACATGCAGGTCAGCAATGTTATGTCATCCATACTAACATGCAGGTCAGCGATGTTCTGTCATCCATACTAACATGCAGGTCAGCAATGTTCTGTCATCCATACTAACATGCAGGTCAGCAATTGTGTAAGGCATAAGGCTAACGACCTCGCCCCCTCCACAGATCCGTTTAACATTCACAGTGAATGTTGACCCACTGAAAAAACGTTAGTTTGCCACACACAAAAACATTAGTTTGCCACACACAAAAACATTAGTTTGCCATAGCAGAACACTGGACAGTATAGTTATTTTTTAAAGCAATAAATCCCGCAGTTGTTGTTGTTGTTTTTTTGTTGTGTTGCCTATTAATAGCATCAACATCTTGCTACAGCGCATCATGTCAGATGCCCTTTGCAGATCATGAAGGCACAGTCAGCATAGGGGGAAGAGCAATCTCCAACCTTCGTTTTGCGGATGACCACGTCACCAGATCATCAGGTCTTGCAAAGACCATCCTGCAAGGCACAGTGCAAGGAGGTAGAAGAAGAGGGAGACCGAGAAAGAGGTGGGAGGACAACATTCGAGAATGGACTGGTTTGACACTGAGCTAAACAATCAGGGTTGCTGAGGACAGGGAAAGATGGAGTACTCTGGTTAAACAAAAATCTGTGGTGCCCCTACGACCTCCGAGTTACGGAATAGGATAGGATAGGAGGAATAATAGCAACCGTTGTAGCTCTTTCAAATAGTATCTACATGTAGTAGATGATAGAGCGTATTGCCGTACCTTCAAACAGGGGAACTCATTTCTGTCAGAACACAAATGGAAGAATTCAATCTTTAGCGGTTGGTTTGCCCACTTGATGCTTGTATAATGAAATGACAATGCCAGTTTTAGGTTAATTCCCTTTTGGACCAAACTAAACAAAGCCTTCCAGTTGCCACCCTTTAACAAACGTCTTCGGCCAGGAAATTATCTTGGACAAGTTGTTTCTGGCCGTGCAAAACGAACCTACATTTAAAAAAAAAATAATAATAACAATTTATATAAGGCTAGTTTTTTCAGCAATAAGCAGTTACTATAAAATAACGTGGATGAGTGACGAGATTATTTCTGATTGGTGGAGTACTGACCAGAGATGAAACCGTACACACTAAACAACAAAGAAAAACTTAACACCTGACAGGAAGGCATTTGAACACTTGCTTGGATTTCTCGCTGAGCTTTAATTTCAGTTGATCATGCCAGTATTGTTAAGCCCTTATAATAACTCCGAGCCTGGAGTGCCTATCCTATCCTATCTTATCCTATCCCGTAACTCGGAGGTCGTGGGGGCACCACATATGATAGTTTAACCAGCGTACTCAATCCTTCTCTGTCCTCAGCAACCCTCATGGCTTCGATCAGTGTCAAACAAGTCCATTCTCGATTGTTGTCCTCCCACATCTTTTTCTGTCTCCCTCTTCTTCTGCCTCCTTGCACTGTGCCTTGCAGGATGGTCTTTGCAAGGCCTGATGATCTGGTGACGTGGCCATACCATCGGAGTTTCCGTTTCTTCACCACTGTGAGAAGGTCATCGTGTTGTCCAATGGCTTGTGTGATGGTCTGTCGGACTTCGTTGTTGGTGATTTGCTGAGTTTAGGAAATGCCCAGAAGTCTTCTATAGCACCTCATCTCCATGCTTTGTATTCTTCGTTGTAGATCTGCTGTGAGGGTCCATGTTTCACAAGCTCGGAAGATGGAGATGGCAAAGGAGCGCAGCAGTCTTACCTTGGAATGTAGACTGATGGTCTTGTCTTTCCAAATGGGCTTCAACCTTGCCAGGGCAGCAGTTGTGTGTGCGATCCTGGAGAGGACTTCCAGTCGGGACCAATTGTCTGGTACAATGGCTTCTAAATATGTGAAGCTATGTACTGTGTTGAGGGATTGGCCTTGGACTTTGATGTCCGTGTTGATGCCATTGGTGTTGTTGGTCATCATTTTGGTCTTCTCTGCACTTATTTCCATTCCAAAGGCTCAGGAGGTGGTGTCAAGCCTCTGTACCAGATGTTCAAGTTCTTGTTCCTCTCCAGCCAATCCATCAATGTCATCCGCAAAACGAAGGTTGGAGGTTGCTCTACCCCCTATGTGCCTGGAGTGCAAGCGATTCGAACCAAATGCAATAATGAATAAATAATTTATAAAGCGTGTAACGGGGGGTTTATTGTTGCTGGGCTCTGCACAATGGAATGCTGTAACCCTCACGTCTTATTCTATGGGAACTGCTAGTGAGTCACCCGGTGAATTACTTTAATACATTTATTTGTTTAGCTCGGTCTGTGTTAAGGCTGGGGTACAGAGATAGATAGAAAAATGGTAAAAGATCACTGTCACACTAGTTTTCACATGGCTATGAATCATATGTAGTCCAGCCACTTAATAACAGTCAAATTCACACATTTATTTCTTCTACTCTATACACGATCTTCGAAGTACGAATCTAACTTAAAAGTTCATTTGTCAATGGGAATGGTTCGCTCGCTGATAATCTAGGCAGCTATTATTTCTTCATAGAGCACTGGCTACTAGCGTTCATGAAGAGTGGACTACTGTGGTCCTTTTGCTACAGTTTTAGTGCACTGTTTCCTGGGCACTTAACTGAAGTGTTGGGCGTTTGAAGCACTGCGTTGAGATAGCTTCTGGTACACGCTGGGTCGTCGTGTAGTCTTTGACTTTTGGTACGACGTTTGAGGCTATCTGCGCACGATGCTGTAGATGCCTCGGCAGCCAACTCGAATCGTAGATTAGGTTCTGCTCTTCTGTTGAGTTGGGCTCACGATATCCTGCCTGCTCGTCTGTAACATATGAGACGAAATTCTGCACAACCCTGAATAATAGGTCTGTGCAGAGCGTCTCACTGAAAGCCAAAGTAGCCCTCAGTGATAGCTCCACATCTCTATACATAAGCGACGAACATTCTGCTAAGTCGGTGGTCCACTGGAATCTCCACTCTAATTTCCTATACATACATAAATATAAATCGTGGCTAACTATACACATAAAGAATTAATAATATTATAAACATTCACTGGTATAGCCACTGGTCTGCAAGCATACATATAGGTTAAACAACAGTGGTTCCGTCAGGTATACAACATGGCGTCAAAACCGGTCGTGCTTGACACGTGTTCGGCTTCTCCACGTGGTAAGGCAAAGTCGGACTAACAATTCAAATCTATGCATAGCAAATTCCACAAACATAATTTCAACAATAATATAAATACATCACGATGAAACAGAAGTATGTTCATTTACCTGTTCGACAATGTCAGGCCCGTGGCTACTTGATTGAATTCAAAAATTCAACAAGCACTGCTTCCCTGTTCTATCAGTGGAGATGTTTCTCTGCTCTAGTGTAACTGTGTACTCCTCAGAGCTTTCCACACAACTGACCTATACTTGGCCTTGACTGAATCAGCCAGAACTGGTTCTAAACGCTCTACCTGTGTCCCGATTGGCTCAAACAATCTAAGTGGCTATAAAGTTCAAAATTCGATCGTAGGCCGCGATGATGTCACTAAACGGCTCGCGTCAGCTCGCAGTGTGTGTGTACACATCAGTTATACCTTAATCGTCTGCTATAGACTACAGTAACCTTCTAAGTTTTACTACTGCTGACCAAGCAAAAGCTCAAATAGTGAGGGGTAAACGGGTCTGTTTGTTACAAAGCGCATCTCCAAACTGAAGGGCGTGATCGTAGCGCTGGTGGGAAGTACACACACACACACACACACACACACACACACGCATACACACACCCACATACATACACACACAAACAAACACACCTCCATATACACACACATACACACACACATATATATTGTAGCAAGCAGACATATATATTGTAGCAAGCAGACATATATATTGTAGCAAGCAGACATATATATTGTAGCAAGCAGACATATATATATCTTGTAGCAAGCAGACATATATATTGTAGCAAGCAGACAAGACAATTTGCATGTATGCAATCCTTTCACACAGTGACTTTTGCAAATAACATGGCCAGATAGACATGCAGTTTAGCAGATAGACATGCAGTTTAGCAGATAGACATGCTGTTTAGCAGATAGACATGCAGTTTAGCAGATAGACATGCTGTTTAGCAGATAGACATGCAGTTTAGCAGATAGACATGCAGTTTAGCAGATAGACATGCAGTTTAGCAGATAGACATGCAGTTTAGCAGATAGACATGCAGTTTAGCAGATAGACATGCAGTTTAGCAAGATAGACATGCAGTTTAGCAAGATAGACAAGCAGTTTAGCAGATAGACATGCAGTTTAGCAGATAGACATGCAGTTTAGCAAATAGACATGCAGTTTAGCAGATAGACAAGCAGTTTAGCAAGATAGACATGCAGTTTAGCAGATAGACATGCAGTTTAGCAGATAGACATGCAGTTTAGCAGTTTAGCAGATAGACATGCAGTTTAGCAGATAGACATGCAGTTTAGCAGATAGACATGCAGTTTAGCAGATAGACATGCAGTTTAGCAGATAGACATGCAGTTTAGGAGATAGACATGCAGTTTAGCAGATAGACATGCAGTTTAGCAAGAAGAAAATATACAAAGTATATGTTTTAATTAGGTTTCTGCGATATCAATTGTCCATGGTAAAATTACATGCCATAATTTGTTCCCATAATGATAATAATAATAATACTGGATGCTATCACGATACAGCGCTTTATCAGCTCAAAGGGATACTCAAGGCGTTTCCGCTAAAACATCACGATGCCCAAGGCGCCATCATGCTGTGCACTGTGGTGACGCGTGATTTTGATATGCCAGTTGCTGTGCGTTGGTCAAACCAAACCTATTATATCATTTATATGGGCGCTGGATATATTTTCCCCCAACATTGGCAAGACTTAGTTTCAATTCAAATTGTTATGCATTATTCATTTAGGATGGATGGATGGATTCATTCTTTCATGTATTGATGGCGGCAATAATTAATAGCCACCGTCGCCTGTACTGTGTACAGGGAGGTGCAGCGAGTGGTAGCGGGCTGACAGCGTTTGTGACCATCGCTATGCTAGAAAGCAGTAACGATCTATCTGCCAGCATCAAAGCTTCTGTGGAAGTGGCCATCAAGAAAGCCCTGGTGTACCTCAAGCAGCAGCTTTCCCTCATCACGGACGACTACATCCTGGCCATGACCACCTACGCTCTCACTCTGGCAAACGACGCCGATGCGACTAACGCGTTCAACAGGCTGCTAACTACCGCGGTGATGCAAGGTTGCTATCTGTTGTTACGTTGTTGATTTTTAAATATTAAATGGCAAGGACAAGGTCAAGATTGCAGTAATAGAAGAGAGGCTTTACAGAGTCCCCACCTCTCCATTTTCTCAGGTCCGGTCCAGCTTTCTGAGTGAAATGCCCTTATCCTTCTCTCTGTAGCCGTGCAGTGGTGGTGCAAGGTTGCTGTCGTTTTAAGTTATATAGGTCTACGGGATTGCTTCCCCCAACCAGTATAATATTTCGATAGCAGTCGAGAAAAGCTATGGTTCTTTCTTCTCAGGTCCGGCTTTAGCCTCCTTTTCCCTGTTCTTTTGAGAGCCATGCACCCATTTCCAACTGTATGATATTGTTCGTGTGTTTCCGATAGTATTTTAGTATTTTACTCTAAAAATCGAGCGCATCTTTTCCCTCCTAGACGGTCTGCGATACTGGCACAAGGCCGACAGCCCTGCGCCATCCGGTTCTGCCACGTGGCAATCACCCCAAGCCCCCGCTTCTGACGTAGAAATTTCGTCATACGGTTTGCTGACGTATGCAGCCAGGAACGACTTCATCAATAGCCTTCCTGTCTTGAAGTGGGTGACCCTGCAAAGTAACCCTAACGGTGGATATTCCTCCACGCAGGTATGACAAATGCCTTGATAATAATAGTAATAATACAACACAACACAACTCAACACATCTCTATTACCTCAAAAGGAATTACCACAGGCGCGAGAATTACAGTAAACTGTTCAGTCAATCAATAACTTGAATCACAATAAATTGTTCAGTCAATCAATAACTAGAATCACAGTAAATTGTTCAATTAATGAATAACTAGAATCACAGTAAATTGTTCAGTCGATCAATAAT
This sequence comes from Oncomelania hupensis, assembly GCA_036898135.1. Taxonomy (NCBI): domain Eukaryota; kingdom Metazoa; phylum Mollusca; class Gastropoda; order Littorinimorpha; family Pomatiopsidae; genus Oncomelania; species Oncomelania hupensis. The sequence continues at coordinate 12,528,012 of CM072518.1, read as the reverse complement.
TTGAATCATAGTATATTGTTCAGTCAATCAATAACTAGAATCACAGTAAATTGTTCAGTCAATAACTAGAATCACAGTACATTGTTCATTCAATCAAGAAGTAGAATCAAAGTAAATTATTAATAAAAAATAATCACAATAAACAGTTCAGTCAATCAATGAAATCTACTAGTATACTGTTGTTATTGTTGTTTTCAGGACACGGTACTGGCGATCCAAGCGTGTGCTGCCATTGCCACTTTGATATACTCCAGCAATTTCAACATGGACGTGGACGTCACTGCTGGCCCCTTCACTAAACAGTTCACCATTGAGCGGAGCAACGCTCTGGTTTATCAAATGGCTGAGGTCAGTCTATATCTCGGAGGTCGTGGGTTCGATCTTTGGTCGCCCCAATATTTTTTTATTTATTTTGATTTGCATCGAATAATAATAATAATAATAATAATAATAATAATAATAATAATAATAATAATAATAATAATAATAATAATAAATATTATTATTTTTTAAAATTATTATTATTATTATTGTAAGTATTTTCCACATCAATTATGTGTATTCAAGATCACCAAACAGGATTTGAACTGCCAGAATAGTGTATTTCTGGACATCATTTCATTTTGTGATAAGTTTACTGATTCTGGGGTGGCTTCTTGGCGCAGTGGATTAGTCGCCGGTTTCCTATGCCGAAGGTCGCGGGTTCGATTCCCGCAAGGAGCGAACTTATGTGACTTAGGTACGTGACTATTGAGGTTACAGAGGGTTGTCTCCGTACTCAGGTTTTCTCCCTCGCATCAATAATGATATTGGATGCAGTCAATCTAACAAATATAAATTTGAATTTCTTTTCGTTTTTTAATAGCGACTTGCTTTTACACATGTTTGAGTGATGAATGTCAGTTTGTTGTGAATGTAGGAGTGTTTGTAACATGTGAACGTGTATGTTGGTTACAGATCGCCGCGCTTTGAGTCTGATTTAGGAATAAGGCGCGTATTATTATTACATTAGGATACATTATTATTATTATTATTATTATTATTATTATTATTATTATTATTATTATTATTATTATTATTATTATTATTATTATTATTATTATTGTGACTCTCATTCCAGGTTCCATCCGTGCCCACTTCACTAACAGTCGTAGCTAGAGGCTCTGGAATCGCTTTGATAAGCGTAAGCTCATTTCTTATTTCTTGTCTTGTGTTCCTTATTACGTTATACCTTATATCAACGCCTATGTTGGTGTCACCGCGTTGTGGGGAAAACACAGGCTCGTATTTTGAACAGTACCCCAGAGGCCGGCCAGGTTTGTGCTGGCTTGAACTTGGCGGACCAAGGAAAGTAAACAGCGCAGAACGGAGGTGTTTGCCAGCCGGATTCTCTGATTCTCCCGGGAAGGACAATACAGCGAGAGAAAGACTGGACGGACTGTGCCTTCATCTAGTTAGCCCTGAAAAAGGGAGTACTCGCCAACGAAAAGCAGGTTGCGGGTGCGTTACTGGAGAGTTTGCTCGACATTGGAAAACCCGAACGCCTTTGTCTGGAGTGCACGGTTCCGGCCATTCCTATAGTTGATCCAGTAGTAGAACAGTCAGCGTACACATAACACCGCTGACTTCGCATATGCCTACGTTACTTGTAATACCAGAGGGAAGTCTAGATGGTCGCTCACAAGTTTAAGATCAGGTGAACAAATTGAGAGGAGCAAAAAATGATTTTAAAAAACTGATAAGTGCAATTGACGCTAAGAGATTACTACTGGCTTATATATTGATACAGTTCTGTCTAATATTTGCCAAACGTCATGCGTCAATCTAAATGTGGTGCCAGAGCGTTCAAATGGTCGTCTGCTATGAGCAGTAAATAGGCTTATGTCCCTTAGATTACAAACGCAGGTGAGCGTGATCAACAAACTCCAATCTGTGGATTAGTCGAGGGAAACAATTCTGGGCCTGTTGTCTGAAGTGACGCTCAATGACGGCAATAGGGGCCACTTGTAATTTGATGTTTTATTCCCTTCAACCCCTTTTGACTGGTCATTCTACCTGCCTGTTTATATGTTTATTGTGCTGGTCATCCTACCTGCCTGTTTATATGTTTATTGTACTGGTCATCCTACCTGCCTGTTTATATGTTTATTGTGCTGGTCATTCTACCTGCCTGTTTATATGTTTATTGTGCTGGTCATCCTACCTGCCTGTTTATATGGTTATTGTACTGGTCATCCTACCTGCCTGTTTATATGTTTATTGTGCTGGTCATCCTATCTGCCTGTTTATATGTTTATTGTGCTGGTCATCCTATCTGCCTGTTTATATGGTTATTGTACTGGTCATCCTATCTGCCTGTTTATATGGTTATTGTACTGGTCATCCTATCTGCCTGTTTATATGTTTATTGTGCTGGTCATCCTACCTGCCTGTTTATATGGTTGTTGTGCTGGTCATTCTACCTGCCTGTTTATATGTTTATTGTGCTGGTCATTCTACCTGCCTGTTTATATGTTTATTGTGCTGGTCATTCTACCTGCCTGTTTATATGTTTATTGTGCTGGTCATTCTACCTGCCTGTTTATATGGTTATTGTACTGGTCATCCTACCTGTCTGTTTATATGTTTATTGTGCTGGTCATTCTACCTGCCTGTTTATATGTTTATTGTACTGGTCATCCTCCCTGTCTGTTTATATGTTTATTGTGCTGGTCATTCTATCTGCCTGTTTATATGTTTATTGTACTGGTCATCCTACCTGCCTGTTTATATGGTTATTGTACTGGTCATCCTACCTGCCTGTTTATATGGTTATTGTGCTGGTCATCCTACCTGCCTGTTTATATGGTTATTGTACTGGTCATCCTACCTGCCTGTTTATATGTTTATTGTACTGGTCATCCTACCTGCCTGTTTATATGTTTATTGTGCTGGTCATTCTATCTGCCTGTTTATATGGTTATTGTACTGGTCATCCTACCTGCCTGTTTATATGTTATTGTACTGGTCATCCTACCTGCCTGTTTATATGTTTATTGTACTGGTCATCCTCCCTGTCTGTTTATATGTTTATTGTGCTGGTCATTCTATCTGCCTGTTTATATGTTTATTGTACTGGTCATTCTACCTGCCTGTTTATATGTTTATTGTGCTGGTCATCCTATCTGTCTGTTTATATGTTTATTGTACTGGTCATCCTATCTGTCTGTTTATATGTTTATTGTGCTGGTCATCCTATCTGTCTGTTTATATGTTTATTGTACTGGTCATCCTACCTGCCTGTTTATATGTTTATTGTGCTGGTCATCCTACCTGCCTGTTTATTGTGCTGGTCATCCTATCTGCCTGTTTATATGTTTATTGTGCTGGTCATCCTATCTGCCTGCTTATATGTTTATTGTACTGGTCATCCTACCTGCCTGTTTATATGTTATTGTGCTGGTCATCCTATCTGCCTGTTTATATGTTTATTGTACTGGTCATCCTACCTGCCTGTTTATATGTTATTGTGCTGGTCATCCTACCTGCCTGTTTATATGGTTATTGTGCTGGTCATTCTACCTGCCTGTTTATATGTTTATTGTACTGGTCATTCTACCTGCCTGTTTATATGTTTATTGTGCTGGTCATTCTACCTGCCTGTTTATATGTTATTGTACTGGTCATTCTACCTGCCTGTTTATATGTTATTGTACTGGTCATCCTAGCTGCCTGTTTATATGGTTATTGTGCTGGTCATCCTATCTGCCTGTTTATATGTTTATTGTGCTGGTCATCCTACCTGCCTGTTTATATGTTTATTGTACTGGTCATTCTACCTGCCTGTTTATATGTTTATTGTGCTGGTCATCCTATCTGTCTGTTTATATGTTTATTGTACTGGTCATCCTCCCTGTCTGTTTATATGTTTATTGTGCTGGTCATTCTATCTGCCTGTTTATATGTTTATTGTACTGGTCATTCTACCTGCCTGTTTATATGTTTATTGTGCTGGTCATTCTACCTGCCTGTTTATATGTTTATTGTGCTGGTCATTCTACCTGCCTGTTTATATGGTTATTGTACTGGTCATCCTACCTGTCTGTTTATATGTTTATTGTGCTGGTCATCCTACCTGCCTGTTTATATGGTTATTGTACTGGTCATCCTACCTGTCTGTTTATATGGTTATTGTACTGGTCATTCTACCTGCCTGTTTATATGTTTATTGTGCTGGTCATCCTACCTGCCTGTTTATATGTTTATTGTGCTGGTCATCCTACCTGCCTGTTTATATGGTTATTGTACTGGTCATCCTACCTGCCTGTTTATATGTTTATTGTGCTGGTCATCCTATCTGCCTGTTTATATGTTTATTGTGCTGGTCATCCTATCTGCCTGTTTATATGGTTATTGTACTGGTCATCCTATCTGCCTGTTTATATGGTTATTGTACTGGTCATCCTATCTGCCTGTTTATATGTTTATTGTGCTGGTCATCCTACCTGCCTGTTTATATGGTTGTTGTGCTGGTCATTCTACCTGCCTGTTTATATGTTTATTGTGCTGGTCATTCTACCTGCCTGTTTATATGTTTATTGTGCTGGTCATTCTACCTGCCTGTTTATATGTTTATTGTGCTGGTCATTCTACCTGCCTGTTTATATGGTTATTGTACTGGTCATCCTACCTGTCTGTTTATATGTTTATTGTGCTGGTCATTCTACCTGCCTGTTTATATGTTTATTGTACTGGTCATCCTCCCTGTCTGTTTATATGTTTATTGTGCTGGTCATTCTATCTGCCTGTTTATATGTTTATTGTACTGGTCATCCTACCTGCCTGTTTATATGGTTATTGTACTGGTCATCCTACCTGCCTGTTTATATGGTTATTGTGCTGGTCATCCTACCTGCCTGTTTATATGGTTATTGTACTGGTCATCCTACCTGCCTGTTTATATGTTTATTGTACTGGTCATCCTACCTGCCTGTTTATATGTTTATTGTGCTGGTCATTCTATCTGCCTGTTTATATGGTTATTGTACTGGTCATCCTACCTGCCTGTTTATATGTTATTGTACTGGTCATCCTACCTGCCTGTTTATATGTTTATTGTACTGGTCATCCTCCCTGTCTGTTTATATGTTTATTGTGCTGGTCATTCTATCTGCCTGTTTATATGTTTATTGTACTGGTCATTCTACCTGCCTGTTTATATGTTTATTGTGCTGGTCATCCTATCTGTCTGTTTATATGTTTATTGTACTGGTCATCCTATCTGTCTGTTTATATGTTTATTGTGCTGGTCATCCTATCTGTCTGTTTATATGTTTATTGTACTGGTCATCCTACCTGCCTGTTTATATGTTTATTGTGCTGGTCATCCTACCTGCCTGTTTATTGTGCTGGTCATCCTATCTGCCTGTTTATATGTTTATTGTGCTGGTCATCCTATCTGCCTGTTTATATGTTTATTGTACTGGTCATCCTACCTGCCTGTTTATATGTTATTGTGCTGGTCATCCTATCTGCCTGTTTATATGTTTATTGTACTGGTCATCCTACCTGCCTGTTTATATGTTATTGTGCTGGTCATCCTACCTGCCTGTTTATATGGTTATTGTGCTGGTCATTCTACCTGCCTGTTTATATGTTTATTGTACTGGTCATTCTACCTGCCTGTTTATATGTTTATTGTGCTGGTCATTCTACCTGCCTGTTTATATGTTATTGTACTGGTCATTCTACCTGCCTGTTTATATGTTATTGTACTGGTCATCCTAGCTGCCTGTTTATATGGTTATTGTGCTGGTCATCCTATCTGCCTGTTTATATGTTTATTGTGCTGGTCATCCTACCTGCCTGTTTATATGTTTATTGTACTGGTCATTCTACCTGCCTGTTTATATGTTTATTGTGCTGGTCATCCTATCTGTCTGTTTATATGTTTATTGTACTGGTCATCCTATCTGTCTGTTTATATGTTTATTGTGCTGGTCATCCTATCTGTCTGTTTATATGTTTATTGTACTGGTCATCCTACCTGCCTGTTTATATGTTTATTGTGCTGGTCATCCTACCTGCCTGTTTATTGTGCTGGTCATCCTATCTGCCTGTTTATATGTTTATTGTGCTGGTCATCCTATCTGCCTGTTTATATGTTTATTGTACTGGTCATCCTACCTGCCTGTTTATATGTTATTGTGCTGGTCATCCTATCTGCCTGTTTATATGTTTATTGTACTGGTCATCCTACCTGCCTGTTTATATGTTATTGTGCTGGTCATCCTACCTGCCTGTTTATATGGTTATTGTGCTGGTCATTCTACCTGCCTGTTTATATGTTTATTGTACTGGTCATCCTACCTGCCTGTTTATATGTTTATTGTGCTGGTCATCCTATCTGCCTGTTTATATGTTTATTGTACTGGTCATCCTATCTGCCTGTTTATATGTTATTGTGCTGGTCATCCTATCTGCCTGTTTATATGTTTATTGTACTGGTCATTCTACCTGCCTGTTTATATGTTTATTGTACTGGTCATCCTACCTGCCTGTTTATATGTTTATTGTGCTGGTCATTCTACCTGCCTGTTTATATGTTTATTGTGCTGGTCATTCTACCTGCCTGTTTATATGTTATTGTACTGGTCATTCTACCTGCCTGTTTATATGTTTATTGTGCTGGTCATCCTACCTGCCTGTTTATATGTTTATTGTACTGGTCATTCTACCTGCCTGTTTATATGGTTATTGTACTGGTCATCCTACCTGCCTGTTTATATGTTATTGTGCTGGTCATCCTACCTGCCTGTTTATATGGTTATTGTGCTGGTCATTCTACCTGCCTGTTTATATGTTTATTGTACTGGTCATCCTACCTGCCTGTTTATATGTTTATTGTGCTGGTCATCCTATCTGCCTGTTTATATGTTTATTGTACTGGTCATCCTATCTGCCTGTTTATATGTTATTGTGCTGGTCATCCTATCTGCCTGTTTATATGTTTATTGTACTGGTCATTCTACCTGCCTGTTTATATGTTTATTGTACTGGTCATCCTACCTGCCTGTTTATATGTTTATTGTGCTGGTCATTCTACCTGCCTGTTTATATGTTTATTGTGCTGGTCATTCTACCTGCCTGTTTATATGTTATTGTACTGGTCATTCTACCTGCCTGTTTATATGTTTATTGTGCTGGTCATCCTACCTGCCTGTTTATATGTTTATTGTACTGGTCATTCTACCTGCCTGTTTATATGGTTATTGTACTGGTCATCCTACCTGCCTGTTTATATGTTTATTGTGCTGGTCATCCTACCTGCCTGTTTATATGTTTATTGTGCTGGTCATTCTACCTGCCTGTTTATATGTTTATTGTACTGGTCATCCTATCTGCCTGTTTATATGGTTGTCGTGGTGTGCAGCTCAACGTGTATTTCCACGTGGCCACGCCTGTGGAGAAAGAGACCTTTGCCGTCACCGTCAACCTCACAATTGATCAGTTGAACCACCTGCAGATTTACACCTGTGTGAGGTAGGTCTTCTTCTCTCTTGCTTTCACCTGTAGGATCTCATCTGCGCCAGGTAGGTCTTTATTCATCCGGGGGATGTCTTACTGTCATGGCACTGAAACAACTACAAAACTCCGAATCCACGTGTAAAATCCATTGTAACAATAGGCAATGTTGACTCGGGCAGTGCATCATTCCATATCAAGAGCCAAATGTGTGTAAAAGACAAGTGGTGAAGGTGGCTGGCCTAAAGAGATGGACTGTATTGATAGCATCTGGGATTAAATCATAAGTGGCTAGCCTCCGTGGAATGAGGGAATGATATGACAAAGAGCTGTCTCCCCTTCCACAGACTATATACCCACATGGAAAACTCCCGTTATTTGGCGTTGCCTTTTACAAATCTCACAGTCTATCGAGTTTGGCCAGCCTATGTTGCTGCAGATGCGTCGCGCAGCACACGAAGAAAACCTCTCTAAACAAAGAAACCCTCTCTAAAAGGTCTTATTCTGTCAACTGCGCCCACGGCGCCGCGCAAAAGATCGGCCAACTTCCAATCGAGTGACCCCAACGACACCGATGTCTGCCCCTCCGTCTGTTTGGTGATAACGGGGAATTTACACAACCCGCTGTTTGAAATAGACGGACCCAAGGGGCCAATATTTGATTTTCTTCTTCTCCGTCTGACCGCAGTCCAAGACTGAGTGGGTCCACAGCGGTAGAGGAATGATGGGGGTAGGCCACCAAGTGGACCTCTCCCGCAAGGAGGGATGCAGACCCCACATTTTTGACTATTTCGTCAGCTTTTGAGGACAAGACCTCTCTCTGTCAGAATATCCGAACTGACATCGGAATTCGCGGTAGAAGAATCCGAAAGATTCTGGGATCCTTTACCAAAAAGAGTAGCCTGCATGGCCACCGGGGTGATGACGCCAGGGCCACCCCCGGGAGAGAGTTTGAAATTCGCGACTCAAGATCATGCGAACCGCGGTCCGATTCAGCAGACTCGGTTCTGGTTTTGACAACTGGGGAATCCTTCCTTCCCCTCGTCGATAGACGACGGCTGTTAGAAACCATGTTTTAATACTCAAACAAGCTTTTTAAAAAAAAAAATAAATAAATAAATAATTTTTTTTAAAAGAGGAAAGAAAGAAAGTCACTACAGTTCCCCTCGGGGAAGACTCAAGTGGCCACACGCGAACTGAAGATTTAAAAATCCGATTCAGGACCTAAAATGTTTTTTTTTAAAACACCGAGTTTTATTCAAAGCAGTCTAAAAAGAAGATAAAAACTCACACCAAACCAAAGAAAGTCCGAAGCCAGAACGTGGAGCAGAAGGCAAAGAAGAGCCAGCAGCTCCCATGCAGCAGGTCAGTCAATGATCGTGGACAGTTACGTCATCAAGTGACTGACTTTGCAAAGCATGAGAAGACGCCTGAATGAAGTTTCTCAGAAGAATATCTTCATGCGAAGAAAGTATCCATATTTTGGCTGGCTGGCTGGCTGGCTGGCTGGCTGGCAACATGGATCGGAAAGAACCTAACTTTCTGAAAGAGAATTCATTGCCAAACAGTTCTAAAGACCAAATGTGTTCTTTACCAAACTGCTATAGTCTGACGAGGAAGGCAGCCAAGATCTCGAACACAACTACATTTTCCCGTGGTGGAAGGAGAGAGGATGAAATGTGTGTAAGTGTTTGCGTTTGTGAAGGTGCGCGTGAGCGTTTTGTCTGATACCATTATCCGTTTTGAACAATTGAACAAAGACGTACCAGTTAAGAAGTTTTGAACCAGAACAATGACAGTTCCACACAGTCACCGACACTAAGGTTTACCTTGCGACGTCATATTGTGACGACAATCACGCTCATTCGCATTATGACAGCAACCACGCATAATCGCTGATGTGTCGACAGTTGGTTGGGTAACGGTACGAGTGGCATGGCGATACAGGAAATTGGCATCCCATCAGGCTTTGAGGTAGACGTGGACAAGATGGCGGACAAGAATAAACTGCTGAAACGCACCGAAGTGCAGGACAAGAAAGTCGTCCTCTACTTTGACGAGGTAAGGACCAAAATTACGAGAAAATAACAATAATAGACACTGATTTATTGTTATAGGCTTTGTGTTACGTTGAAACGCGAACGAAAGTATGTCGGAAGCGTGTACGATAGATCTAATCGTTTCGATTTGCAAAGTATTCAATAATGGAGTTTATTTACCTTTGATTTGAGTTTGCATTGTTGTTAGGAGAGGCTTTGTATAACGTTGATAATTTTCGTTAGTCGATATTGTTGGAGAATCTTCTGGATCCGTTTGTTTTCTATCGATCGAAGCTTCTTGATGGACGTAGATAATGGAGAACATTCTTTTGACATGTATGACGTAAGTCAGTGATGACGATCTTTTAATCGATTGGTGGCAGTGCGTCATTTCTACTGTATTCGAAATTCTTCCGGAAGAGAGAGAGATTATAAAATTGCGTGCCGCACTGTTGTTGAGGGATAGTAAAGTTGTTGATAGTGATTTGGAAAGTTGCTGTGAAAGTTGTTGAGTTGAGTTGAGAATTGTATGCAGTTGTTGATGTGTGCTGAATAAAAGTGGAAAACTTCATACATCGACTTTGTGACTTGTATGCTGTTTGGACGGGTTGCGTGGATAAACGAATCTGAGTTACACCTTATCAGGAATTCAGCATTGGGGCTGAATCGGATACTGATAAAGGAAAACTCCATCATCAAACGGAGTGTAACATTTTGGGGGTCAAGCCGCGATTCACGCCATAGCCAAGGGTTCAACTGCTACAACAAGCGAGTCAACGTTACGAGAGGCAGTCATCGAGGGTAGCCGCCAACGAGTTGCGTCGAGAGGGGCCAACATACTGGGACTACATCACCGATAGGTTCGGGTTGACTACTGCAAGGGCGTGTAGTCGCTGAAGAGTTGCTTCGTGAGCGAACAACAGAGCGGGACTACGTGGCTGCCGCAGGACTACGTCGAGGGACAGTCTCGGAGCTACATCGCCAGTATTAGAGAGAGCGACGAGCGGACGTCGCGTCTACTTCAGCACAGGAGCGTATACATCAACACCAGCGTGGTGCAGCGTCGCATACGACGAGGACAGCGGGGCCTGCGTCAACGAAGGCGACTAGTGACAAGCATCAGCGCTACTGCAGAAAGCGTGCTGTTCTAGAACAGTCTAGTAAGGTACAGCACAGTCAAGAACTTTCCAGAAAAAAAGAACTCTACAGTCAAGAACTTTCTAGAAGAAGAACCTTCCAGAAAAGAACTTTCTAGAAAAGAACTTTCTTGAAAAGAACTTTCCAGAAGCATCAAGATGGCTGACTTCTGGCAGAAAGGGGTTGAACTGAATCTAAAAGGCAAGCAGCTGACGGAGTACGTCAAGTCTCAGGAGAGAATACGAGAAAGAGAATTGGAAGAGAAGCGTCTAGAAAAAGAAATAGAACTAGAACAGAAGCGTCTAGAAATTGAACAGCAGCGGCAAGAAAAAGAAGAGCAACGACGTCATGAAGAAAGAGAAATAGAGGAGCAGCGACGTCGTGAAGACAGAGAATTTGAACTGAAGCGTCTGGAAATTGAACAGCAGCAGCAAGAAAGAGATCGTCAGTACCAGCTAGAGTTGGCGCGTATCCAGAACAATCAGCATGCGCCACAAGTCACCAACGACCATACGGCTCCAAAATTGCCAGCTTTCGTCGACGGGAAGGACCAGATCGACAGCTATTTGGCGAGATTCGAAAGGTTCGCCGAAAGCTCCAATTGGCAACCTCGAGACTGGGCGATTCGACTGAGTGCACTTCTGACAGGGCAAGCGCTCGAAGTTTACACCAGACTGTCGAATGATGACGCCAAAAACTACGACGTCTTGAAAGAGGCCCTATTACAGTGCTACAACTTTACAGAGAAGGGCTACCGTAAACGCTTCCGTGAATGCCGGCCTTTGTCAGACGAGACACCAAAACAATTTGTGGAGCGCCTGTCATCATATCTACACAAGTGGGTGGAATTATCAGGCAAAGGGAAGACTTACGAGAGTCTCCATGAGCTGATCGTGAGGGAACAATTACTCAACGCCTGCCCTAAGGACCTCGCGATCCACTTGGAAATACAAAAGTTGCAGACGCTAAAAGACGTTGCTGAGGCTGCTGAAAGATATCTCATCGCTCATGAGAAAACGTTGGGGCCACCCAGCGCAACGAAATATTTTCAGAAGACTGGAAACCATGGGAACCAGATCCAGGGAAGTCAGACGAGCCAGAGACAGACGGACTCCACGCCTCCTCCCAGGGAAGGGCATTCAAGAGGCTGTTTCACCTGCAACGCTACAGACCACAGGGCGGCTAATTGTCCTCAAAACAAAAGTAGCGGACAGCGGAGCAGTACGGACAACGCAGCGGCGGGCAACCGGCAGAGGCGGTTCTCCAATCAACGGCAAACCAGTAGATCTGACCATCAGGTGTGCGGCGGGAGCGTCATTCTTCCGAGTGAGACCGAGCGCACAGCTACCCCTGACGACGTGCAAGAGTGCATGACCGATGGCCAACTTCTCCTTGCCAACGGAAAATCCATCCCCGTCGTCGCCAGCGCAGCTGTGACCGTCCAGAACATGCCTGTTTCAAAGGGACGCGTCGGAAATCATGAAGTGACTGTCTTAAGAGACTCTGGCTTTAGTGGGGTCATCGTCAGAGAAGACCTAATCGCTAAAGAACAATTCACTGGCGATTCAAAATGGGCACTTATGGCCGACAGCAAATGTGTGAGAGCGCCAGTTGCGAAGATTCATGTCAACACCCCTTTCTACATAGGCGAAGTCGAAGCGGTTTGCCTGAAGAAGCCGCTGTATGATTTGATGATCGGGAATATCGACGGCGCGAGACGACCCGACGACCCCGATCCAGAGTGGAGTCCTGCCTCAACTCAACACGTCGAAGTTGTGGAGGAGGATCCATTGCCATTTCCCGATGGAGACCTTACAGAGCTGCTACGGGACAATGTGGTTACTCCGGCTCAGCCCTGCCGACCAGAGATCGTCGGTGCCGTTACAACCAGGGCCCAGGCCAAGAGAGACAAGACGTCTACGCCACTAAAGGTCGCCGACAACTCTAAAGCTGCCATCGTGGACAGAGATAAGCTGATCCAGCTCCAGGAAGCTGATAGTACTTTAAACAAGTACAGGAACCGCCAAGACCACGTGACCAAAGGCAGTGGTACGGTCTATTTTGAGGTGAAGGCCAAGATCCTGTATCGAATCTTCCAGCACCCGAGGGTCAACGGAGGGAAACCACTACGTCAAGTATTGGTACCATTACCCCTAAGGCGCCAGGTGATGGAAGTAGCGCATGACTCAATCATGGGAGGTCACCTGGGTATCAAGAAGACGTCGGATAGAATCCAGGCGGTATTCTACTGGCCAGGACTTCATGCGGACGTCAGCCGTTTCTGCCGATCATGTAACATTTGCCAGAAGACCATACCTCGAGGAAGGGTCCCTAAAGTGCCAATGCAGAGAATGCCTTTGATCGACCGACCTTTCAAGAGGGTGGCCTTAGACTTAATCGGCGAAATAAGACCTCCGAGTGAAGAAGGTCATCGGTGGGTACTGACGTTAGTGGACTATGCGACTCGGTACCCAGAAGCAGTGCCTCTGAAGAAGATTGACACTGAAACTGTTGCAGAGGCGCTAGTGGACATGTTCAGTAGACTTGGAGTGCCTGAAGAGATCCTGACAGACCTCGGGACGCAGTTCGTCTCTGACTGCATGAAGGAGGTCAATAGACTGCTGAGCATCCGGCATTTGGCTACGACACCCTACCATCCGATGTGCAACGGGCTTGTCGAGAAGTTCAATGCTACGTTGAAGTCCACCCTGAAGAAACTGTGCAGCGAGCAGCCCAGACAATGGCATCGTTACATCAACGCCTTACTATTCGCCTACAGAGAAGTGCCGCAGGAGTCCACCGGCTTTTCTCCGTTCGAGCTGCTGTACGGAAGAACCATCAGAGGGCCGATGCACATCCTGAAAGAACTGTGGACGAAAGAAGTAGAGAGCCCAGAGGTGAAGAATAGCTACCAGTACGTGTTTGAGCTACGGGAGAAGCTGGAGCAGACTCTCGAGATAGCCAGAGAAAACCTGAAGAAGTCCCAGGACTGTGGAAAGCACTACTATGATCGTAGGGCTGTGAGCAGGAAGTTTAAACCTGGCAACAAAGTGCTGGTGCTGTTACCTACTGATCATAATAAGTTGCTGATGCAGTGGAAAGGCCCGTACGAAGTGGAGACCGTGGTGGGAATCAACGACTACAAGGTGAAGGTCGGCCAGCATTCCAAGATATACCACGCCAACCTCCTTAAGCTGTACGTGGAAAGGCCATCAGAGACTGTGCACGCAGCCACAGCAGCTGTGACCGACAACAGCTTTGACAGCGAAGAACTGTTGGAACTGGGAGACTTCCACAGCAAAGAAGGCATCGATGATGTTAAGCTAGGACCACGCTTGACAGAAGGTCAAAAGATGGAGCTCAAGGACCTTATGGGCGAATTTCCCCATAGCTTCAGTGATGTCCCAGGCTCTACGACTTTGGTCGAACATGAAGTCCACACCCAGACCTGGAAGGAGCATCTGCAGACCTTGAGGGAGCTGTTCCACCGTCCCGCAGAAGCCAACCTGACCGTGAGACCCAGCGAATGCATTCTGGGAGCTGACAACGTCGACTGGAGACATCCGACGGGAGAGGAAGACAACGGAGGATGCACTGACTCCAGGAAAGCCCACGAGATCACTGTCTTTGACCCTGGGCCGATGACGACCGCAACTGACGAGGGCGTCGTTTCCTTGCGGTTGAAAGAACATTGACTGTGTGGAGAACATTGGCAATATCTAAACAGACTTGCAGATGAGAAACATTGACCTTGTGTGAATGAACTGTGAACATTGACAGTATCCAGAAAGACTTGCGGATGAAAAACATGGACTCTGTGTATATAAACTGAGAACATTGACAGTAAATGAGACAGTCTGAAGTAAGTTTTAATTCTGTACATTGTTTGTGCATTACGTTTCAACGTTGTTGAAAGAAATTGGGTAAATTTCTTCTTGAGTGGGGGGTTATGTTACGTTGAAACGCGAACGAAAGTATGTCGGAAGCGTGTACGATAGATCTAATCGTTTCGATTTGCAAAGTATTCAATAATGGAGTTTATTTACCTTTGATTTGAGTTTGCATTGTTGTTAGGAGAGGCTTTGTATAACGTTGATAATTTTCGTTAGTCGATATTGTTGGAGAATCTTCTGGATCCGTTTGTTTTCTATCGATCGAAGCTTCTTGATGGACGTAGATAATGGAGAACATTCTTTTGACATGTATGACGTAAGTCAGTGATGACGATCTTTTAATCGATTGGTGGCAGTGCGTCATTTCTACTGTATTCGAAATTCTTCCGGAAGAGAGAGAGATTATAAAATTGCGTGCCGCACTGTTGTTGAGGGATAGTAAAGTTGTTGATAGTGATTTGGAAAGTTGCTGTGAAAGTTGTTGAGTTGAGTTGAGAATTGTATGCAGTTGTTGATGTGTGCTGAATAAAAGTGGAAAACTTCATACATCGACTTTGTGACTTGTATGCTGTTTGGACGGGTTGCGTGGATAAACGAATCTGAGTTACACCTTATCAGGAATTCAGCATTGGGGCTGAATCGGATACTGATAAAGGAAAACTCCATCATCAAACGGAGTGTAACACTTTGAAAATACTCTTTGTAAGTGATGCGGACATGTTTCATTGTTCTAGTCATTTAGAAGCGGTGATTCACTTGAAGGAGGGAATTAGTTGTTACACCAATACGCGTTTTGTGAACAGCTGGACATTCAAAAATTAACCTCTTGCAGTTAGAACCCCGCGCGTTATAATTTGCAGGAATAGCGACGTCTAAATATTGGTTGTGAGATCTAATGTATCTAGATATCTTTGGACGTCATAAGAAAATAGACAAATTCTTTACAATTAATCACATTATTGAGTTGAGTTGGTCAAACTGGCCATCATTTAAATGAGGAACAAGGTCTTAATCCTTGAGGACAGAATGAAAGCGCGCGTAAGGATAGAATACAACAACAAAAAACCTTGAATTTTACATTGGAACAATAAATGTACAAGAAAGAAGCTGATTTTGGTCATTTTTTAAGCCAAAAAACAAAATCCAACTATCTGTGGACAGATCGGACCACAACCAGTGTGCACCACATTGGACGCCAGAAGAACCGGACTTGTGGCAAAGTCTCAGCCCGTCCCTGTCACTGTCAAGGATTATTACCAACCAGGTTAGTCTGTTTGCCTGTAGCCCATGCAACGTCTCTGTCTGTCTGCAATGCCTCTCTCTCTCTCACACACCACCCTTCCCCCCTCCTCCCCCCTCCTCCCCCCCTCCCCCTCTCCCTCCCCCCTCCATTCTGATTTGGAAGCGATGTAGCGCTTAAATAGGACAGAACAGAGCTTAGAGAAATTCGTTTATTGGTTTCTGCATCGAGATGAAAGTCATACGATCTTTGGTCCTCTCCATTCTGCTGTACGTACGGTTCGGAAAGCTGGACCTTGACTGCGGAATTGAATAGGTGGGAAGGGGGGGGGGGGGGAGAGGGAGGGAAAGGGGAACTCATCCAGGCACCTGGAACGGACGGAAGTTCAAGAGCCTGGTCATGTCTGTTGCGGGCCTTCAGAAACCACTCCTTGCCATTGTGAAGAGGAGGAAGCCACGTCACGCGGCCCGACACTTTGGCAAACAAATAATTCTGCAAGGAACAGTGGTAAGAGGCATGCGCAGAGGACCACAAAGATAGAGCCTAACAGATGATGGCAAAACTTGCACAGAGCTGGACATGCCACGCCTCCGGACAACATCTACAGACAGACCGAAATAGCGAAAACTCACCGCGCAACCATCCCTCATGTCTCCCGAACGGCCCGACTAATAGATGATGATGATGATGATGATGATGATGATGATGATGATGATGATGATGATGATGATGATGATGATGATGGTGATGATGGTGATGATGATGATGATGATGATGATGATGATGATGATGATGATGATGATGATGATGATGATGGTGACAGCTCTAGATGCCAAGACTTCAGGTCAACCCTGATGCTGCCTGGAAAGTAGGTTTCTAATGCTTGTTGTCCCTGCCATTGAAAGGTCAGGAGAGAACGTGAACTATGAGGAGACTAAACAGGGACTAGCGCAGTATATGCCTAACACTACAACTTGGGTTTAGTTTGTAAAGTGTATAGCGTACGTACAACCTACTGCCACTACCTTCAGTTGCATGCACCTTTACGTATAGGGCCAATATTTATTCCTTGACCTCACGTCGTTTTACAGATAAACAGGCGACAGTATTCTACGAGTCTGCAGTCTTGAAATCTTCGTCCGTCTGCGACGTTTGTCCGGAGTGCTCTTGTCCTGCACGTAAGTACCTTTGTAGTGGCGACCGGGTGGAACTAACAGCATGAACGCAAGTATTGTTCTTGTGCTATGTACTTAGCCCATATCTAACCCAGGCAACATTCTGTGCCCCATTCCTAACGTCTATCACTCCACATTTAACCGCGTATCGGGCATACCCTGGTTCATGAGTATTGACAGTTCACTGACCAAGTTATTTGTAAAACCGACCTTAATGTTGTTTGTATCAAGTTACAAACTTTACGCTTCTTAATTAATATCATTCATTCTCCAGGTATTGTATTTGTTTACGGTGTCGATATTTTCATGTTACCTCTACCTCTGCCATCACCTTACTGAAGTCAACTTGTCCCTTTTCCACACGCATCAAACACTTTCCACATCACTAAAACACTTTTTTTTTTAAACTCAATGAACGCGATCCTAACTACCCCCGTTCTATTATGTAATTTCAATATACTCGTTCATTATTTTCTCTGTGCTGCCACCTCACCTCCAGATCTACCCCTTCCCCAACCTACTCTCCCGCCCTTCTTACCTGCAACTGTTGCCCCGAGTGAAAATGTTGTTCTCCACAATAGTGCTGTGTGTCCCTATCAGGTCTCTGCGATATGGAGTGGTGCGGCATACATGTGGACATTGGATTGGATTGATGTGTCCGTGTGTATGTGTGTGTGTGTGTGTGTGTGTGTGTGTGTGTGTGTGTGTGTGTGTGTGTGTGTGTGTGTGTGTGTGTGTGTGTGTGTGTGTGTTACGATAAAGACGCGCACTATAGATCCGATCATTTTATTTTGCAAAGCATGCAATCATATCGTGTATTTACCTTTGATTTTATTTTGCACTGTTGCTAGAAGAGGCTTTGTATAATTATAATTTTCGTCGGTCGATATTGTTGAACATTTTCTGGAATTACTTGTTTATTATCAATCGAAGTTTCCAGATGTGTCTCGTAATAGTTAAACGATTCTTCTAAACCGAGGAATTTTCTATGACGTAAGGCAGTGCGTAGTTCCGGTGACAAGTTTTTATTTTGATTGGGTGTTATTGCGTCATTCTGGAATGCTCGTAGTTTCTCTCGATCGCAGAAAGGGTGTATAAAGTAATGCACTGTCTGCTTGAAACAATGATTTTTGGAGTGATTTTCGGAAAGCCATCTTGTATGCAGTTTTGGTGTTTGCTGAATGAAGCTTGAAAACTGTATTCGACAACTCCTGCCTTGTTGCTGATTCAACAGGCTGCGCGGTTAAACGAATTCCAGTTACACATATCAAGATTCAAGCATCGGGGCTGAATCATCTATTGATAATAACGTTTAACAGTGTGAGTGCGTGCGTCGGTGTGTGTGTGTGTGTGTGGGTGGGTGTGTGTGTGTGTGTGTGTGTGTGTGTGTGTGTGTGTGTGTGTGTGTGTGTGTTACACGATTTATCAATAGTCGATTCAGCCCCGATGCATAAACCTTGATATATGTAACTCGAATTCATTGATGATGATGATGATGATGATGATGATGATGATGATGATGATGATGATGATGATGATGATGATGATGATGATGATTGTTGATGATGATGATGGTTATGATGATGATGATGATGATGTAGACTTGTATAGCGCAGGTATCCACGATTACAAGGTTCATGCTCATTGCGCTTGTGGAGAGGAAACAAGAGATAAAGATGTGGCCATCAGACAAAAACTATGTACATCTGATTTCTTAAACGTCTATCTGGTAGATGTGAAAAAGAGCGTTTTCAAGGCTCTCTTAAAAACCGCCAGACTTGGATTGTTTCAAGGTCATGGGAAGATCATTCCATAGCATTGGAGCTGTGTTGGAGAAGGCCCGATAGCCAAAATAATGTTTTTATATTGGTGTTTCCAGGCTTCACACTTGGAAGTCTTAACCGTTGTTGTGAGGAAGGACGAAGACAACGTTGGGGTTCGTTTATCCACGCAGCCTGTTCACTCAGCAACAAGGCAGGAGTCGTATAAAGTTTTCCAACTGTATTCAGCAAACACTAACAACAGCATACAAGATTGCTTTTCGAAAATCACTTTTAAAAAATCACTGCTCGCAAGCAGACAGTGCATTACTTATATAGTTTCTCAACAATCTAGAGAAGCTTCGAACGTTCCAGAATTTCGCAATAACACCCAATCAAAATAAAACTCGTCACCGGAGCTTACGTCATAGTATATATGCGAATTTACATGAATCGAGTAGCTATCGCCAGAAATACCTAGAACATTTGATCGATAACAAACAAGTAATTCCAAAAATTGTCAAATATACTACAACAATGTCGACCGATGAACATTAGTGACATTATACAAAGCGTTTTTTTAGTGACGGCGCAGTAATAAATCAAAGGTAAATACACTCTGTTACTGCATGCTTTGCAAAACAAAATGTTCAGAACTATCATACGCGTCTTAATCGTAACTGTGTGTGTGTGTATGTGTGCGTGGGTGTGTGGGTGTGTGTGGGTGGGTGTGTGTGTGTGTGTGTGTGTGATACTAGTTTTTTTAGTGTGTCCCTTTGACAGAGAATAAAATATCCGTGTGTGCGCGTTCATGCGCGTGTGTGTTTGCATGTGTGTGTGTGCGCGCGCATTATTATGATCATCCTTATCATCATCATCATCATCATCATCATCATCATCATCATCACCATCATCATCATCATCATAACGGTTGGTGGAGGCTATGGAAAAGTGAAAGCATGACTTTGTACGCGTGATAGTTCGTGCATTTTAAAAATTGTTTTGTACTATTCATCTTATTAACTTAGTACTGAGTTAATTAAGAACTTAGTAAATCAGTTATATTAAAAACCAACTAAAATGCATGACCCCTTCTCCATCTCCTCACATTCGCAAATATGTGATCTGAAAAAGTGTTGCCGTGTGGTGTTTGTTCTGTGATATGGTGGAAACAATAACGATCAAAGTCAGGATTCTCTTTATCTGAAGTAAAGATTTTCCTCAATAATAATTATAGTCTAAGAAACTTTATTTTCTTTAGTCAGATTTTAAAAAGGCTTCCGGGTTTCATTTTCTCTCAAATACTTATGTTAATGAGTTTAATTTCTCTATCAAATATACTAATGGTTTTCATATCCTTGCCTAGATAGAGAGAACTAAAGAATGTCATTTCCCTCAAACTAGCTAATGTGTTTCTTTATTGTTTTCTCTCTCATGTCGAATTTCACCTTTCTCAGAGGACCCTCTCTCTCTCTCTCTCTCTCTCTCTCTCTCTCTCTCTCTCTCTCTCTCTCTCTCTCTCTCTCTCTCTCATATGTTAAAGTTCTTGTTTTAAAATTGTTACAGTTGAACTTTTATATACGTAAAATGTGGCAGGTTTAAATGGTTGTATAAATGTACTATGTTTGCATGTATGCCTCAAGGAAGGTCTAATTGTAAAAATAAGATGTAAGTTTAACATTCTTGTAACATGTTGTAATTGTAATAAACGTTTAAAGTCTTAAGACTCTCTCTCTCTCTCTCTCTCTCTCTCTCTCTCTCTCTCTCTCTCTCTCTCTCTCTCTCTCCTCTCTCTCTCTCTCACATAAACTAATCAGCTTCATTACTGTTTTCTCTAACAGGCTAAAACGAAGCCTCTACCAGTCCATTCAGGGGATGGACCGCGGTGGTCAGCTGACAATAAATCCCAAGGAACACAACCTCCCAAAACAACCTCAAGAACTCCACTTGATACTCGACTTGTTTCCCTTAATGACCGCCAGGCCGCTTTAAGACGATTGTTTGGTTTGCCTTGAAGTTAAAAATATACTATTGAACTCTTTACGCGGCTATTGTTAGCACCTTGGCTGTATAATAGACACATAAAGGACTGAATTTATAAACTGCACTTTGGAAAGAGGTTATTCTTGTTTATAGTATTCATGTGGAGGCAACACTTAACTGTCAATTTTAAAAGAATATGGGACGATGTATGTGTGATAATCATTAACTTAAAATATAACTACTGTAATCTGGAGTTTCTCTCGTTTGGCAATACTCCTCTTCCTTTGATCTGTGGTTTTTCTTGGCACATTTGAAGACTTTGCATAAGCATAATATAGTTTGTTTACAGAAATGTAAGATTGTTTTAATACTGATTTTGAACATAATGCTATACATTTTAGAAAATGAACACTAGCATTTCTCAAGATGTGTTTAGATCTGAATTAGTTTGAATTTTAAATGCAGAGCAAGAAAAATGCTGTTTTGACCTATGTGTTACATAGTGTGTTCAATCCCAAACTTGTCAATATGGGTGGCTTACTTTCAGTTTGATTTACATCCAGTAAGAGGATGCCAAATACGCAAGATGATTTTGTGTCCTCGAATTTTACTGCGTTCCTAATCTATCCCGTAACTCGGAAATCGTTTGGGCACCACAGATGATCGTTTAACCAGCATATTCCTTACCTGTTTACCTCCTTGGGTGTGCCGATGGTTTCTGTATAAATAGTATCCCCACCCTGCATGGGAGGCCTTTATTGTAAAGTGACCGGCTGGTGGAATGCCTTCAGTGTTACCACTAGGGTTTTTTTCAGCAGATCTTTTATATGGATCAGGGGAGAGTCCTCTTTCAACCAAATTGTAGTCCTGATTTTGTGGTCCTGATTCGGCTCTATGCAGCCCTCTGGACCCTGTTAGCAATGAATAACTAACTAACCTTACCGGTTTCAAAGTATATGCAAAAAATACCCGGTAAACGTGTTTGTGTGTTGACGTGCATTTAAAACTTTGATGTCATGGAAATTAATTTTTTTCAGATGCTTAACATACAAATTAAATTTTAATAATAAATTTTACATTTAACCGCTTTTTGAAATATACAAAGCTGTCTTTGTATATTTCCATGCTTATTTGTCTGTATAAAGTTTAGACGAAACATAATATATTATGGTTCTATTATGTAATACAAAATGTACAATATAGAGAACATTGTCTGCCTGCCTTATTAACTGTGCCTGCCTGTGTGAAAGTGCATCATGTGATGAAGCCATGTAGACAACTGTTTGTATTGAATGCTTGCATCTTGATGACACCAGACGCACACATTATAGGCCTACATCTCACCCTCTTTCCACGTGTGCCTACTGAAAGTGTTTTGGGATTGTTGATAGAAATTAACGTCTTTCATTTTGGTAACGCCATAGCTCAGTTTTTTACCTTT
>CM072518.1:12193341-12500841 GCA_036898135.1 Oncomelania hupensis | reverse complement strand
TCACAGCTTTCTATTCTGAGCACATACTTGTGATAGGCTTGGCATCATTCTACATAAACATCTACTTATATTAGCACGTTTTCGTTTTCAGTTTCTATAATCATTGTTCCTGGAGCCTCTTGGCTACGTGGATACTATTTTTAGCGTCTGGAAACCTCCTCCCTTCCCTCCCCCCAGTCGCGTGCATCACTCAACGGCAGGAAATTTTCGGAGGACCCTTTTAAGGTTTACAGACTATTTCACTTTTCTCGCCAAGTTACCTTCTCCATTCTGACCCTTACCTTGCGCATGCCTGAATCTGCAGGAGGTTGACGGAATCCTGGAGCAGGTTGACAGTGACCTCAAACATGGGTTCCTGCACCTCAGCCTCGACGTTGAAGAACACGGCGATCTGAGCACAGATAACGGATACAAATAAACCACTCTATCGTGCCGTTCAATATAAATTTAATCCCTTTAATTCTTTACATCCGTTCAGTGCATACACACTCACACGTAGACACACACACACACATACACACACACGCACGTTCACACACGTACGCACGCAGACACAGAGCATGGCTTACCTCGACCAGGGCGATGCCGCTGCCAGTGGCATGCACGCTAACACTGCTTGGGATGCTGGGAAGCTGCAGCACAACACAGATTTTAAATACGACAAATAACACTTAGTTCAGGGGAAGGCAGTAGGCCTACAACATAAGCCGTTGTGTTCACAGTGCAAGGTAAATATGATTTTTTTGTCTTGAAATAACTAAGTTTAAATAGAATAATAAAAGTCGTAAAGTAAAAAATATTCACACACATCCTTCCCCTGTCATCCTCCCCCTTCACCCCCTTTCCTCCCCCATCATAAATGTCAAACCTATAGGAAGGTAGACACCTTCAGCTGTTCAGCTGAACAACACAGGTACAGTACAGAAGGTGAAGATTTTCTGCAACAACGCACAAGCAAGGTCCGGAGTGCCAAGTACTGGTGTAAAGGTTAGCCTCAAAGTATCACATGCTTTAATGGCTTATCACATTAAAGAAACCGATTATTCAGTGAATGCGCAGGCGGCAGGTTCAAATGTAGGCCCAAAAACGTGATAGACATACTTTAGCTTGGGTTATGCCGAGAATTGTCTCGGAAAAGTAAGCTTAATAACGATTGGTGGAATGTGAACTGTACTGTGTCTGTCTTGCTATATAACAAAGTAAAGAAACCGAATGTTCATGAAATCTTTGGGCGTATCTCACATTGTATCCAAGAAATTCACTTCACTTCACTTCAATTCAAGAAATCTGTTTTACCATCAAAGGAAATATTTACTGCTATTTGTGTCGCATTTCATTGAGTAGCGTCCTCTAATTACTGAAAATAAACCAATTACTAACAACAAATAATCATTTAAAATTATCAATAAAACCCAATTACATTCCGACGAACCTACTTACATCGACGCTCTGTAAGACGAGGGCGTTGCCCTGGTTGACGTCGAAGTTGTTGTGGAAAGAGTCGGCAGTGACAGACACCTGGATGTTAAAGTTATTGGAGTACGCCATCCTGGCAAACTGGGACAGCGCCTGCAGAGCCAGCACCGTGTCCTACCAACCAAGGAAACAGCACAATGAATCATAGAGATAACAGAAACATCACAATGAATCATACAGATAACAGAAACATCATAATGAATCATACAGATAACAGAAACATCACAATGAATCACAGAGATAACAGAAACATCACAATGAATCATAGAGATAACAGAAACATCACAATGAATCATACAGATAACAGAAACAGCACAATGAATCATAGAGATAACAGAAACATCACAATGAATCACAGAGATAACAGAAACATCACAATGAATCATACAGATAACAGAAACATCACAATGAATCATACAGATAACAGAAACATCACAATGAATCATACAGATAATAGAAACATCACAATGAATCACAGAGATAACAGAAACAGCACAATGAATCACAGAGATAACAGAAACAGCACAATGAATCATAGTGATAACAGAAACAGCACAATGAATCATAGAGATAACAGAAACAGCACAATGAATCATAGAGATAACAGAAACAGCACAATGAATCATACAGATAATAAAAACATCACAATGAATCATAGAGATAACAGAAACATCACAATGAATCATACGGATAATAGCAAAATCACAATGAATCATACAGATAATAGAAACTTCACAATGAATCACAGAGATAACAGAAACAGCACAATGAATCACAGAGATAACAGAAACAGCACAATGAATCATACAGATAATAGAAACATCACAATGAATCATAGAGATAACAGAAACATCACAATGAATCATACGGATAATAGAAACATCACAATGAATCATAGAGATAATAGAAACATCACAATGAATCATAGAGATAACAGAAACAGCACAATGAATCATACAGATAATAGAAACATCACAATGAATCATACAGATAATAGAAACATCACAATGAATCATAGAGATAACAGAAACAGCACAATGAATCATACAGATAACAGAAACAGCACAATGAATCATACGGATAATAGAAACATCACAATGAATCATAGAGATAACAGAAACATCACAATGAATCATACGGATAATAGAAACATCACAATGAATCATACAGATAATAGAAACATCACAATGAATCATAGAGATAACAGAAACAGCACAATGAATCATAGAGATAACAGAAACATCACAATGAATCATAGAGATAACAGAAACATCACAATGAATCATACGGATAATAGAAACATCACAATGAATCATACAGATAATAGAAACATCACAATGAATCATACAGATAATGGAAACATCACAATGAATCATAGAGATAACAGAAACATCACAATGAATCATACGGATAATAGAAACATCACAATGAATCATACAGATAATAGAAACATCACAATGAATCACAGAGATAACAGAAACATCACAATGAATCACAGAGATAACAGAAACATCACAATGAATCATACAGATAACAGAAACATCACAATGAATCACAGAGATAACAGAAACATCACAATGAATCATAGAGATAACAGAAACAGCACAATGAATCATAGAGATAACAGAAACATCACAATGAATCATACAGATAACAGAAACAGCACAATGAATCATAGAGATAACAGAAACATCACAATGAATCACAGAGATAACAGAAACATCATAATGAATCATACAGATAACAGAAACATCACAATGGATCATAGAGATAACAGAAACAGCACAATGAATCATAGAGATAACAGAAACAGCTCAATGAATCATACAGATAACAGAAACATCGCAATGAATCATACAAATAACAGAAACAGCACAATGAATCATAGAGATAACAGAAACAGCACAATGAATCATACAGACACAGATACATTTAAAGCCACGGATATACACGAATTCACATATACACTTTATTAATGCCCATCTGCAATTCAGCTAGCTTCGTTTCCATTTTTTGGGGAGGTGTGCATTGAATTGAACGAAGCACAATGATGACGATAACGACGACAAGAAAGAAAACGATGTCTATATACCTGTGTTGAGGCGAAACCACCGTGAGGATTGCGCTGCTGGGCCAGCCACTTCATGACGTCAAGACCACCGATGAAATCATTCTTGGCTGCGTACGTCAGCAGGGCGTATGACGTCATCTCTACGTCAGTGGACTCAGCCTGGGGAGTGGTCCACGTGTGTGTGGAGGAGGCAGGAACGCTGCTTGCCTTGTGCCAGTACCGAAGACCGTCTGACAACAACAACAGACTTCTTATACAGCATACTTCCTAATCAAACAACAGCTTCAACACGATAGCGTACGACCTAAATGATGCGATGAAATGAAATGACCGTTGAATATAACGCTTTTCCACCTCCAACACCTGCGCAACGGTGCTGGACACAAATTGGGTCTAACTCACGCCGCCCCAGGCGCAAACTTGCTGCTTGATGCACAGACTAACGCCACAGA
This sequence comes from Oncomelania hupensis, assembly GCA_036898135.1. Lineage (NCBI taxonomy): Eukaryota > Metazoa > Mollusca > Gastropoda > Littorinimorpha > Pomatiopsidae > Oncomelania > Oncomelania hupensis. The sequence goes on along the minus strand of CM072518.1, from coordinate 12,496,842 downwards.
CAATCTAGTGATCTGCCCAGATTGTCAAACCAGGACAGAATCCATTGCGTGTGCAGCCTCCAAGTCAGTGTCAAAAACTCTTGCTCCACTTGTACCTCTAACCATTGGAATACACACTATGTATGTTGAACAATCCATGCTCTAACGTTATAAGCATGTGAACTGGCGTCTATCACTCGCCTTGTAACACAATGGCCATGGTTTGTAATGTGCGGCAGAGGCGACAATGGAGGCGAGATGGAACATTGTACAAAGGGGTCCTTACAGAAAATCAGCTCTATCTGAGCAAATCTCTCATAACTGACTCTCTTACCTGTCAAAAAGCAAACCCATTAGCGACTAAACCTTTTTGCCTACAAAACACACACACACACACACACACACACACACACACACACATACATAATTATATACATTCATACATATATATACACACACACACACACACACACACCCTCTTCCCCTCTCTCTCCCCCCTCTCACTTCACACCCTCTCCTCTTCGACTGCAAGAGCTAGAACACCTTACCCTTAGTAATGGCGTCGGCGAGCAGGCGAGTGAAGGCAGTGTTGCCGTCTGCGTCCCCAGCAAGCGTCAGAGCGTATGACGTCAAGGAAAGGATGTAGTCTTCAGTGATGTGAGGCAGTTGGGCCTTGAGGTATGCGATGGCCTTGGTCTTAGCGGCGCTGATTCTCTGGCTGATGCTCTGAACACAACGACAGAAGCGGGACATTAAACAATGGTCCGGGGCGTTGGGACAGTGCGCTTGGAGAAACAAGTTGGGACTTCGGCATCGTGAGCTCCAGTTATTGCGGACACGGCCTCGGACTGGTTAATGACAACACCAAGTGACTGACCTTTACAGTGTCCTTGACTTTCGTTTACACAGGGTTTCCACTAACGTTTGGCTAGCATTGCAGACAGGGATGTGCTGTCCATCATGATGAGCGCACGAAGTGTATTTGTAATCGTGTTAAAGGTTTAAAACTAACGGGTAACTGCTCGGTTGTAACGGATAAAGAGCTTAGAGGAGAAGAAGAAGAAGAAGAAGAAGAAGAAGAAGAAGAAGAAGAAGAAGAAGAAGAAGAAGAAGAAGAAGAAGAAGAAGAAGAAGAAGAAGAAGAAGAAGAAGAAGAAGAAGAAGAAGAAGAAAAAGAAGAAAGAAAGAAAGAAAGAAAGAAAGAAAGAAAGAAAGAAAGAAAGAAAGAAAGAAAGACAGTAGAAGAAATAAAGTAGAAGAAAAAAAAGAAAGAAAAGAAAGAAAGACAGTAGAAGAAATAAAGTAGAAGAAAAAAAAGAAAGAAAAGGAAGAAAGACAGTAGAAGAAAGAAAGAAGAAGAAATAAAGACAGAAAGAAATAAAAAAGAAGGGAAAAAAGAAGAAAGAAAAAAAGAAAGAAAGAAAGAAAGAAAGAAAGAAAGAAAGAAAGAAAGAAAGAAAGAAAGAAAGAAAGAAAGAAAGAAATGAAAAAAGAAAGAAGAGAAAGAGAGTAAGAAAGAAATAAGAGAAGGAAAGAAGAACAAATTACAAAAATTAAAAAAACATAAGAAGAAAAAAGAAAGAAGAAGAAAAAAGAAAGAAAAAAAGCTGCCTTACTCCAGGGAGGTCGTTGTTCTCTTCCAGAGCGATGAGGACGAAAGCGGTGAGTCCGTTGCCAGAGCCTGAGCCTCCCTGCAACATCAGGAACAACATGTATCTGTTAGCATTGTTCGGCTCAAAAACATACAAGTAGAACAACATGTATCTGTTAGCATTGTTCGCCTCAAAAACATACAAGTAGAACAACATGTATCTGTTAGCATTGTTCGGCTCAAAAACATACAAGTAGAACAACATGTGTCTGTTAGCATTGTTCGGCTCAAAAACATACAAGTAGAACAACATGTGTCTGTTAGCATTGTTCGGCTCAAAAACATACAAGTAGAACAACATGTGTCTGTTAGCATTGTTCGGCTCAAAAACATACAAGTAGAACAACATGTATCTGTTAGCATTGTTCGCCTCAAAAACATACAAGTAGAACAACATGTATCTGTTAGCATTGTTCGGCTCAAAAACATACAAGTAGAACAACATGTGTCTGTTAGCATTGTTCGGCTCAAAAACATACAAGTAGAACAACATGTGTCTGTTAGCATTGTTCGGCTCAAAAACATACAAGTAGAACAACATGTATCTGTTAGCATTGTTCGGCTCAAAAACATACAAGTAGAACAACATGTGTCTGTTAGCATTGTTCGGCTCAAAAACATACAAGTAGAACAACATGTGTCTGTTAGCATTGTTCGGCTCAAAAACATACAAGTAGAACAACATGTATCTGTTAGCATTGTTCGCCTCAAAAACATACAAGTAGAACAACATGTATCTGTTAGCATTGTTCGGCTCAAAAACATACAAGTAGAACAACATAGCAATCATTTAAATGTATTAACAGACACACACACACACGCACGCGCACGTACACACACCCACACATACACACACACACACATAGCCAAACAATAAACATTTTCAAAAGTGTTCAGTTTCCTGCCAGTGTAGTGCACGGCTTTATTCTATACAAACAAAATGAAACCGTAGAATGGTAGGCCACGATGAACTATCTTCAAGAACAACATTGTCAAAATCGGATCAGAAGATGTTTAGATACAGCGCAAAACACGTTTAGAAAATAATAATAATAATAATAATAATAATAATAATAATAATAATAATAATAATAATAATAATAATAATAATAATAATAATAATAATAATAATAATACCAACATACACGCTCACTTGTCTCGTCCGCCCTCACACACACACACACACACACACACACACACACACACAAAACAAATACACATCCATCACTCGAACAGGTGGTGTAAAGGCAGGGAAATCGCTATTGGAAGACATAAAAAATAAATTGGAAGTTTTATTTTTAGAAATTTTTGTAGCGTCTAGTATCATTATTGAAGATGGTGAAGCACAATAATTTTGACTTTTGAGAAAGTACAAATGCCAATGTTATAACATGTTTACACGTAGAGAAAGTTCAAATACCAATGTTATAACATGTTTACACGTAGAGAAAGTTCAAATATTAATGTTATAACATGTTAACAAGTAGATAAAGTACAAATACCAATGTTATAACATGTTTACAAGTAGATAAGGAATTCAAAAAGTAAAAATGACGAATTTCGGTTCAGTTATTCTTGAGATAATGCAAATGTGTTTTGAACAAAAAATTGAAATTCGGAGCGACCGACTGAACGGCAACCGAACTGCTACTGAAGTCAGGATTTGAAATACGTCTATCCTATCCTATCCTATCCTATCCCATAATTCGGAGGTCGTAGGGGCACCACAGATGATCGTTTAACCAGCGTACTCCATCTTTCCCTGTCCTCAGCAATCCTGATTGTTTCGCTCAGTGTCAAACCAGTCCATTCTCGAATGTTGTCCTCCCACCTCTTTTTCGGTCTCCCTCTTCTTCTACCTTCTTGCATTGTGCCTTGCAGGACGTGATGATCTGGCCATACCATCGGAGCTTACGTTTTTTCACCACTGTGAGCAGGTCATCGTGTTGTCCAATGGCTTGTGTGATGGTCTGTCGGACTACGTCGTTGTTGATGTGCTGGGTATAGGAAATGCCCAAAATTCTTCTATAACACCTCATCTCCATGCTTTGTATTCTTCCTTGGAGATCTCCTGTGAGGGTCCATGTTTCGCAAGCATATAGGAAGATGGAGATGACAAGAGAGCGCAGCAGTCTTACCTTGGAATGCAGACTGATGGTCCCGTCTTTCCAAATTGGCTTCAACCCCGCCAGTGCAGCAGTAGTTTGTGCGATCCTGGAGAGGACTTCCTGTCGGGGCCATTGTCTGATACAATGGCTCCTAAATATTTGAAGCTATGCACTGTGTTGAGGGATTGGCCTTTGACTTTGATGTCCGTGTTGATGCCATTGGTGTTGTTGGTCATCATTTTGGTCTTCTCTGCACTTATTTTCCATTCCATGGGCTCTGGAGGTGGTGTCAAGTCTCTGTACCATTTGTCCAAGTTCTTGTTCCTCTCCAGCCAATTTATCAATGTCATCCGCAAAACGAAGATTGGAGATTGCTCTTCCCCCTATGCTGACTGTGCCTTCTGCAAGGGTATCTGACATGATGCGCTCTACGAAGATGAATGAATAGGTGTATACCTCAACAAAATTCGCCTTTGCCGTTTTTTGTTGTTTTTTTTTTAAGATATTGAGCAAAAGGTATTTAGCAACAAAATGACTCCAGTGACCTTGACCTTTGCGATAGAGCAAATATGGTTGGTAGACCACAAACCTAGGTAAAGTTCCTATCCGTTCAGTGTTTTTCGAAATATGGTTTGGAACGGACCGACAGACCGCCGGACAAAAGCCGATATTTGGCTCGTTTTGATCCCCACCCCCCGTTTCAAAGTATTTCCGGCCTACAGTTACACAAATTGCAGCTGGATTATCCGACAGGGGAACTTTGATGTGATCACAGTTAATTACAGAAGCATTGGCAAGTTTCCGCATTTTTCTCATGGTTTGCAAACAGTCAGCCATTATCATTGTATTCCTCATCAAATTTCGCCCGTCTGACCTGCATGTCGGTGTGGATGACGCGACCTGGTTCAGGGAAGGACCCGTCAGCGTTCTGATGCGTCAACATCCAATCGATGGCGCGCGAGATGACGTCGTTGTCGATGAAGACGTAGGGTTTGGCCTGGTGGAAGGTCTTGGCGACGAAAGCCGTCAGCCTGCACGCAGCACATGGTCAGCTCATCACTCGGAACAGAGGCAGAACAATACAGCACACGCAACATTGCAAAGGAACAAAACAGCCTGAGAAAACAGCGAGGTGCAAACAGTTTATTGGATTGTACACTATCTCTCAGCAGCAGCAGAAGGATGACCATCATCATCATCGTCATCGTCGTCATCCTCATCATCATCATCATCGTCGTCATCCTCATCATCATCATCATCGTCATCGTCATCATCATCATCATCATCATCATCATCATCATCATCATCATCATAAGAATTTCGTGACTGCCACCACCAGTGTTACCATTATTGTTACTATCAAAATCCCGTGCACACCTCCCTCCACTTCTTCTTCTTCTTCTTCTTCTTCTTCTCCTCTTTCCTCTTCTTCTTCTCGAATATTATCTTCTTGTTCCTGTTCTTCATCTTCTTGTTCTTCTTCTGCTTCTTCCCTCTTCTCCTTCTCCTAGACTTCTTCCTCCTCCTCCTTCTCTTCATCAGCAGAAGCAGCAGAAGCGGCATCTTCGCCATCGTCATTATCATCATCATCATCATCATCATCATCATCATCATCATCATCATCATCATCATATCACATCATTGTCGTAGACAAGATCACCATCGTCAGTGTAGAAAGGAAGAACTTGGAGAGAAGACTCACCACATACTACCAGAGGGGTCTTGATCACCGAAAGCACTGAAGGAGCCATCTTTGTGTTGGTAGGTCAGCTCTCTCTGGTAGCCTGGAAACGTAAACACACTGCAATGAACAGGACAGTAAAACATCACGTAGGTGCTGATGCAAACAGTCATACATAAATACACACACGCGCGCGCACGCACCAGCCCACACACACACACACACACACACACACACACAATCAAGAAGTAAAGCGAAAACAAATGGCGGAGGAGGGAACGATCAATCACAAACCGCTTTCCATGTACTTGATGGCCTTCTCCTGGATGTCTCCTGCGAGCTGATTGGTTGCGGTCAGGTAGGAGCTAACAAAAACATCTGGAGCCATGCCCAACATGGTCTGCTCGCCACATCCAGTGGGCATGGTCAGGAGGCTGTCCAGGCCGTTCACAGTTGGTCCCATCAGATCACCTGCCACAAATAATAAAAATGATTGATGATGATGATGATGATGATGATGATGATGATGATGATGATGATGATGATGACGATGATGATGATGATGATGATGATGATGATGATGATGATGATGATGATGATGATGATGATGATGATGATGATGATGATGATGATGATGATGAATACCAGCACTTCAGCCGGCCTGATGATTTATTTTGACTGAACTATCAAACGCCCCAAAAGACTTCAAAAATCGCAGTACAATCATCGTAGTCCACACAGCAGAGAATGGGTGATTCTCTCTCCTTCGCAACTACTAAAGATAATGCAGCGAGAAAGAGGAGGTGTTCACAGTCTTCACAAAACTTACACTGACAAAAGGGTCCCAACGCCTCTTCCACCTTACGATCGAAGTTTAAAATCTTCACGTCTGCTCGCTTTTACTCCTAGCTGAACTATACATTATGTGAACAATACACTATGTAAACAATACACTATGTTGATGGAAAGACTCACCGATGGCCGTGATTCGTGCTCTGGCGGAGTCAGCGACGACGTTTGGCGGGAGTGAGATGGGCACGGTCTTGTCAAAGGTGTGCACGTCCTTCAGATCCACCAATACTGACACGCTGAACTCTTTGGGCACTCCCTCAGGCTGAGGACAGCGCAAACCAAGCAAACTACAATCACTCTCAAAGTTACATAATTAAAAACAAGTCTCGGATGTTCATACACAATTGGGCTACCCTTAGGATACCTGTCACCGTCGGCACAGCATGGGTACTTTCCTTGTGAATAAACTTAGATGATAAACAACGACGAACGGGGGGTCCTGACTGCTGTAGGAGGTTAATGCAGCTACAACAACACAACGAGTGCACCCATGATTTGGAGCTCTCTACTAGACAGACAGGGCAGTTAAATACAAACCTGGACCAGAAGACGGCGACGAACAGCGTCAGCAGCTTGCGACGATTGTGCAGATACCACCAGTTCAATGTTATGCAGAGTGGAAGCTACGATAGGGAAATACACCGACTTGCCCTGTCCTGCTGGCACCTGAAGCAATCATCATCATCATCATCATCATCATCATCATCATCATCATCATCATCATCATCATCATCGTCATCGTCAACATCATCATCATCATCATCAACATCATCATTATCACTATCCTCATCACCCATCATTATCATCTGCAACATCGTCCTTTTCATCACCATACTAATGACGTCACTGTGATTTGCATCCTCGTCTTCAGAAAAGTCTTCATCTACCTTTATCACGATCGAATTTAAAATAAAAACAAACTCAAGAAGAAGAAGAAGAAGAAGAAGAAGAAGAAGAAGAAGAAGAAGAAGAAGAAGAAGAAGAAGAAGATTAAGAACAATAACAACAATAACTATGGGTACGATCACGGGTTATTTCATCATTGAAATGACGTCATAAAGCGCACTTACCATTATCAGAATGACGTAACGGTCACAGATCATGTACAATGACACCGACTTCACAACAAAACGCACACGTCAAAAACCCGAACACGTATAAGGACAACACGAACTGAACGTACCATGACGTTAATGGCCTGGTCGGCTTGCAGCAGTGTTTCATGTCCGTTGGCGTCATGCCCGAGGTTGTAGAAGTCGTGGGACTGGGCCATTGTGACGTGCACCTGAACACGCATCACCAGCTTTACCAAATTAAGCGCAAGCGAAGCCACATTTTAATCAGAAATCAAGGCCTGTTCATTTACATTAGTCCAGAACTATTTAAAAAACAAAACAAAAAAAACTGCGCAAACTCCAAGGCCCCTGGGCATTTTTACGGAAATGTTCGCTTATTCGAGGATCCTTTTTTTTTTTTTTTCTTAGCAAAACACAACGGTGCTGAGGATCAATCCATTATGACTTGTGGTCATGAAATGAGCGCTACTCACGTTCTGGTCAGTGGCCATGTAGTTGAAGACTATGGCTTGGATGACCACCTGCTCGCCACGGACCACCGAGTAAGGCAAGTTCAAGGTCACGAAGAATGGCTTGAACACGCGCAGCTGAACGACAACAAAATTCGGAACAAAATGGTCATAAATCACCCAAATATTGTCACTAGCATGTAAATAATCGTTCAAGAAATAAATCAGGGGAAAAAAAACCATTAAAATTAATTACATTAAATTGAAATAGTAAATAAATAAAGCCGGCAAATGCTAAATAAATAGACAAATAAAAGCAAAAAATTTCTGTTTACGGTAACAAAGGAAACAAAAATAGGGACCGTCGCTAGGCTTCCTTTTTTTCTGAACTTTTTCACCTTAAGTGCGATTTTTTCTTTTTTCTTTTTTTCAAGACGATTAAAAAAAAACGTTTAGGGTCGGGCCGAAAAATTAGGGTCGGTCTGGAAACAGACAGAATTTTTTTTTTTAATAAACAAACTGTAAAACGAAATGAAAGTAAAATAGAACGTTGGCAAAGTTAACGTTGAATATCACACAGATGACGTTGAAGATGACGACGACGACGACGATGATGCTGATGATGATGATGATGATGATGATGATGATGATGATGATGATGATGATGATGATGATGATGATGATGATGATGATGATGATGATGACGACAATGTAAATAATGCAAATGACGACGGTCGACACTCAATGATGACGATAATGATGATGAGGAGGAGGAGGAGGAGAAGGAGGAGTAGGAGGCTTACCTTGGCAGCAGTGGGGGCGACTCCAAGACCGGTGTTGGAGTTGATGGCAAACGCTGACGTAATCCATGACGTAATTGTGTCAGGAACGGTTGTCGTCACCGTCGCTACGCCATCAGCGCTGTTCAGGGAAAAAAATATTTATCTCATGAATATTCGACCTTTGAGAGAAACCCTTAAAATGCATACCTAAAAGATGATTATTATTGTGAAATTCCTTGGAATACGATTTGTCGAATTCAACACAAGAATTCGTCACAGCAGACAGGGTAGAGTATTTTGAATCGCATCAACAGCATATTTTTATCTCTAACTTTAAACATCATCTTTAATGTGATAACACGTTCCGATCCAAATTTGACCGTTTTGTAAGTCCCTGGCATTAACATCAATTTATGAAAAGTTTAAGAATGAATATACTGTCATCTAAACAAAAACAGTTACTATTAAAAGCGGTTTTTTTTTTACGTATTTATATGATGTGTCACAACAACAAGAAGTAAAAGAACTAGAATTCTTTTATAATTATGTCTTGTAAGTAGGCTAAAACTTAAAAGTTCCAATAGAGACGAGAAGCAGGAAATGACGAAATAAGCCACTGGCAGATAACAACAAGCACTATTTGCATTTATACCTGTACGTTTTGTCTTTAAATGAAGAAATCACAGAAAGAAAGCAGTAGGAAATAAGCAGTAAGCAGAGCCAACTAAGCACTAATCAGTAGAAGAAAAACGGTAAGCAACAAAAGCACTAATCAGTAGATGAAAAACGGTAAGCAACAAAAGCACGAATCAGTAGAAGAAAAACGGTAAGCAACAAAAGCACTAATCAGTAGATGAAAAACGGTAAGCAACAAAAGCACTAATCAGTAGATGAAAAACGGTAAGCAACAAAAGCACTAATCAGTAGATGAAAAACGGTAAGCAACAAAAGCACTAATCAGTAGATGAAAAACGGTAAGCAACAAAAGCAGCACTAAGCAAAGCAGGAAGCGATACAGTGATATATTCGTGAATATTCGTGCGATTTATTTGTGTAAGAATAACAGGATTGGCACTTGTTTTTCCACCCCTCCCTTCTCGCTCTCCCACCCCCTTCCTTTAAAGAAGCAGTTATTCATAAGCCGGTAAAATGAGTCAACGCGAAGATAACACCAAGCAGGAAGCAGATAAGAGCGAACACTAATAATATACAGTTCTTTTTGGTGAATCTAGTCTACATCAGTGACGTGAAACTGGACACTTTCATACTAAGACACACTCACACACACACACACACACATGCACGCACCCCCTCCCCCCCCCCCCACACACACACAGAGTCTGAGTTGATAAGTATACCATACAATTCTATGATCATGAAACAAACGCTCTCTCCTGTCTCTCCTGCCCTGTCTGTCTGTCTGTCTCTCTCTCTCTCTCTCTCTTTCTCTCTCTCTCTCTCTCTCTCTCTCTCTCTCTCTCTCTCTTTCTCTCTCGTTCTCTCTCTCTCTCCCTCTGATAGTCTCATTCTCTCTCACACACATTTCGAGATTTTATTCTCTGACAAGCATGAACTCATGCACGCAGAGAAGTTGATCAACATCAAGGACAAAATACACGTGTCATCAAGTACAGATAAAATCTTGCGATCCGACTTAAACGCAGCACATTTCTACAACAACAAATGAAAAAGTTACATAGGGCTCCACTTTCTCTGTCTGTCTGTCTCTCTCTCTCTCTCTCTGTCTCTCTCTCTCTCTCTCACTCTCTCTCTCTCTCTCTCTCAATCAGTCCCCGACTGCTGGTTGTTTGAGTGCTAGAATTTCTCACTGGGGTGTGGATACCGGTGTGATCAAGGATGAAAAACAACCACATTTCTCAACAGCATTATCATGAAGTATTTATTCACACACAAACACACACACACACAACACACACACAACACACATACACACACAACACACACACACAAACACACACACACAACACACACACATACACACACACACACACAAACACACATATTGGTCGGGTGAGTGCCAGTTACATAAAAACACCCAGTCAGCACTAGGTCCCTTCCCAATCCCCGCCAACGTAGTCCTAACAGACAAAAATCCGCGAAACAGAGAGACAGACAGACAGAGAGCGAGAGAGAGAGAGAGAGAGAGAGAGAGAGAGAGAGAGAGAGAGAGAGAGAGAGAGAAAGAGAGAGAGAGTCAAATGAACCAAACCACAAGTAGAATGGATCCTCGATAGTGCAGAGGTAGTAGTATTAGTAGTATGTATCTATTTTATTACACAGGACGCGTGTGATATCGAGGATCCACGGCGGCCTCTTTGCTATTCTACTTGCTTATAGCCCCTGTGACAAACCTTGCGCTGTATGAACCTTACATTGCCTCCTTATTTGTGGTTTGCCAGTTACTAAGTTTAAACAACCAGTCTACCTTCTCGTCTAGGTAAATACATCATCACCCCCCGCCCACAACCATCCACCCCACCCCATCCCGAAACACACACACACACACACACACACACACACACACATATACTTGCAATACATCACAACTGGGTTTATATAAGAATGTAGGAATCGGAAAGTGATTTTTTTGTTGTTGTTGTTGACGGAAAGAACGCAAACTTCTTCTAAAAATGTAAGAATCTAATGCAAAATTGGCTCTCTCCGTCTAAAAAGTTGACCTAGTTCGTCTCCTATAGGCGACGAAATAGGTCGAATTTTCTTCAAAATTTCTCCGAAAATTGACTGTATTTTCTCCGTCCCGGATAGAGCACTCCTGTGTACTTATAACACTCTCATGCACTACAACTGCACTCCCATGCACTAAAAGAGCACTCCCGCGCACTTAGAAAAAAGTGGGGTCCTGGAAAAAAGTGGGTTCCAAGCAAATGAACCCATTTGTTACTAAGAAAGACAAGGTATGCTACCCATTTGTGCGTTTTTGTGGATACCCATACACACACGCACGCACACCCACACACACACACCCACACACACATATACAACACCACATACACCAACCCGCGTCAACTGAACTAGTCTCGCTAAAGTACGATGACTGTAGGCTAATTGCACTGATGATAGCACGTATATATTAGTAAATAATAAGCACCATTGTGTACTGTAACGCAGGTCTCCGAAAATAGTTCCCGCTCTTTAAGAGGAGAGCAAACTAGACCGCTAGGTGACAATGATAGAATGGGTGATCAAATTGATGGATTGATTGAATCATGACGTCTGGCAGAAAAAGAGAAAAACTAGACTGCTAGGTGACAATGATAGAGTGGGTGATCAAATTGATGGATTGATTGAATCATGACGTCTGGCAGAAAAGAGGACAAAACTAGACTGCGCTCTCAGAAACGTTCTAGCACAGCTATAGACGTCGGGCGGAGAGAAAATGCAAGAACAATCCCTCCGCCTCAGGATAGCACCCAACGGAGGCGTTGATCCACATCCAGGTGTTTGGGAAAACGTGGCGGATGCGGCTGACTTCCTGCAGAGCGGTGTGCGTGGTGGGAGCGTGCGTGGCAGCGGGCTGGTTGTTGGGCACGATCTGCATGCTGCCACCACCCAAAAAGTGACTGTGCATCACCATTTTGCACTGTCCGGCATGCAAGCAAGCCAACAGCTGTTCTGTAGTGTGAGCTGAAATGTGGAACACAGTCTTAACAGCTGTTCTGTAGTGTGAGCTGAAATGTGGAACACAGTCTTAACAGCTGTTCTGTAGTGTGAGCTGAAATGTGGAACACAGTCTTAACAGCTGAAGGGGTCTTGAAGCAAACGGTAAAAAACGCAAATCGGAGTAAGTTTACTACAATCCTTGCTCCACGTCGTGTTCTAAAGCGTTGTGCGGTCCCTTGCCTGTGTCCTGCCGTCACAGCACATGACATATGCGCCATATAGGGTGGACGAACAACTTGGCTATCAGGATAGTTCACTACGGAGCGAGGATAAAGACATTTCCCATTGCACTGATGGTGGCTTTGAAGCGGTAATCAACCCTGACTTGAGTTTCCAAACAGTATATTCTTTGGGTATTTTTCAGAGTGTATAGTGCAAGCAATGATTCTTGCGCACGTCTGACTTGAAATTATTACGGAGCATTAGTAAATTTGGGTCAGCCGTCAAAGTCAGGGCTGCCTGGTTAGGTACTGTTAGTTCTTAGTTATATACTGTTGTCGCCCTTTTCATGTCCTCTTTCAGGCTGTGTTGGAACTATGAAGACAGGTGTGTCAGACAAGGTTCCCAGGGTTTAAGGATGGAGGCGAGAGAAGTCCAGATGCATTTAGAAAACAGACGTAGACACCTTCCTTCTTGATCACATGGATCAACTACTTTGTCACACTGCGTAGCAGGGACTGGCAGACGTCGCTCTCCACCATCTCTGCAGCAGGTTACAGACAGATTGCAGGTTTTCTTGAAGTAATTTATTAAGCGATCTCTTTCCCCGTCTAGAACTGAAAAAGAAGGATAGACCACGGGATTAGATTAGAGGGATCTAATTCCGTGGGTAGACTGCAGGTCCAACTACGATAGGCCACCTTTCGCAATAGGTAGGCTATGCCACCAACGGAAGAGATGCCGGAGAGGCGACGTAAGTCTCGCCCAGTCTCTGCCATGCAGTGTGCTTCTTCGTGAGCTGGCGCGCTTCTGTTGTTAATGCCACCGCTATCCTATCTTATCTTATCCTATCCCGTAACTCAGAGGTCGTTGGGGCACCACAGATGATCGTTGACCAGCGTACTCCATATTTCTCTTTTCTCAGCAACCCTCATGGCTTCGTTCAGTGTCAAACCAGTCCGTTCTCGAATGTTGTCCTCCCACCTCTTTTTCTGTCTCCATCTTCTTGCCACCGCTAGGACTGTCGCTAAGGCGCAAGAAAATGTATTAGTACTACGTCAAATTAGTAGGCCAGTTTGTAAAACAGACGAAGTTTGAGCAAAGAAAAAGGATAGAGGAGGGAAAAAATGCAAAATAGTCCGAAAATAGCTATCATCTGCAAACCACAGTACTACAATCCTTGCTCCACGTCGTGCTCTACAGCGGGCCCAGCGTGAACCTTTGCCTGTGCCCTGCTGCTACCAACGTCAACTACGGCACATCACAACACAAGACAGATGCGCCATAAAGTGCGGATAAGATGCACAACTTGGCTATTAGGATAACCTACTACACAAGCAAAACAAAGGTATTTCCAATAGCAGTGATGGTGGTTTATGGTAGTCAAGCCTGACTTGCGTTTCCAAATAGTATATTCTTTAAGTATGTTTCAGAGCGTAGCCAATGTAGTTAGAAAGCAAAAACCTCTTGCTCACGTCTGACTTAAAATGTAACTTAGTGTCAGATAGGTATTGTAGATACCTTCGTTATATGCTGCTTTCTCTTCTTTCATGTCCAATTTTTGGCTGTGTTGAAACTATGAAGACTGGTGTGTTACCCAGGGTTTAAGAATGGAAGCGATAGAATTCCAGATCCACACAGAATCTTGCTGATCGCCTGTATCAAATACTTCGTGAACTCGCGCCCTTCTGTTGTTACTATGCCAACGCTAGAACTGTCGCAAGGCGGCCATACAATATATTTGTCCAGCGGGAAATTAATTGGTCTGTGTGTAGCACAGACGAAGTTTGATCAAAGAAGATTTAAGTGAGGAAGAATGACAAACTAGGCTGAATCATCGGCCATTATCAATAATCACGAACTCCAATACAGCAGTCACAGTCACAGATAACACACACAGTGCACGATACAACGCAAGTAAAGTAAGCACATGCACGTGATGAAGTCATAACTAATAGGCACCTAATAAAGGCATATAATGTAACATAAAGCCTACATAGGCACCTAACGGGAGCATACTGTACACATTTACGCTCAACACAGGCACCTAACGGAAGAGTTCATCCAAAGCCATGTTTCGGGAAACACCGATCGCACATGCTCCACTTCTTTTAAAACAGAATGCTGAGTTCCTGTGCCTGTGGCGCTTTGCTGAGGCATCATCACCCCATTCATCAGATTTAGAGGCATATTCATCAGGAAACCATGGTGTTGGCGGATATCTGACAAAGGGCAAAACCAAATCAAATAAAATAATGTGGACAACTTTTTATACAAATAAAATAAAATAAAATAAAATAAAACAAAATAATCAGCCCTGCACAGAAATACAACCTTGCGGTACACAGACACCATGAAAATGGCTTTTGACACTTGTCAAGCTATAAGAATCGGTGAAAACGTCAGAACACCGCAATGCACACCTTTTTACCCCAAATGGACGCACAAGCGGATAAATATCAAAGGAAGCTGTCTAATCACGAGGAAAGAGCGGAACGAGATGATGATCATTAGGTTTGACATGGGAGTCATTTGTTTTCAATGAATGGTGTGGGGTGCTTGTAAAAGATTAAAATATAGGCGATAGGACAGTGCTGTGCTAAGCTTGTGTACAATATGGTAATAGCATAGGCACATCACGTACATGTATGCTACAAGCCACTGCCACTGCCTTAGACGCTAGCGTAAAATGAATAAGCCAGTGTAGAACGCCTTTGACTGCTTCTGCCTCTCATCACCTGACAGAGGCGTTGGTCCACAGCCATGTTTCAGGAAAGACGGACCGCACGTGCTCGACCTCCTGCAAACCTGCTCCCTGCTGTGATGTACCCACCCCTGGCATCATGGGAAGGGGCTGCGGGCCCATTGCGCCAAAAAAGGCAAAGTCACACATTGGACACGGGTCACCTGTCACGCCAGTACCAAAAACACACTCAGCATGCTGGAGTCGCATGAATTTTGGGATATATATCAGAGTAAGGACTCCAATCACCATCAGTGCTAGAGTATACGGCACCATTCATCTTCAAATATGTCATTGCTTGGGTGGCTTGACCCTCTCCGAGTGTTTGTGTGTTTGCATTTATGTGTGTGTGTGTGTATGTGTATGTGTGTGATGGTGGGGAATGCGCGCGCTAATGGGTATGAGAGAGAGAAAGTGTGTGCGCGCTTGGGTTTTATGTAGGGTTTTCTTACGCCCGCGCCAAAATAGGATTACTGAGCAGCATTCAACGGAAAACGAACTGGGACCTGGAAAAAGGTTGCGCAGGTTAGCCACAGCACAAAACTGCGAGAGCATAAAAAGCGCCCGGCAATACCAATGTAGTGGTGTTGAGTGGTGTTGTGTTTTGGAGAGACGATGGTGTGCTATGTGATGGATTGGAGGCTATGGTGAAGGGTCACACATTCTCTCTCTCTCTTCCCCAACGCCAGTCCGTGATGACCGTTGAAATGTTTTATTTAGAAGACATCATAGGCTACTAAGAGCAAAGGCATTGCTGGAGTGGAACAACCCTTATCTGCTGCGTTGTGCGGTGTGCTCTCCCCATGCTGATGTTTGTGTTTTGCTTTTATTACGGACCGTCAGCCGCAGCGGCCGTGCTGCTTACGCATTCCCCACCCGCCCCAAAATCTTGGCTCGCTGGCTAAGTTTGTGTTAGTAACTAAACTTACTTTGACGCATAAGGCTAGAAACGCAAACGAATACTATACAAATTATATATTGACGGAAACGCAAAAATGCAACCTTTCTTCTGTTATAACAATGTCGGACCTATCTGCTTCAAAATAAAAATAATACGCAATTTAAGAGGGAGTTGGCTGCTGCTCCTAAGAATGTCACGACTCTAAACTCATAATAACTCTTTAATTTAATACAATTATAAATAATAATAGTAATGACAAAGAAAGAACAACGTCTCCTCTTTTCAATGATATACAATATGGCATGGTTACTATTTTGTGTTCCGACTATGGCGAACTAAACTAGAAAACATCTAACACAACAACTTACAGTTACCTTTATAGCCTTCTGACAGCTTTTCACTGTTTCCCTTTCAATGTGTATGTCCCTATAAAACTAATATTTTATTTAAGTATCTACTATTAGAGAATGAACTAAGACATCGGAAAATATCACACTAAGGTGTTACAGTGGAGAATCTTTGCTACACTAGCATCATTTACAATTTATAATCTTATCATGTTTTGTAGGCAAGCGGGAAGATCCGTTAAAACCGGCCAAATTCCAGAACAGCTTCAGCAGCAGCCGCGCCGAGCATACAACAGTGCGGTGTCTTTATCAACATAATATGAATCGCGCTATCCTAAACATCGCGCTCTAATTCAAAATTGCTACATAAATCACAAATAAAGTTTATATATTCTAATAGAGAATTTAACGCTGCGTCTAATGGTTATATGCTTTAAAGGATCTGAAAAATGTATATCAAGTTATTTCATACAGTTAATTTAAACATAACAGAGAACAAAGTTAGGCCTACATATCGTATGGTCAGAAATACTCGTAGCCAGCACGGCTACACCAAGAACAAAGTTGACATTTGACAATGCTAGTGTGGACACAACTTTCACAGCAACTTGCAGACAAACAAAATAAAAGGAAACATAGAAACTGGACCCTAGGGAACTAGAATGCAAAAAAAAAATCAAAAGCGCAGGGCGGCAGCAAACGCTTTGAGAAAGGGCAATTTTAAAAAAAATAGCGATACATCGGAGAATAATTGCGGATCAGAGCTCGTTTTTTTGTGTATTTTGCGCTTTGGGGGCGCGCACTACTTAAAAGCCTATTTGTAACAATAGCAGCAGAGCAGCAGTAGTAGTAGCAGTAGCAGTACCCAACAGAGAGGTTTGACCACAGCCAGGTTTCTGGGAACACCGATCGAACTCGTTCAACTTCTTGCAGTGTGCCATCACTACCGTGTGTCCCTCCGGCTCCATTTAATGAGAGCCCAGTTCCAGTTCCAGCAGCCATCCCCGCCATCATTTCCCAGCGGATGGGCTCTGGTGGAAAAAAAATCTTACCTTTGAAAGGAATGGAGAGAATGAGTAAATCTAAGAAGAAGAGAGAGTGTGTGTTAATATCATCGTACGTACACCTCCAGCGCCATCGACGGATTGTCGTAGCCACGTCCACTCTCCCAATGTTAGGACTACCCACTAAAATAAAACTTCGCGTAAAATGAGGGACGGAAGCGAAGGGAGAAGGGTAGTGAGGGTGGGGTGTGGGGAGGGACGAAGACGAAGAAAGTGTATCTGATTGTACACAACTCCAGAACAGAGCGAGCGTTGTGGCCGCGTGGTCTAAGGCGGGACTAACTTGCCTTGTCCACAGGTTAGAAACCAATGGCGCCTGACGGGTGTGGGATCAAGCCCCCCTCTGGGCGTTATGTTCTACTTTCGACTCGGGCTACGTCTCCGCTTTCTCCGCTACTAATATTAGGTAGGTTGGGTTTGGGCGCGCCACAGACTGCGACTACGCCTTCTCCAAAAAAGGCGGCCCAGAATTTCCTGATAAAAAGGGACAATAAAGTATCAAATCAAATCAAAATCAAATCATATCAGAATCGTCCATCGCCGCATCCACCATTGCTCACAATATGAAAGTTCAGAGATAAATCCCGCCACAAAGTAAAAGAGAGAGGGAAGAATAGGAGGAGGAAGAGCGACATAATTGTACATTAATGTCATGGGCGTCGCCGTCAATGCTTACAGTAATGTCATGGGCGTCGCCGTCAATGCTTACAGTAATGTCATGGGCGTCGCCGTCAATGCTTACAGTAATGTCATGGGCGTCGCCGTCAATGCTTACATTAATGTCATGGGCGTCGCCGTCAATGCTTACAGTAATGTCATGGGCGTCGCCCTCAATGCTTACATTAATGTCATGGGCGTCGCCGTCAGTGCTTACAGTAATGTCATGGGCGTCGCCGTCAATGCTTACATTAATGTCATGGGCGTCGCCGTCAGTGCTTACAGTAATGTCATGGGCGTCGCCGTCAATGCTTACATTAATGTCACGGGCGTCGCCGTCAATGCTTACATTAATGTCATGGGCGTCGCCGTCAATGCTTACATTAATGTTATGGGCGTCGCCGTCAATGCTTACATTAATGTCATGGGCGTCGCCGTCAATACTTACATTAATGTCATGGGCGTCGCCCTCAATGCTTACATTAATGTCATGGGCGTCGCCGTCAATGCTTACATTAATGTTATGGGCGTCGCCTTAAATGCTTACATTAATGTCATGGGCGTCGCCGTCAACAATCGTTCTTTGGCGTCCAGGCCAACAATGACATCACCTGTATAACATCGTCAGAGTCACTGTTGCCACGACAGATAGTTATATAGGCCTACCGCTTTCACCCCTTATTTACTAATTTATGAATTTTAAATAATCGTTGTTATATAGTTCTTTTCCAGCTCAAGAGCTGCTCAAGGCACTGACCGATTCAGGCTCTACCTCAACCCTCCCCAGGTGCCCACGCTGCCTTGGGGCGCATCGTCTGATGCCCAGACAATCCTGGTGACCGGGTAGGGTGGAGAAAGGACCTCGACCCAGTGCTTGCTGGGTGTATGTGTGTAGCCTGCACACACCCGTTTAGAACATGAGCGTCAGAATCTTTAAAGTCATGTCATCTGCCAACATGTGTTTGAAATATGAACATTGGTGTGTCAAGTCCCCAGGGTTTAAGAATGGAAGCGAGTGAGTTGGAGCTGTACATAGAATCACTGGCCCAGTCCGCGGTAGCTCGCCTGTATCAGCTATACTTCGTGAGCTCGCGCACGTCTGTTTTTTAATGTTACCGGCTAGCACAGATGCAAGTACGCAAGCAATATATAAGCTTACATTTAAATAGCATGCAATGAATGCGCTGTGGGGATGGACTAAAATGTGACCATTGTGATGGTAGAGATGGCGGTGAAGACAAAAGCATGCACTAGAACAGCGCAATCCCGTTTTTAGGATATTTGCCCGCAAAACATCATCATCGTCGTCGTCAGGTTTTTCCCTTTCTTCTTCTGCTAAACATCTGCTGATAAAATAGTGCTGCGCTAAGCTTGTGTACTGTATGGTAACAGCATAAGCACAACAATGTACAGCATCATGTGTGCTACAAGTCACTGCCATAGACGCTGGCGTAACATGAATAAGACAGTGGTGATGTAGAACGCCGTTGACTGCTTCTGCCACTCATCACCTGACAGAGGCGTTGGTCCACAGCCATGTTTCGGGGAATACGGACCGCACGCGCTCCACCTCCTGCAAACCTGCTCCTTGCTGTGACGTAACCACCCCTGACATAGGGCCGAAGTCCATGACGCACCTACGTCTACGGCAAGGTACGGGTGCACCTGTCAGGCCAGTACCAACAAGCTGGAGTAGCATGGATATTAGAGGTAGGTAAGAGTGAAGATTCCAGTTATAAACCGTCAGTGCTAAAGTGTAGGCTACACACCTAACAACATTCACATTCATTTTCACACCTTAGTAGTTTGAGTGATTGGCTCTTTAAGGCTGGTAGTTTGAGTGATTGGCTCTTTAGGGCTGGTGGTTTGAGTGATTGGCTCTTTAGGGCTGGTAGTTTGAGTGATTGGCTCTTTAATGCTAGTGCACAAGAAATTTGAGACTAGACTGCAGCTCACTGGACTGGCACGGCGGCAGAGTAGAAGCCTCGCTCAATACCTGATACCTATCAAGCAGTGTCATGATCGGCTGTAGAAGAATGTGGGAGAAAAGAGGTTCTAGGGTGGGGCTGGCGTAGCGGACGAACTGTGTTGTGTTCATTCACAGAATGTATACAGCATCAGCGCTGGAGGCTCTGTCATTCCATTATCGCCTAATGTACGAGTGTGGGCATCATTATTGATTCTGATGTGTCCATGCCATGCCATGAGTGAATGCTATTGTGAAGGGTTGCTACTTCCATATCCGCTCTCTTGGCAAACAGCAACCATTTCTGACTGCGGTCGCTATTGCCGTTGCCCTGTATTGTCATATCCATATTGGACTATGGCAAAAGTTGTTTGTAGGAACTTCCGGACCAGCTGCACAGTCATCTCCAACGTGTTTTGAACACTGCAGCAGGAATTGTTACTTGTACAAAGAAGAGTGAATATATTCAACTAGTACTCAGGCGACTCCACTGGCTTCCAATAAGGCAACGGATAAGCTTCAAAGTACTGTCACTATGCCATACACGCGTCAAAGATTCAAAGCCTTCTCCCACGTATCTTCAAGATATAATTCATCTTCACAAGCCATCCCGACTACTTTGCTCAACATCAAAATCAAAACTGGGTGTGCCATAAGTGAGCAACCATCAAAAGAAGCGACGATTTTCATTCTTTTTCCCATTGTGGCCCAAAGCTCTGAAATTCATTGCCACAAAAACTGAGGGACTTCGACTGCCTGGATGTCTTCAAGAGGCATCTAAAGGCACACCTGTTTGAACAATAGTTGTTGCCCTTCTTCTCCCGCCCCCTCCCTCTCCTTTGCTGTGTGCCAACCCTGCCACTTCCCCCACCATCATTCCTTTTGCCTCACCAACCCTTACCCTTCCCTTCTCTCCCTGTGCGACCAGAGCATACTGCCAGCATGGATGAGCTTCGCCTTACAAGTGGGCATCATCATCATCATCATCATCATCATCATCATCATCATCATCATCATCATCATCATCATCATCATCATCATCTTCTTCTTCTTCTTCTTCTTCTTCTTCTTCTTCTTCATCGTCATCGTCATCATCATCATCATCATCATCATCATCATCATTACCATCACCACCAACACCACAAGCGCATTAACCAAGAAGAATGGGGCTTGGAAGAGAATTATTGGATCCCCGATAGCGGAGCGGATAGGGAGCCCTATTCTACTTGGTTAATGCGCCTGTGGCTCATTACAATGTTGTTAAAGTGACCAGTTTTGGTTGTAATAAAGCTACATTCGTGCGCATGTAGATGTTTGTCAGGGTAATAGTGTGTTATTCAGCCGCAGGCAATATTACAAAACGAACGGAGACCAAACATCTCAAAAATGTTTCACAGGTTAGTCACAGCAGGAAATCACGAGGACATACACAAGATGGAAAGCCATTGAAATGTTTTCCAGAACTTCACACACATAGCTAGGCAAACAAAACAAATCAGCATTTTCAAAAGTGTTCATTTTCTAAGCGGTGATGTAACCCGGCTTTTTCTAAATGAAACAAAAGAAAAGACATAGAATGATAGACCACGATCTCAACTATCTGTAAACCAAAAATTATCTCAATCGGTTGAGTCTATTTTTAGATACGGCGCCCATTGTTTTTATAAAACGTTGAAGTACAAAGACCTTGACCTTTAAGAAAGTACAAATACCCATGATGCAAAACGCTTAGTAATAGTTCAAGTATCCGCAAGGTAAGAATGACACATTTCAATTCAGTTAATCTTGAGATAATGCAAAAAATGTGTTTTTAAAAAGTTATATTCGGAACGACGGGCCGATGGACTATTGAAAGATGGTCCATACTCTGAAGTAACGGTATACCCAAAACTCAACAAAATCGTTTGAAGCGTTTTTGAGATCTTGAGTAAAACGTGTTTAGCAAAGAAATGACTCCAGTGACCTTGACCTTTGCGGTAGAGCAAATATGATGGCCCAGGAGGCAGGCCACTAGCCTAGAGTGGTTGTTGATATATGGCTTCCAAGAATTAACAGACCGACGGACAGTCCAACATTTGGCTCGTTCTGATTGCCCCTATTTCAAGGTATTTTCAGATATGTCTGGAAATACAAAAAGCGCAATGCAGCAACACCGACAACACGTCTTGATGTAAAGATGGTTATTGTGCACACTACTTCCACAGCAACATGCAAAATAATAATAATAATAATAATAATAATAATAATAATAATAATAATAATAATAATAATAATAATAATAATATTAATATTAATAATAATAATAATAATAATAATAATAAATCCTATCATAAGAAGCAAAGCATGTGCCACCTCGCAAAACATCATCGTCAAAATTTTTTCCAACCTCTTTCTTCTTCTACTAAACATCTGCTGATAAGATGTGTACCACATGGTAATAGAACAGGCACTTAATGTACAGCATCATGTATGCTACCGGCCACTGCTACTGCCTTAGACGCTAGCGTAACATGAATAAGACAGTGGTGATGTAGAACGCCTTTGACTGCTTCTGCCACTCATCACCTGACAGAGGCGTTGGTCCACAGCCATGTTTCGGGGAAGACGGACCGCACGCGTTCCACCTCCTGCAAACCTGCTCCCTGCTGTGACGCGTCCACCTTCTGTAGATCTACAGGGCCAAAGAACATGGCACATCTACGTCTACCGCATCCATGGAATGGTGCACCTGTCAGGCCAGTACGAACAACCACTGAGCAAGATGGAGTAGTCACATAGATATTAGCGGTACGTAAGAGTGAAGACTCCAATCCTAAGCCCTCAGTGCTAAAGTGTACTCTCTTAACAACATTCACACCTTTTTCCAAGGGGAGCGCGCGCAACGCGTACGTGTGTGTGTGTTGGTGTGTGTGTGTGTGTGTGTGTGTGGGTGGGTGGGTGTGTGTGTGTGTGTAGGGATGTGTGGAGGTGCGAGGGGGGAATGGGGAGTGTGTGTGTGTGGTTGTCCTCACTCTCTGGACAACAGTGCTATTTAGCACCATTCAAAGGAAAACAAACTTGAGACCAAACATCTGAAAAAAAAAACACCAACTTTTTCATATGTTAAGCCACAGCAGAAAACCGCGCGAACATTAAGAAGAGCAACGCAGCAACACCGACAACAACAAGTTTGGAAACACAGACGGCTATTATGCCACAGCAACATGCACAACAAAAGAAACAAATCAACAATGAATTGTATCATATGAACGTAACGCACAATGGTACAAATGATACAACAAGAAGTGCACAATAAGTGCGGGCAAAAAAATATAACAGCCTGCATGCAAAGGGAATGACTGCAGTTAATAACGGCTCGTTCTTAACACTTTGACCATCTAATTTGGAATCACCCTATAAGCCTGATAGTAGCAGCAGTAATAATAGTAGCAGTAGTAATAGTAGTAGTAGCAGTAGTAGTAGCAGTAAGAATAGTAGCAGTAGTAGTAGTAGTAATAGTAGTAGTAGTAGTAGTAGTAGTAGTAGTAGTAGTAGTAGTACCCAACAGAGACGTTTGACCACAGCCAGGTTTCTGGGAACACGGATCGAACTCGTTCCACTTCTTGTAGTGTGCCATCACTACCTTGTGTCGCTCCATTGGTCACTGAGCCGCCAGCTCCAGGAGCCATCGCCGCATGATGCATGAAAAAGCGGATAGGGTCTGTGTGTTTAAACAAAAACCACACTGCCTTTATATATGAAGAAGAAAGAGTATGTTTTATTATTATACGCCAGCAACCCCCATCTGCTGTCGATAACGTTGGTGTAGCACTAGTGTGTATCGTATATACCAAGATACTACTAAGGGTCCTGCAATTCTTTAATATTAAGGATCTATTGTAGGTTATGTAGTCAAATAAGCCGTGTAAAAGCAGAGAAGAAGATAAAGACATTTTTTGTGTCGTGCACAACAGAATCGTCCCTCCATGGCCTCAACCACCGTCCCAAATCGTAGGTTCCGCTGAGAGAAAACTCGCGTCACAGAGAAAGAGAGAGAAAACTGGCGTCACAGAGAAAGAGAGAAAACTGGCGTCACAGAGAAAGAGAGAGGGGTAAGGTGATAAGATGCGGTGGAGAGGGAGAGGGGGGGGGGGGGTGTTAGTTAAAAAGGACGAAACATATATTGTATCTTATTTTAACACCCGTCGCTACATGCTTTGCTCAACAGATGGAAATCAAACCCGCGTGCCTCTGTTTGAAGGAGTGAAAAGGAGGCTTGAGATAAACAAAAATAAGTGATGGGGAGACAGAGGCAGGAAACAAGCAGGGCATCATTATAAACAATGTACAGTTATCGCATCCACCAACGCCTAGCTTGCATTGCTCTAAAAGTCAGCGGTCATTCTGAGATTTAAAACTATAACATTTTGTGAGGAGAAGAAGAAGAAGAAGAAGAAGAAGAAGAAGAAGAAGAACAACAACAACAACAACAACAACAACAACAACAACAACAACAATAAAAACAAGAACAAGAATGATAAAAATATATTTTGTGAGAAGAAAAAGAAAGAAGCTGATGCCGATACTGCTGATATCATGGATACTACAAATATAGGTCAGTGGCTGATATGATGATGAGAGCGAGAGAGAGAGAGAGAGAGTCAGTGAGAGAGACAGAGACAGAGAAACAGAGAAAGACACACAGAGACAGAGAGATGAATGTGCATTAGTCACTGCTGCAAGTCAACCTGGTATCTATATATATAAATTGCTTAGCCGGAAGTCCTTCTTCGCCCCTACTATAAAGTTTGTCCGGTATGGACGCTGATCTGGGCAGGTGCTGGGCGCTACGGATCGGCCTGCTGTGTGCTCAAAACCAGCGAAATCGTTATAGCCGACATTTCCTTACCGAACGTTTAACCGTTTCTGAGATAAATAAATAAACAAAATGTCCACAAACTGCAATAGCCTCATTCCGCGCGCTTCCATTAAAAAATCAAATTGAGGTTTCAGCATGTTTTCCCATATAGACAAAAAAATTGATGGAATTTCTAGGAAGCCTTGGTAGCTTAGTGAGTAAAACATTCGCCTACCGTGCAGGGCGATTCAAGTTCAAATCTCACGCGGGCCTTTTTTTTTTTTTAACACTACAATATGGATATTTTTCTTTTTAATTTAGGCTTTTTACCTTTAATTTATTATTATTGTTATTATTATTATTATTATTATTAATATTATTATTATTATTATTATTATTATTAAAATTATTATTATTATTATTATATCAAATTTTCTTTTAAAACCTTGGTGTTTTTTATGATTTCTATTTGTATTATTCTATATTCAATATTATTATTAGAATTATTATTATTATTATTATTATTATTATTATTATTATTATTATTATTATTATTATTATTATTATTATTACCAAGGATCGGGATGGGGTGGTACGTGTAGGTAAAAGGGGGCTACGGGTAGGTTTAAAGGGGCATGGGTAGGCATAACGGGGATACGGGTATATATAAGGGGGTATGGTGATGGTCGATTCCTTTCATCCATACCTGCGAAACGATCAACGGGGAAGTACCAAGGAGGGTACAGGTAGGTTACAAGGGGGGTACGGAAGGTATCAAGGGGGTATGGGGAGGTATCAAGTGGGTTCGGGGAGGTATCAAGGGGGTATGGTGAGGCATCATGGTGGGGGGACGGGGAGATATCAGGGGAGGGGTATGGGGAGGTATCAAGGGGGATATGGGGAGGTATCATCGGCCAAATGAAACTCGCAGACAACAGTTGTCTCTCTGTCTACATTTTAAACAGCAACCTGTGTACCCTGGCTTGCCAGGGTATAAAACCACTAGTCACACAATAATTTGGTTCGTTACAATTGCAAGACAAGCATGTGTACAACAATAAATACGTATATACATACAGACATAAATGCATACATACAAAGGCCTACATACATACAAAGACATACATACATACAAAGGCCTACATACATACAAAGGCCTACACACATACAAAGGCCTACATACATAGGTCTACATATATATATAGGCCTACATATATACAAAGGCCTACATACATAAATAGGCCTACATACATACAAAGGCCTACATACATACAAAGACCTACATACATACCAAGGCCTACACACATACAAAGACCTACATACATACATAGGTCTACATACATACAAAGGCCTACATACATACATACATAGGCCTATATACATAGGCCTACATACATACAAAGGCCTACATACATACAAAGGCCTACATATATAGGCCTACATACATAGGCCTACATACATACAAAGGTCTACATACATAGGCCTACATACGTACATACGTACATACTTACACACTTACACACGCCCTACTTACACACAAACAATGAACCCGCACATGCACTCAAACGCAAATAAGCTTACACCCATGCACGCACGCACGCGCCCACACAACCACCCACCCACCCACACACACACACACACACACACACACACACACACACACAAACAGTCAAACACCCCCCTACTCCCCCCCCCCCCCCCCCCCCCCACACACACAGTCAAACCATGAAACAGGCCAATCGTCAACAGATTGACGTAGGTCGATCAGACTGGGTGGGATCATTTAATGGCAAGAAACCTTTTAAATATCCTTACAGGGACCTACTTTGACTACACCCCTTAGACAGATCCCTTTATCCTTCACAGTCAGTGTTGCCCCTTACAACAACAACAAACTCTTTGCAAAGTACAGTTAGTTTTGAAATCCATTAATTCCGCAGTTTAGTTTTTGTGCCTATTAATAGACCCCTCTCGCCAAGGATCTTGCGCTAAAAATAGCATTTACCAAAGCCGGTAAGAGGCAGAACCCATATAAAAGTTGCTCGGTAAAGTTTTTCGTTTTAGGTTGATACAAATAGACCATACCCCTACTTACAAACCAAAGACGCACTATGTAAGTCAAGTTTGTGTGTGTGTGTGTGTGTGTGTGTGTGTGTGTGTGTGTGTTTGTGTGGGTATGTAAACCGCCGTGATTGAGGTCCAGGGCTTGATACGCTGAGACGTAAATGAGGTCATTTTTTCAAATGGGGCCCTCACCTTGGACCTCAGTTATTTTTACCACGTGCACTACAGTTGCACTTCACGAAGTGTAGTTGTAGTGCATGTGCACTTAAAGTACACTTCGCGAAGTGTAGTTGTAGTGCATGTGCACTTAAAGTACACTTGGCCAAGTGTAGTTGTAGTGCATGTGCACTACAACTACACCAGGTCAAGTGTAGTTGTAGTGCACATGCACTACAAGTACACTTGACCTGGTGTAGTTGTAGTGCATCTTCCAGACGGGTAGGATAAGGAACTTTCCTCGACGATTAGGGTAAGGCAGTGCCTCGACGATTAGGGTAAGGCAGTGCCTCGACGATTAGGGTAAGGCAGTGCCTCGAAAAGGGTTAGGGTCAGGGCTAGTTGCAGCGCTGCAACTAGCCCTGACCCTAACCCTTATCGTCGAGGCACTGCCTTACCCTAATCGTCGAGGCACTGCCTTACCCTAATCGTCGAGGAAAGTTCCTTATCCTAGCTGTGTTTTTGAACAAACTTGACCTACTTCGTCTCTTAGGAGCGAGGAATTAGGTCAAACTGTTTGCGAAAAGGGTGCTTTTTTGAAGAAACTTGACGTACTTCGTCCCTTATAGGCGAGGAATTAGGTCAAACTTCTTGCGAAAAAGTGCCTTTTTTGAAGAAAATTGACCTAATTCGCCGCCTAAGAGACGCGAAGTACGTCAAAGGACCCCATTTACGCCTGAATACAACTATGTGTGTGTGCGCGCGCACGCACGCAGGCATTTTATATGTGTGTGTTTGTTGTTTGTGTATGTGTATGTGTGTGTGCGTGCGTTGCTTGCTTGTGTGTTTATGATTTCCTTTTTTATTTTTTTAATAATTTTAATTGTTAGCAGTTCTAAAGTTTTACCCTTTTGCTCCTTAGTCTAAAACTCACTTTTGGTGAAAGGCTTTTAAAGACAACAAACCCAAAACAAAGAGTGGGACATGAATGAAGCCTGGAAGTGGTGCATGGACATGACATGGCTATAGGCTAACTAAGCTATGTGAAGTGGAGCATGGACATGACAAGGCTAGAGGCTAACTAAGCTATGTGAAGTGGAGCATGGACATGACATGGCTAGAGGCCAACTAAGCTATGTGAAGTGGAGCATGGACATGACATGGCTATAGGCTAACTAAGCTATGTGAAGTGGTGCATGGACATGACATGGCTATAGCCTAACTAAGCTATGTGAAGTGGTGCATGGACATGACATGGCTATAGGCTAACTAAGCTATGTGAAGTGGTGCATGGACATGACATGGCTATAGGCTAACTAAGCTATGTGAAGTGGAGCATGGACATGACATGGCTAGTATAGGCTAACTAAGCTATGTGAAGTGGAGCACGAACATGACATGGCTATAGGCCAACTAAGCTATATGAAATAGAGCATAGACATGACATAGCCATGTCATGTCTATGCTCTATTTCACATAGCTTAGGCCAACTAAGCTATGTCAGCATAAGCGATTACACTACCATCCTAGCAGCAACCCCAGCACTGACCAATAAGCTCACTAGAGGCGTTTTTGTTTGCGCTATATAAGCAGATGAGCAAGCACTGGTTTATTGTCCCCAATACGCTAATGTGTCCGGGGACGTTAATCTATTTGAACTGAACAGAACTGGTTTATTTCTCCTATACGCTCAAGTGTCTGGGGACACTAATCTATCCCACAACTGGTTTATCCCCCTATAATTATGCACCTGTGTCCGGGGACTCTGAACTCTGGTTTATCCAGTTACTGTCAAGACCGGCCCGCATTTAGGCGGTTGGGACCTATATGCCACCTTACTTATATCCTATCTTTGATACGACCTTCTTTAACACAAACAAACAATAACTGGCACTTGAATATAAGCGATATGTACTTCGCTAACTGAATAAGTGTGCACTACAAATGGTTTGTTGTTGTGGTTGTTGGTGGTAGGGGCTGTGTGTGGTTGGTAGTAGTAGTAGTAGTAGTAGTAGTAGTAGTAGTAGTAGTAGTAGTAGTAGTAATAGTAATAGTAGTAGTAGTAGTAGTAATAGTAGTAGTAGTAGTAGTAGTAGTAGTAGTAGTAGTAGTAGTAGTAGTAGTAGTAGTAGTAGTAGTAGTTGTTGTTGTTGTTGTTGTTGTTGTTGTTGTTCTTCTTCTTCTTCTTCTTCTTCTTCTTCTTCTTCTTATTATTATTATTATTATTATTATTATTATTATTATTATTATCGTCGCCGCTGCTGTTTGTCAATCGGACTTAACATACCCAATGTTCACTGTAATGGGGAAAAGACAAGAAAGTGAGGCTGAATAAATGGAAGAATGAAGAGAAGAAGGGAGGAAAGGAGGAGCTTAGTACCCAACAGAAGCATTGGACCACAGCCAGGTCTCCGGGAACACTGATCTGACTCTTTCCACCTCCTGGAGACCCCCACTGCTACTGCCTGACTCAGGACCTCGAACGTTGTTAGGAACTGCTCCTTCAGCCACCATCCCGCCAAACGCTTCAAACATCATGGGTGGTTCTATACAAAATACAGGGCATGTCTGACAATTCGGTGTTGTTAAAGTAAAAGACACAAAGCAGTGTTGCTAGGTTAAAAAAAAAGATACAATTCAGTGTTACTATGTTGTTGTTGTTTTTTAAAGAAAAGAAAGACTCAATTCAGTGATGCTACGTTTAAAAAAAAGGACACCATTCAATGTTGTTGTGTTAAGAAAAGAAGACCAATTCAATGTTGTTATGTTAAAACAAATACAAAATTCAGTGTTGCTATGTTTTTACAAAAAAGACACAATTCGGTGTTGCTATGTAAAAATAAAAGACGCAATTCAATGTTGCTATGTAAAAGAATACAAAATTCGGTGTAGGTATGTACAAAAAGACACAATTCAGTATTGCTATGAAAATGAAATGAAAGCGTTTCAATGAAATACATTGCTACCATGACAATAGGATGCTACCATGGAAAAATACAGATTGTGTCTATGATCACCATTAATGACCATAGGATGTTGCTGTGGAAAATACATTGCGTCTATGACAATAAGGTGCTGCTATAGAAATACATACAGCGTGTCAATTGACAACAGGCTGGTGCTATGGAAATGCAGTGTGACTGACCAATGGGTGTTGCTAAGGAACACGCATTGTGTTGGTAACAACTGATCTGAGTTGCTATAAGAAATACGAGTCACGAGTGTGTGAACAAACTGTA
Organism: Oncomelania hupensis; assembly: GCA_036898135.1. Taxonomy (NCBI): domain Eukaryota; kingdom Metazoa; phylum Mollusca; class Gastropoda; order Littorinimorpha; family Pomatiopsidae; genus Oncomelania; species Oncomelania hupensis. Next base: position 12,466,429 of record CM072518.1, on the reverse strand, counting down.
ATGCTCACAAAATCTAGTGCATCCAACACAACAGGGTATTGCCTCTGGAAATAAAGTAGATTTATGTCGTTTATATAACTACATAAATCTTGCTATGACTTGAACTTGAATTTTAATTTGTTATTTTCTTTTTGCTTTTGTCAGCAATAAAGCGCAGATAAAAATTGAAGAATGTTTCTAACCAACCCCTTTAAACTGCAAAGTGCATATTACACAAAACGCAAAAAGAAAACAAAATACTATAGGATGTCAAAGTTGGTCAACTGTACTTGTAATGGATTGGATCTGGATTGGAAGGTTCATGGAAGGTTCGTGGAAATTCACAAACTTGTTTTCGAGGTTCTCAGACCTAGTTTCCTTAACCTTTTATTTTTTTGTTTTATGTTTGTTTGTTTGTCCAAAATGTTCAGCAACGTAGGTTGGGGCCATTCGGGAGTGAGGTTGGAGAGGGTAGGTGTTGAGAACTTGATTCAACCTTATCTGGAGGAACACGGCGGTGACAGTAGGCAAAGCCAATAAGGATTGGGATGTTGGATACAGGTGTGGTGAATGAGGCGCTGAAAGAAGTTACTGGCATGCAAATACAAATTACGCCATACGAGGCTACAAGGAAGCCGCAAGACTGCTATAAAAGCGTGCCTTATTTAGATCAAGACGACAGATTGGGACCACACAACGCATCAACAGACTTAAAATTAATTGTAGATTACGACGCCGGAGCGTGCAGGCGACTACTGGTCACATTATTCTGACACCAGCGAACCAGTTCATGGTAAGGGGAAAATAATATGTTGGCCAATCTGGGATTCGAACAAGGGACCTGTCGGTTACAACCGCTCTACCAAGTGAGCTGCCCGGACCCCACATCAACAGACTAAAGCTGTGAGTGCTGATCTATGTTTCGGAGCAGACAGCAAATCGGACTTTAAACCATCGTTTTTTGCCCAATAAATGGTTATGTATTATATCCGGCGAACGGCAGCTGCATGCACGGCATGTTTGTTTAGCCATTGTTCCCCAACCCTCGTTCATCTTATTTTCATCCCCATGGTTGGTTGATACATGTGTTCATCCCCTTAAAAAAAATTAAAAACCCCACTGAAACACACATTGACGGGAAATGGCGGGAACATTAAGGAATAACTAGGTAATAGGTTTTAGTTCAATAATTTGCCAATATATCTCAGATTGTTGGTGCGTTCCATCCGTCAGACCTGTTTACCCTGGCGTGTGGATTACCTAAGGGTGGCGTTAGTCCACAACCAAGTTTCAGGAAAGAGGGAGCGCACTCTGTCTACTTCCTGTAGCGACAGTCCACCTCCAGCCATGGTGGTTTTGTCTACCAAGAATCCAGCTGGCGCCATTACCCCTTTCATCCACACTGTCTCCACTGAAACAGTGAGTGAGGCAAAACATCACAGCATCACTGAGGTAGCCTTTAATCCTTTAGCCACTATGTTCACTGGGGTTTCCTTTAGCCAGTATGTACACTGGGGACTCCTGAAGCCAGCGTGTTCACTGGGGTTTTCTTTAGCCAATATATGTTCATTTGGATGGTTCACTGGGGTTTCCTTTAGCCAATAATTATGTTCCAAGCAACGAGCCAAATAACGCTCAACAACACGCATGTTCCTGCTATTCGTGCTACTACTACTACTTCTAGTACTACTACTGCTGCTTTCTGCTGCTGCTATTACTTCTGCTAATATTTCAGCTGTTTCTATAACTACTGCTACATGTATTACTACTATTATTACTATTTTTACTATTACTACTACTGTTACTACTAACACTGCTGCTATTATTACTACTACTACTACTAGTGCAGCTACTGATGCTGATAATATTACTACTATTACTGCTATTGCAATTACTACTACTACTCCTATCACTACTACTCATGCTGCTGCTGCTACTGCTGCTGCAACTACTTTCTAAAATAGCAACCCCAACTCTAAACTACCACAACAATCAAGATTCATTACTAAGCCTACTGCTTTGCGTTTCTCGCTCATTTTGTATTAATATCTAGTTATCAATAACAGATTGCAGAGCAATCTCCAATCTTCGTTTTGCGGATGATATTGATGGATTGGCTGGAGAGGAACAAGAACTTGAACAGCTTGTACAGAGGCTTGACACCACCTCCAGAGCTTATGGAATGGAAATAAGTGCAGAGAAGACCAAAATGATGACCAACAACACCAATGGCATCAACACGGACATCAAAGTACAAGGCCAATCCCTCAACACAGTGCACAGCTTCAAATATTTAGGAGCCATTGTGTCAGACAATGGGTCTCGACAGGAAGTCCTCTCCAGGATCGCACAAACAACTGCTGCCCTGACAAGGTTGAAGCCCATTTGGAAAGACAGAACCATCAGTCTACATTCCAAAGTAAGACTGCTGCGATCTCTGGTCATCTCCATCTTCCTATATGCTTGCGAAGCATGGACCCTCACAGCAGATCTCCAACGAAGAATACAAAGCATGGAGATGAGGTGCTACAGAAGACTTCTGTGCATTTCCTATACCCAACACATCACCAACGTTGAAGTCCGACAGACCATCACACAAGCCATTGGACAACACGATGACCTGCTCACAGTGGTGAAGAAACGGAAACTCCGATGGTATGGCCACGTCACCAGATCATCAGGCCTTGCAAAGACCATTCTGCAAGGCACAGTGCAAGGAGGTAGAAGAAGGGGGAGACCGAAAAAGAGGTGGGAGGACAACATTCGAGAATGGACTGGTTTGACACTGAGCGAAGCCATGAGGGCTGCTGAGGACAGAGAAAGATGGAGTATGCTGGTTAAGCGATCATCTGTGGTGCCCCTACGACCTTCGGGTTATGGGACAGGATAGGATAGGATAGGATCTAGTTATCATTCTGGCACAGTGAGGCAGTACCCGACAGAGGCGTTGCTCCATAACCAGGTTTCTGGGAACACGGAGCGCACTCGCTCCACTTCCTGTAACGCCGCTCCACCTCCCGCGCCAAAGGCTCCAGCGCCAAAGGCTCCAAATTTGAGTCCTCTTGGAGAGATAGAGAGATTAGAGATCCCTCTTTTCTCAGAACCAGCGCTATAAGACCAGTACCAATCTTCCTCTGCCTCCCTCCCTCCCGTTCTCTCTCTCCCTCTCTCTCGCAGCTCTAACTCCATGTACGTGGTTTTAAAGAGGGCCAGGTAGGCGTTACCCATTACAATGTAGATTAACCTTTGATAGTTTCCAGCTGCTTCGGAGGGGTTTTCAGACAGACAGAGACACAGACAGACAGAGAGACAGAGAGAGAGTGAGAGAGAGAGAGGTCAGGACAATTCTGAAAGTGCTGAATGAGAAGCGTTGGATGCTAGGGGGTTTGAGCTGTTAAATCGATCTGTTCAATGATACACACACATACAAACACACACACACACCCACAAACACACCCACACACACACACACAAACACACACGCTCTTTACCCCCTCTCCTCCAATTGACTTATTACAGAGATGGGAGAAAATCCCATGCCTTGAGGTGTGTTCCTAATTAAACATCAGGTTCATCATTACATCATTGCCACCAAACTGCCCCCCCCCTCCCTCTCTCTCTCTCTCTCTCTCTCTCTCTTAATTATATTATTTCGTTTTACCTTTAATCACTAAGATATCAAACAAGCCTGAAACAACTGATTAAAACACAAAATTTAAATCATAAATTTGTACCACTCAGCTTTTATAATAATGCTAACCATGTCAACTGCAGTATAACAAGACTATACAAAAGGTCATTATCTTAATTCTTATGATATGATTAAAAAAAATAATTATCCGTATACATTGCTGTTAAAACTGTACTATGGAAAAGTATTCGATTTCCCTTTTTTTTACACTCTCTCTCTTTATAATTATAAACTACCACTCCATCGCATTGATTTATACAAAAATAACCTATGATTTAATGGAGATGCTGTATGGAACGACACAATATTTTCTTTCAAATATAACCTATGTAAGCATCTGCAAAATCAATTATAAAAGTGATATTGTGATATGATAACAAAATTTTTCATGTAAGCCTAATTATTTTTATTATTTATTATATATTTATTTATTTATTTATTTATTATTATTGTTATTATTATTTTTTTCTTATTATTATTATAAGGGTGAGGGATAAGGAGGGGGATGGTTGCCTACAATTGTTTACAGGTAATAATAAAGATGTTGGTGTGATTGTGTGTGCATGTGTGTGAGTGCATGTGTGTGGGATTTATATGATTTCCAAGTTAATTTTAGAGGCTCTTTACTATGTTAATTTTAAAGGGATAGATTGGAAGATTAGGCTTAGTAATTAGTCTAAAATCTTTGTCCCTAATAACAAAAGTTTCAAAGTTTAAGAAAGTTTCAAAGTTTCTCTCTCTCTCTCTCTCTCTCTCTCTCTCTCACTCTCTTTCTCTCTCTCTCTCTCTCTCTCTCTCTCTCTCTCTCTCTCTCTCTCTCTCTCTCTTCGTCTCTAATATATTTTAACGTTTTAATAATGCATTTGTGAGGATCCTTCTCTTAACAGCTTGTATTGTACAGTTAGAAACATGGGAGTCCCACCACCCTAGTTCCGTGGTCGAGCGTTTGCCTGGCACACCGACGACCAAGGTTCGAATCCCGCGATGGGTAAGATAAAACTGGCCATTTTTACTGACCGTATTATCAGTATGATTGCTCTTGTGGTTCAGTGTTGATTTAAGTCCGTAACCCTCATCCTTGAGATGGATGGATGTCCCCGTCTGCCGTATGGAAACCAGAGCGTGTGGACGTTAAACTTCATTGTTCATTGAGAAATATCTGTGTTAGTCCAGGAGGCACGGAGCCACCACACCACATTGGCTGTTGACGGAGCCACCACACCACATTGGCTGTTGCAACTGGAGCGCAGAAATAAAATCTTTGTATTTCTCAGTAGGCCTACCAGCACCTTGTCTTCCAGCACAAGTACTTCAGGCGCTAATTATCGGGTTTGAGAACAGATGACACTGTTGTCTATTTGTGTAATACTAATAATGAAAGAAGAACGGTGTAAATGTGATGCGACTTATCCCGTAGTGACTAGAAGCGACAGAGGTCACATATGGTTGTTTTGCACTAGGGCTACACGCACAGACTATACATGCACAGACTATATGCCCACACAGAGAGTTCAAGTACCCGACAGAGGCATTGCTCCACAGCCAGGTTTCCGGGAAAACAGAGCGAACTCGCTCCACTTCCTGCAACGCTGCACCACTTCCGGTACCGGTGAGGGTACCGGTACCGCTCCCGCCCATCACAGCGCCAGGCGCCATCATCGCCTCGAAGGGATACATATCTACAAAGTAGGACAGCAAAAGGGCTAACCACTCGAGATATGACTAGACTAATATACGTTTTAGATACAGACAGGGGTTCCGAAAAAGAAAACAAAGGACTATTTTTTTTTAAATGGGAAATAGTGGGACTGTAAAGAAAAGATCCATCGCAATAAATACAACAGATTAACACAGATCAGAGCAAACATAAAACACGACCTAAAGAAATAGCCTATTACTAGAACTGTCATAGTTTGACTGGAACACATGAGATATATGACAGGAAGCAACATAAATCACAGATGGTGGATCTTGCAGCAGGATTACATGCACGCAGAGAGAGAGGGAGAGAGAGTTCAAGTACCCGACGGAGGCATTGCTCCACAGCCAGGTTTCCGGGAAAACGGAGCGAACTCGCTCCACTTCCTGTAACCCTGCTCCATTTCCGGCAGGCACAGGCATCATGCCCCCCATGTTAGCGCCAGGCGGCATGCCCCCGGCCATCGCCATCATGGGGTAATAAACTACAACGTGTAATCAATAACGATGTTAAAATATGGTGCGCTCATTTTCTAACAAACAAAATCTCATAAATTGTTCCACAGATAGATTTAAAGATAGGGTGTTTATTGTAATCCAAAATAAGGACTAAGGACATAATATCAAGGGTGCTTGGTTAAAGATGAATCAGATTAATCAAGGCTGACTTTTAAACATTAAAGCCATATATAATTGCGGTTTGTTTACTTAGAACCCAACCCCCTAAAGGTAATGAAAGATTTGTGGTACGACTTAAAATTGTTCAGCTTAATTAATAAAGCTGAACAAGGTTCTCACAAATCTAAAACACGTGAATGTATGAAAAACAAAGAACTGGGCACACTTTAGAAAAGAAATTAATATCATCTTCTGAAGAGACAAACGTCAAACAAGATAGTGCATGAATAAATGTTCAGCTGGAGGATAGATGCACATGTGACACAGAGTATAAGACAATTCCATTGGAACCATCCATTTTTTTAATTTTCCTCGTAAAGAGAAGTTCCCTGTGACCAAACACAGACTCAAGCAACAACTCGCAAGTTGTTTATCCATGGATATGTCATCAGAGAGTGAAAGACGATGACGAAAGTAAAACATTGTTGAATATCCGCTAGCTATTGATGACTTTAACAATCACAGTCTGCCAATACAATCATGGCAAATGAGAGAGAAAGAGAAGAGAAGAAAACTTACAAACAAAATGAAACTACTGACAGAAACAAACAACATAGAAATAGGTCAACGAAGGCCTAGACTGATAATCAACCACCAAGAAAAAAGTTAAACAAAAAACAGAAACAATAACCTTCATAAACGACATCTTCATCAACAACAACTACACCACACCTCCACCACCACCACCACCCCCACCAATAACAACAACAACACTACCATCTCCACCACCGAACAAGTCCCTTTGCAAGAAAGGTCCGTGTCTATGCATTCCGCGATAGGATAAGTTTATATATGATTATGTTGGCTGTCGTGACTGTCGAAGAAACAACCATGAGGCAACATAATTAACAACTCGTAGAAACAGTACAGCCGCTTCGGTTAACTTGAGCGCGCGCAATTGAAAGCCTTTGGAAAGTTCAACAGTTCCGTCAGACAAAACAATTTCACTTCCAGTCATTTTGTGCGTGAGACGAGTTAGCCCCAATGCATTCTGAACCCTTCGAGTGCTGGAAGAGGTCCCCCTTGTCCTGGATGGCGCGGCGATCTAGCTTCGTGTTCTCTGCTGTACCGCGACCTCAAACGACCATAACACGTTTGAAAACGACATGTTTACGGTGGGTTTTTTTCCACTGACATTTGCAGCCTGTTAAAACATCAAAATAAACAGTAACGCGCATCCATTGTACCTTTTAGGTGGGAGGGAAGAAGAAGAGAGTGGGAAGGGTCATTCTCTTTTGCTTGAAGGGATAATAACAGAAGAGACAATGATAACGAGTACTTACGGATAGGTGACACGTAGTGGTAGACCATGCAATCCGTCATCACCACCACACCAGCATTCTGTGGACGTGTATCGTCGTCGTCGTCATCATCATCATCATTATCATCATCATCATCATCATCATCATCATCATCATCATCATCATCATCATCATCATTATCATCATCATCATCATCATTATCATCATCATCATCATCATCATCATCATCATCATCATCATCATCATCATCATCACCATCATCATCATCATCATCATCATCACCATCATCATCATCATCATCATCATCATCATCATCATCATCATCATTTCAATCCAACATCATCAATTACCATCATCACTATCTTCCCTTGTTTTAGTTATCATGAACAGTAAGTAATACGTTCCTGGGGAAAACAAATCTAAAGTTGAGTGATACAGATTATTTTAGGGCCAGCTTTGTGAGGTGCCAATCTCCTCTCCCATGTAAGCTTAATTAGAAATAGCTTACTAATTTAACAAATGATTACTTACGGTAAAGATCTGGTTGGCGTCACTACCGCCATAGTAGGTGGGGTAGTTCCAGAAGATCATTCTCTTTCTGCGAGGCACTGCGCCCATCCCGCCAAACGCGATGGGGCCTCCGCCAAAGAAGACTGGAGGCTGGGAGTTGGTGGTGGTGTCGTAATTCTTCAGCTCTTCGATCACCTGTAAAATAAAAAAAAGTAACTACATACAGGCACATGAGACTCCAAAACATAAAAAACATACATACATACATACATACATAGGCTTACATACATACACATGAAACGTACATACATACATACATACATACACATGAAACGTACATACATATATATACACATGAAACGTACATACGTGCATACGCATGAAACTTATATACATACATGCATACATGCACATGAAACGTTCATACATACATACAAATAAAACGTACATAATACATACATACACATGTAACGTACATACATGCACATGAAACCTACATACATATATATACATACATATGAAACGTACGTACATACATACACATGAAACGTACATACATAGGCTTACATACATAATTATGTAACGTACATACATGCACATGAAGCGTACATACATATATATACATATACATACATGCATATATACATATGAAACGTACATGCATACATACATACACATGAAACGTATATACATACATACGCATTAAACTTACATACATACATACATACACATGAAACGTTAATACATACATACATACATACATACAAATGAAACGTACATACATACATACACATGTACATACATGCTCATGAAACGTACATAACAATATACATACACATGAAACGTACATACATACACATGAAACGTACATACATACACATGAAACGTACATACATACATGCATATACATGAAACGTACACAAATACATGCATGCCTACACATAAAACGTACAAATGAAACGTAAAACATACATGCATATACATGAAACGTACACACATACATGCATGCATGCATACACATAAAACATAAAAATGAAACGTACATAAATACATTCATTCATACATACACATGAAACGTACATACATACACATGAAACGCACATGCATACATACATACACATGAAACGTACATACATACACATAAAACGTATATACGTAAATATATACATACACACATAAAACGTACATAAATACATAACATACATACATACATTACTGAAAGATTAATAATTCAGATTCCTCATTTTATTCGTTCTACCGATGGTTCACTGCGAGGGGGTGAAACATGGGGTTGGTGGGGGGAGGGGAAAGTAACAGACAGTACAGGGAAGAGAGAGAGAGAGAGAGAGAGAGAGAGAGAGAGAGAGAGAGAGAGAGAGAGAGAGAGAGAGAGAGAGAGAGACGGTCAGGCAGACAGACATACAAAGAAAGTGCTACTAACTTGGTCAGCGGTGATGTCATTGCCAGACTTCAGGAGGAGGACGGACTGGTCAACGGCGAGAACATAGGCCGTGGACTGAGGACTGGCGTGAACCGTCACATCCACACTGTCAGCTGGCGCCGCCTCGCTCTTGCTCATCGACACCGACACCTGTCATCAGAACGCACGTCATTCGCCACATAATTAAAGAGTCATGTCAGCAAATAAATATTTTCAGTACCGTTTGAATAGACATCTAAAATCAATTAGCGCCAAGCTGGCAGTTCGGTCAGCAACCTAATCATTGACGCAATGTCAACAGTAGTGTCATCATACAAGACTCATGAATTGCGTTAATAATGACGCTGACAGTCCCACATGGCGTCTTTGTTGAGCAAATGTGACCAATGGTAAGTGACGTCTTTCAAAGCTGATGTCGTCATAAGGCTGATCAGCGACGCCTATAATTATTATGTAATCGCCATTGACAAGAGCAGAAGTGGTCTCGTGGTTTGTGGGAACTCCAGTTTATTCTGCTTCTTTTTCCCTCACCTTGTTTTGGAAGGCGCCATCGACGTCAAAGCTGATGGAATCAGTGACGATCTCGCCGTCGGCTCTGACGTAGTAGACGACGATGCGAGCGTTGGGGGACATCTCTGGGGTGAGAGGAATGGAAAAGGTTTTGTGGGAGGCGCCTCCTGCGTGAACTCGGCCCGCGGTCACCATGGAACCTCGTGACATCACCTGTACAGAGCCACAGTTCCTGAGATCGCTTCTTCGCTTTAAGAAGCCGCAGTAGACTAGTAATAGTCTGACAACGAAACAGACCGCCAAACTTCTCTGGGCGTCCTTTCTTATTATCACATTGTTTGATTTGGGGTGTACATGCAGGTAAATTACTTAATGCTTCACAACTAAGACATTTAATGCCATTTGAAATCGTCATAAATGTGAAGCTGCGGTTATCTAGCCTGGGGAACTATATAGACTATATCAGAAAGCCATTCCATTGCTTTTAATGTAGACTTTGGTAGATGATTTGGCATATCAGACCATTGCCGGGGGTCTGCTAGGCTGACATGTGATGCTGTAAAAGTGCATTTACAAAGCACCTACGGTGTGCTATTATAAGCTGTCATATGGCTTTTTTCTTCTATCAATTGCTCCTGACGTGGATTAGAAATAGTAATTATTGCCAGTAATAAACAATCATCACGTTCACGGACATACCTGGTAAATCAGGTCATGAAGGGCTTCTGTTCCCTCAGCATCGAAGTTGACATGGCCACCAGCCTGAAAGCAAACCAATTATGTCACATTACATTTGCTGACTCAGAACTAGTACATGTAGCCTTACTACGCATGGATTGAAGATCGGGCATTTTCTACACAAAAACTGGAGCAATGCAGTAAAACAAAAAATAGGAAAGGTGGGACTAGTTTGTCCGCCCACCTCTATCCCCTGTGTAGGTGCAAAGTTTTTTTTTATAGATCTTGGGAATTATTTCAATATAATTATACTACATTAAATTAGAGAATTAAAGTAAACACTTTTTACAACAGAATTCAAATAATGTGTCTGTGAATATGGACGACTGTTCAATATTGTTTCAGGTTGTTTTTTTCATGTGTTTTTGTGTCCAAAATCAATTCCATAAATCAGGGATAGCAATTTTAAAAAAATAAAATAAAAAACATTAAAAAGTACCGCGAGCTGGTTTGATGAGCGAAGAGAGAGCTGGATGTAGTTGTTGCTGGGGGAGTAACTCTTGCTGATGCTCTGGTATGCGCTATCTTTGTCAAACTGGGCCTGCAATACAATACAATACAATCAATACAATACCATGGAATACAATACAAGAAATACAATATAATACCATGGAATATAATACAATAAGTACAATACAAGACCATGGAATACAATATAATAAATAAAATACCATGGAATATAATACAATAAATACAATACAATACTATGGAATACAATACCACCGAATACAATACCAAGGAATACAATACAATACAATAAATAAATAATAAATAAATAAAATGCAATACCAATACAAAAGAGGAAGAAGAAGAGAAAGAACAAGAATAATACTACAACACATCCAACAAAACTCCAACGACGTCATCACCAACATAAATAGCAACACCCTCACCACCACCCTCACCACCACCACCATCACCTCCCCTATCACCATCATCACCAGCACATTAACAACAACAACAACAACAACAACCCCAGCAGCAAAAACAAGAACAAAGACAAAGACCCTAAATGTTAACTGACATGCACGTTGAGGTTGGTGGCATTTGCGGGTACGGTGATGCGATACTCAACAAGCCCGTTGTCCGGCAAGGTCAACGTGTCGGGACTGAGCTGGAAGCTGGATGTTTGGGGAAAGTAGTACATGGGCGTGGTTCCTTCTATCGGGATCTCAGCGGTGACGGTTGTGGTCAGTGACACTGAGCGGCCAGCGGCTCCGGATACAGGCAACCCGTCAGGCTGCGAGACTTTGAGCTGCCCACATCGTCAGTGGATCATCAAGAACTCACCACAAAAGAATATTAAGGCAAGCAACAATACAAATATGCGACCCAGCAGTCGAGTCATTCTATGCGGGAAAGTGTGGGTTGGATTAAGCGAGTTAATGAATGTGTACAATTCTGTTACTCTCTCTAATAGCTTACTTGATCATTGGTTAATTCATAGGATTGATGTAGGACAATGCTCACGTAGGCCTGGCCTATTTCTACGACAAATCAATGGTATTTTATAGACAGCATTAAGGGAGAGAAATAGGGAGACAAAACAAGTCTTATACGGAACATATGGCGCGACGAGCCTTGCTTGAAGACTGCATGAGTTAGTGAAAACGTCTGGGTGGTAACCATCCTCCACATAATGTACCCTTTTAGTACAGTATGTGTCCCCACAATCTGGTTATACTGGCCATATTTTAAACATCTTTAACTTCAATTTCATGAATCTGAAGAAATCAGTGTGATGCTGTCCAACTATACCAAGGTAAATCATAGAATCTCAGTCAAAATAAAAGCCTACTTTCTTAATATGTACTTTATTAAATCGGATTGGATTTTATTAGGACATGGAAGTGTCCAGTTTTGTACATATGGTGTATTACATTCTACACATGGTGTATTACATTCTACACATGGTGTATTACATTCTACACATGGTGTATTACATTCTACACATGGTGTATTACATTCTACACATGGTGTACCACAGTAAGTTTACTCACATAGCCGATGTACTCGAGGCCTGGCTTGAAGGTGTTTGGGTTGGAGGTGAGGAATTCCAGCTTGACGGCGCTCTGGTAGACCTGGACTGTGGAGGTGCCATTCAGGGCGATGCCCGTCAACGCCTCAGTCACCGTGGCGTTGAACTCCAGATGCTGATTGGCGTAGGCGTTCAGTTTTTGCAGCGCCGACAGCGGGAAGTTGATGGTCGCCGTGCCTTGTTCGTTCAGCTAGCGAACAAAAAGTCCTGTTCAGGTTTGTAAATACAGAAATAGCGAAAACATTATTATTATTATTATTATTATTATTATTATTATTATTATTATTATTATTATTATTATTATTATTATTATTATTATTATTTGTAGGCCCTTTTTGTATTTGTATTTGTTTTGGTTTTTTGTGCCTCCCCAACCTACCCCGCACCCCGTGAAGACTTTCAATATACTTAGCATAATATTCTGCTTTAAACTGTTGAGCAATATAATTTAAAAGGATGAGAGTATAAACCGAGGTCTAGTCTGTGTCGCATACATTCCATCATAACGGACTTTAAAGATTCTGACGCTCATGTCCTAGGCGGGTGAGTGCCGGAAACAAGAACACACCCAGCATGCACCTAAGTCCTTCTCCCCCATCCCTGGCTGCCCAGGATTGTGCTCAGTTGTCTGGAGTGTTATTACGATGCGTCCAAAGGCTGCAAGTTGGCGCCTCGGGCGTCTTGAGTTAGATCCTGTATCGACCAGCGCCTTGAGCAGCTCTTTAGCTGGAAAAGCGCTATATAAGAACGATTAAATAAAATAAAATAAATCATTAAATTAGAATTCCTATCAAAATCTAGAAGATATCTGTTTCCATATCTGATGGTCGTATTAGACTACTAGCTGATGTCTCTACTCTGTACTTACAATCATTTAAGAAAAAGCTAGTTGAATATCCCCAGTAACTTTAAATAAAATTCTACACGCTCAAGTAACCTTGAATCAAGTTTCACACCCAGCATCGATAAAAACAGGCAAATATGTCTACTGCAGCTGTTTCACCACGAGCCAAGCAAAGCAAAACCAAGACACACCAATACAAGACAACTAAACAGAGCAACATTACAACATTTGTTCAGGAAAAATACCTGTCCCGTGCGCTGCACGCTGGGATTAGTAGTGAAGAAGTAGGTCTGCTTGATACTGGCGCTCACTGATACTGCACCCAGCACCGGTTTGCCGTATGTGTACCTGTACAACAACAACAACAACAACAAATAATAATAATAATAATAATAATAATAATAATAATAATAATAATAATAATAATAATAATAATAATAATAATAATAAATGAGATTATACATCACAACGACGTAGTAATAATAATAATAATAATAATAATAATAATAATAATAATAATAATAATAATAATAATAATAATAATAATAATAATAATAATAATAATAATAATAATAATAAATGAGATTATACATCACACCGACGTCTCAAACTACGTCACGCTGGCTTAATACGGGACAATACGTCATGCTTATTCCATACGTCTCAAGACGTCATGCTGAATCTCTATACGTCACAGTACGTCACGTTGACTCCATTCCCAAAAATGTTCAGACATCATGACATCATTGTTATCCAAGTATTGGTGACCCTTCTATAAATATAAATTATTAAAGAAATGTTGCTATCACGTCACTTACTTAGCTTTGACAGTGACGTCAATACCACCAGCGTCATTCGCAACGTAATAAGATGGCAGCTCCACGGTCACCTCGAACTTGGGAAGAACTGAAAAATCAATTGTCAACATCACTATAGTTATCGTGGTCGACGTTATCGTCATCACTATTATCGCCTCTACAATCGGTACTTTCCTCTTCATCATCATCATCATCATCATCATCATCATCATCATCATTGCCATCATCATCACCATTGCCATCATCCTCAACATCATCATCATCCTCATCATCATCATCATCATCATCTTCATCACCATTATCCTCGTCATCAACGTCGTCGTCATGGTCATCATCTACATCATCATCGCCCATCCATCCACGTTCATTATCCTCATCGTCATCATCATCATCATCATCATCATCATCATCATCATCATCATCATCATCATCATTATCAACGACAACAACAACTTTGATAGTGAAGTAGATACATACCATACTCGGCAATGGTGAAGACCTTCTCCTCCATTTGGGACTGAAAAATAATCGACGACACAAAAAAATCAACACCACCAAATACAGAGCCATTTTACAGTACTATGCCAAGTTTTTGATGTTTTTTTTGTAAGTCGTTTAAAGGACGAAACAATGTCCTACTACTCATACGACTGGTGACTTTTGCTTTCGTATCGAACTTCATTCAATATTCAAAACTGAAGTTTAGTTTACCGCGAACGAACTAAAGAACGAAACAACGTCCTTACACTCATATGACACGTGAATTTGCTCTCGTACCCGTTACTGGTATCCGTCACGTTTCAAATGGAACCTCTCTAAAATCGGACCACAGGGAACTCGTGTGCACCCTCGATAAACAGCAAGGCAGCAATAAGTTGCTGGGACCAGTTGAAACAGGGAAACAACAATGTTCTATTTGTGTGTGTGTACTGTGGATTACTGGACGTTTCAACAAACACAACATTGTATTCTAAAACGAATGGGCATGGGAAAACTATATTACAATAAATTATGATGACTCGATCTTTTGAAGAAGAGTTACTGGTAGAGCTGGGTACCGTGGGTCAAAGTCGTACCGGTATTTCCGCGGTATTTTTAGGTCGTATCGGTATTTGGTACCGGTATACCGCGATTTAAAGTGTTACAATCAAATGGGATATGGCACTAATAGTAGTGACCGACGCAAAAGAAAGATTGTCATATATTTCAAAACAGTTTCAAAGAACCACATTTTCATAGAAACTGAAGCATTATTATTGCTTGAACGCCTTCAAAACAAATTATGATAAACCACTGTTTAGAACATCAGCAAACTTTAAACCACAAAATCAAAATAAAACAAAACATTCAACGGGAAAGGTCTTTAAGAACTTAATTCAGAAGGATTGGCTACTGGTACCATGCTCAAACACGTGGATAAGCTGCTGTTCTTATAAGTTCTTCTTCAACAACAGCTGCCTATCCACGTGTTGGGTCTTTTGGCTCGCTCTCTGGGCGGACAAGATGTCGCCCACTGTCGCGTTATATGTTGTCGAGATTTCCCAGTAAACCGGACCTTGGACATCCGCACCGGTATACCGTACCGTCGCGTTTCCGAACCGGAATACAGTTACGTATCGGTAAAACCGTCCAGCCCTAGTTACTGGACACCTCGACCGAAATTTTTGTACTGTATTATGATTTTGTGTGCAATGTAGATTATGTTTTACTACGGAAAACTGGATTGGATTGGATTACTGCCTTGCTTTGTGTAAATGTGACAATACGGATACCTCTTGGATCATGTATTGGTGAGATGGAAATAAACTTGGACGAGGAAAAGATATATTACTTGTACAAGAACTAGAGTGAAACCGGTACATGGAAATCTGCGTTATACTAAGATGGTAAGGCTTATCTGTTCTTTTTATTTATCATGGTCATTAACTTTGGTTATTTTTTGCTACTGCATGAAAGTGACTTTCCAAAAGTAAATAAGACATAGAAATTAAATATAACTTTCATGCAGTAACAACAAATAATCAAAATTGGTTCAACTTTTGTGAGATACAATACAAAACGTGTTTAGGAAAGAACTGACCGCAGTGACCTTAACCTTGGGATGAAGCAAATGCGATGGCACGGGAAACTGGCCATTAACCTAGGTAATGTGTCTATGAAGTTTGGGCAAAATCTTTTCAGTGGTTCTTGAGCATGGCAAGCAGCGGACCAATGGATGGGCGAGCAGACGGACCGACCTTTGGCTCGTTCTAATTCCCGACTATTTCAAAATATTTTCTGATAAATCTGTAAATAAAAATTATCTAAAAATCTTAAAACAATGGATTGTATTCTCCTGCCATTTATAAATTGTTTCTCATTCAATCTGGAAGATGTCTGACGAGAATTTTGGATTCCCGAGCTTTTATAAATGAAGATATTCCATAACGGCTAGTGTAAACATAGTTGTATTGACATTCAAACTGCCAAGTTACGAACGTAACATAATGATAATGCGCACCTTTTATGCTGATACTACTAAATTATAGTGATTGAACTTTAACCTTAAACCTTACCATTGCAAATAAGGCATTTCAATCTATACTTCAATACTTGGGCTATAGATGTTTAAGCCACTATTTTAAAAATACAAATAAAAATTTTAAATTAAAAATATTTTTTTTTAGAAATGTTTTTTTACTTTAGTAATTTTTTTCTGTTCCAGAACCAGACTATATCGTTCAGCGCCTTGAGCAGCTCTTGAGCTAGAAAAGCGCTATATAGGAAGGATTCAATAAATTAATTAATTAATTAATTAATTAATTAATTAATTAATTAATTAATTAATTAATTAAAGAAGTCAACGACCTGCATCTTTTTCAGTGCTATAATCGCTAATGGGCCATGTCACAAGCCATGACGACGGCAGAGAACCGGTTGCATCAAGGCGTGTAAAAACTCACTCCAGCAGTAGCCTTGATCTTCCAGTCACCCAAGACAGGTTGCTCCGAGAGGCCGAGCATCTTGGTGATCACACCCTCCCCTGAAGGCACACCCACCCACTGCTTGATCTTGTTGCTGTTGGCATCCTGCAGGGGAAATGTTGTAAAATGTTTACCCAATTTTTAAAAAACACATCATCATCATAATCAACATCATCATCACTATCGTCATTTTACTCACTATCATCATCATCATCATCATCATCATCATCATCATCATCATCATCATCATCATCATCATCATCACTATCGTCATTGAGGTAATACACATTGCTGCGATCGGTAGAAAGTATCGCCAAAACTCCCGCTAGCTAGCAGGTGAAAGTATTCCCTCCATCCCTTCAAAGTATACATTGGGCTCGCTGCTAGCCGCGGATACGAACCGCAGTACTGTTTAAAAGTGACGGAAAGAGCGGAATATTGCTACAAGGGTTCGGGTTAGAGTCAGTTGTATAGCTAGCCCTAGCCCTAACCCTTTTCTCTACAAAAATTCTCTTTTTCCGTGCCAAAATCCCATTTGCCTTCTTGGATTCTTAAATTGTATGAAACCAAGTGAGGACACTATCCGGCGTCAATAAACGGTTTGAAAAGATTCTCAAACGGTTCGTAAAAGACAGTTGACCTAGAAACAAATACAGCGTGACCTAATTCGTCGCCTAGAGGAGAGTAAACTTACTTTTCCGTTTCTAGTCTTTGAGCGACACTGTAACTGAGCAGGCTGCTAACCTCGCCAAAGTATCCCTTCAAGGAACAAGGGACATACTTTGGCCTGCTGCGCAGCGCGTGCCTGGAGTATACTTTCTTTCGATCGTAGCTATGTGCAATGGGTGCATCATCATCATCATCATCATCATCATCATCATCATCATCATCATCATCATCATCATCATCATCATCATCATCATCATCATCGTCATTTTGCCACCCATTGCACATAGCTACGATCGAAAGAAAGTATACTCCAGGCACACGCTGCGCAGCAGGCCAAAGTATGTCCCTTGTCCCTTGAAGGGATACTTTGGCGAGATTAGCAGCCTGCTCAGTTACAGTGTCGCTGAAAGACTAGAAACGGAAAAGTTTCGTCTCCTCTAGGCGACGAATTAGGTCACGCTGTATTTGTTTCTAGGTCAACTGTCTTTTACGAACCGTTTGAAAATCTTTTCGAACCGTTTATTGACGCCGGAGAGTGTCCTCACTTGGTTTCATACAATTTAAGAATTCAAGAAGGCAAATGGGTTTTTGGGACGGAAAAAGAGCATTTTTGTAGAGAAAATGGTTAGGGCAAGGGCTAGGGATAGATCTACAACTAACCCTTACCCGAACCCTTGTAGCAATATTCCGCTCTTTCCGTCACTTTTAAACAGTACTGCGGTTCGCATCCGCGGCTAGCAGCGAGCCCAAAGTATACTTTGAAGGGATGGAGGGAATACTTTCACCTGCTGCTAGCGGGAGTTTTGGCGAAACTTTCTACCGATCGCAGCAATGTGTATTACCTCCATTTTGCTCACTATCATCATCATCATCATCATCATCATCATCATCATCATCATCATCATCATCATCATCATCATCATCATCAACAACAACAACAACAATAACAACAACAAGAGAATAACAACAAGAAAACAACAACAACAACAACAAGAAAACAACAACAACAACAACGCTTACATAGATTTCAATGGTGAAGTCGCCTTTGTACAGAGACAAATCGGGATGAACTCCCAAAACACGGAAATTCACTGTGGGAAAAATAAAATAAAATA
Organism: Oncomelania hupensis; assembly: GCA_036898135.1. NCBI lineage: Eukaryota > Metazoa > Mollusca > Gastropoda > Littorinimorpha > Pomatiopsidae > Oncomelania > Oncomelania hupensis. The sequence goes on along the minus strand of CM072518.1, from coordinate 12,447,475 downwards.
AATTAAATTAAAATCGGATTCAATCCAGTTCAATTCAATTATTTCCTCTCAAAAATGTTACAAATTAAATTAAACTAAACTCCATTAAATTAACTTTAAAATATTATTTACCAAAACTCGGAGCAAAGTTTTATAACATTTCACAGTCCGTGGTTATTGGATTTTGATTACATCTAAAATAGTTCATCTGTTGGTCTGTTGTGAGTAATACTACCCGTATGTGTTTCAGTTCCAACCGTAACCCATTTGTTTTAATAACCGTATTACGTCGTCGGTTTGTCTTGATTTGTAACATGGGTAACAAATGGGTAACAGGATAGTCATGGCCATCGCCTAGTAGGACATATTGAGAACACAAAGTACGAAAATGACAAGAATAACAATCGACCAGTACTTTGAATATTAACAATGACCGCGACGATCATGACGATGATCTCGACAATGCCGATGATGATAATAATGATGATGATGACGACGACGATGCTGTTGCTGCTGCTCATGATGATGATGAGGAGGAGGATGATGAGGATGATGACAACGATGATGATGATGATGATGATGATGATGATGATGATGATGATGATGATGATGATGATGATGATGATGATGATGATGATGATGATGATGATGATGATGATGATGATGACGACGACGACGACTTTGTGATCTTTCCTGCCTATGATTATCTTCTACCAGTCTGATTTTGGATTGCACATGGTTTTGTCAGTCTGTGCGACTGTGTTATAGCTACGGCAGTGTGCTTGTCTGCCTATGAATATTACAAAACCTGTTTGTCCGTGTGTATACCCGCTTGCCTGCTATAAATATGATCTATGCGTCTGTCCAGGCTTGTACATGGCTTTGTCAGTCTGTGCAAGACTTAGCGTGTGAATTAGGCCTACCTGTATGTTAGTATTACATCTGCAAGCCTATGACTATGGCTTACCTGTTTGCCCAGGCTTGTACATGGCTTTGTCAGTCTGTATAAGGATGGACATAGCCTTGCTGCTGTAGGCAACAATAGTGCTGTTGATGAATCTGAGACCGCCCGTCCCTGACACATTCAGCTGGTACGACCCGCTGTGCAGGTTTTCAGGGATCTGTTCAATGTAGAGAATAATAGTATTACAGGCCTAATAATTAAACAGAGTATAGGTAGGAAAATGGAGAGTGATGGAATGGGAGACAAGCAGACGTGCCTCGTGCCGTCCTGCTTGACCAACTCTTGGAGAACTGTAGAGTGTGTAGTTGCTGTGTCATTTTATAGCCCAATATCAATAGCATTTAATTTTCGCTAAACTCATTGGAGATTTGGTTCCAAAAATTTTTATTTTGCCTAATTTACTCAAGCACTGGTTTCAAACATTTTACTTTCTTGCTAAATTCATTCAAGTGTTTTGCTTCAAAAATGATCTTTTGCTGGAGTGTTTTTTTCTTCTAATTTTTGTTTTTTTAATTATCTTGTTTCTGCAACTCCTTTCTTCATTTCAAGAAAAGACAGAAAGTTTCGGATTGAGATTCGTGCATATTGTTATACAACAAGGATAGAAATTTTAATCGGTTAGACTAATCTTACAATATGTCCTAGAATCATTTATCCTCGCATACAAACGTCAAACATGGGAGAGTGGCGTAGTTGGTTAAAATTATCTTACCTGCAGCGACAGGGTGCTTGGTGTATCTGTGAACAAAGACATTCAGTCATATTTCAGTTACCTAAATGATGCCAGATTATAAGCAGCAACATTACCCAAATAAAATATCCTAGTATAGTACCATTAGACAACGGCTGGATTCGTCTTCGTATAGTAGACCCACGCATGTGGTAGTAGTTAAGCAACCCATTGCAGTTAGCGCACTATACGGAGTTTGCCAGCTGGTACAGCCGACATGTCAGGGATTGCTGCAAACACAACCGATACTAGCAACTAGTCCTCCGGTACCCTCACCCCACACCCTCCCATTCCCATTCCCTTGTAACATTTTTCCCGATAGCTGACATCAAACAACTGTTTGACACATTCTCATGATTGTATAGAATTGAAATGACTTTTTCTTGACAAAATATTCAGCACGCCAAAAGATGACCCGTCAAAATTGTGCCGGTTGATTTCTTTTTGGTAAAGTACGCTTTCAAACTAGTATTTTAACGGCTAAGGCGGGTTATTGCGGTCACTGTATAGGCAGGATAAAATCTCAGTTATCAAGGTCTTGATTGATCTGAAACGGGAGTGGGGTTATGGTTATAATATGGTTGGAAATGGGGGTGGGCGGTGAGATGAAGGGGCAGGGAGTGGATGCACACAAAAAACAAAGACACCATAAATAAATCAGGAATTCCGTGTACAATCACGCTGCGTCCCATTTGCCTCATATGTTCATCGTGGAGTACATATATATTACAAAGAACAAAGGAGACCACACTAGTAGAATTTCAATTATTTCCCTTTATTTTGGATCTCCACAAAGTAAATGCCGAGAGCAACTTTCGGGATGTTAAAATTTTGTAATTTTTGATTCAAACTCGAGATGTTTTCATCACACCCATGCCAACCCATCCCACCCAAATGCAACATATAATCTTTCATTGCATTTTTTTAAAATATCTCAGCCACACGCCCTTATGCTATCATTCTCAGAAAATGAAGCTACCTTTCTGTATGACAGCTGTAGCAGTCGCCACTTGAGAGTTGTCGTTCGTTCTGATCATGGCGGCGGTGACAGTGACGTCACCAGTGCCTTTCAAAATGTTGACGCTCACGCTGTACTGCATACCGGGACGGACCTTAGAAGGCGCTAATACCACATAGGATCTGCAAGAAATAACAAATAAAAATAAAAATAATTGCAAGTTCAAATACCAAGGTCTGACTAGTTTTGACATTGATCACTTTATTTATTCAATAGCATTACATACTGCTAATGCCCATGCTAATGGCGCATATCCTATCCTATCCTAACCCGTAACTCGGAAGTCTTTGGGACACCACAGATGATCGCTTAACCAGCGTACTCTATCTTTTTCTGTCCTCAGCAACCCTTATGGCTTCGCTCATGCAGTGTTAAGCCAGTCCATTCTCGAATGTCCTCCTCCCACCTCTTTTTCTCTTTTTCTGTCGCCCTCTTCTTCTGCCTCCTTGCACCGTGCCTTGCAGGATGGTCTTTGCAAGGCCTGATGCTCTGGTAATGTGGCCATACCATCGGAGTTTCCGTTTCTTCACCACTGTGAGCATGTAATTGTGTTGTCCAATGGCTTGTGTGATGGTCACTCGGACTTCGTCGTTGGTGATGTGCTGGGTGTAGGAAATGAAAAGGCTGCAAGTTGGCGCCTCGGGCGGCTTGAGTTAGATCCTGTATCGGCCAGCGCCTTGAGTCGCCAAGTACAGTGAGTTATGTGCGCTATAAAAATCCTCGATAATAATAATAATAATAATAATAATAATAATAATAATAATAATAATAATAATAATAATAATAATAATAATAATAATAATGATAATAATGCCCAGAAGTCTTCTGTAGCACCTCATCTCCATGCTTTGTATTCTTCGTTGTAGATCTGCTTGTGAGGGTCCATGTTTCGCAAGGGTATAGGAAGATGGAGATGACAAGGGAGCGCAGCAGCCTTACCTTGGAGTGTAGTCTGATGGTCCTGTCTTTGGTACAAGGGAGTGCTCTATCCGGGAAGAGGAAAATCCAGCCACATTTCGAGTAAATTTCGAAGATACGTCGACCACTAAGGTCCCTTATAGGAGATGAACTATGTCATTTTTTTAGATGGAAAGGGTGGGTCCATTTTTCATGAGATTCTTACTTTTTTTTTCAGATGAATTTTGCTTTCCGTCAAAAAACCCCACCGCTTTCCGATTCCCACATTCTTAAATAAACCCAGTTCTGATATTGCAAATCTGTTTGTGCGTGTGTGTGTGTGTGTGTGTGAGTATGGGTGTGTGTGTGTGTTTGTCTCATGTGTCATTAATTTCCAGGCTAAAAATTGTAGTTTATTTATTGAATAGCATGTGTGTGGAACTCTTAAAGATAAACAACAGCAAAAGTCAAAATACTTACTCAGCGGCCATGGCCACTGCCACCAAGGCGGCGAGAATAATTAACTTCATTCTGTGATCTGCACACGGAAATAAATCTAGCAGCTGATGATTGATGATGACAAAAATATGATCATCCTTTCAGTACAATTGTATAATTAAACATCGATTAAAAAAAACACGCACGCACACACACACGCACACACCCACACATGTGTGTGCGTTCGTGTATGTGGTGTGTGTGGGTGTGTGTGTGTGTTTCTATCGATGTTTAATGATACAATTTTACTGAAAGGATAAACCCGAATACACACGCACACGTGCGCGCGCAGTAAATAACATCAGAGAGAAAGAGATACTGAGACATTAAAAAAAATAAACAAAAAATTGCTTCTTCTTTTTTTTCACAAGATTAATAGACAGACAGAATTAGTCCTACAAAATTTCGTCATCAAAATGAGACCATTGATAACCACTCGTTGTCTGCTGTCAGTGACGTATCAAGCAGGATGCCACCCCCATCACCACAACCATCACCGCCGCAGCAACAACCCACAATAATCAAATGGAAGAAAGGGAGACGTGTGCGACGTCAATATTGTGTGCCACGTCAACTATTGTGTGCCACGTCAACATTGTGTGCCATTTCGCTCAACACAAACACGAAATAAATAAGACCTCAGGAGCTTGAAGAAAGACTTTAGAGTTTGGACATGAAACGTTTATTACAAAACGTGTTACAAGGATAATAGTATGAAGCTTAAAGCTTATCCTTACAATTAGTCCTTGTTTCAGGCACACATGCAGACATAATACATTTATAGAATCATTTAAACCTGCCACATTTTACAGATAGTAAAGTTCAAACATAACAATTTTAATACAAGAACTTTAACAGTTCTAAACGTTGCCTAAATATTATATTATTATACCACTAGAAGAAGAAGAAGAAGAAGAAGAAGAAGAAGAAGAAGAAGAAGAAGAAGAAGAAGAAGAAGAAGAAGAAGAAGAAGAAGAAGAAGAAGAAGAAGAAGAAGAAGAAGAAGAAGAAGAAGAAGAAGAAGAAGAAGAAGAACAAGAAGAAGAACAAGAAGAAGAACAAGAAGAAGAACAAGAAGAACAAGAACAAGAAGAACAAGAAGAACAAGAACAAGAAGAACAAGAAGAACAAGAACAAGAACAAGAAGAACAAGAACAAGAACAAGAAGAACAAGAAGAACAGCAATAAGATGATGATGATGGATGATGGATGGTGGATGATGATGATGATGATGATGATGATGATGATGATGATGATGATGATGATGATGATGATGATGATGATGATGATGATGATGATGATAGTTAGTCATTGCTTACAGGGTCCAGCGGACTGCAAAGAGCCGAATCAGGACCACAAAATCAAGATTACAACTTGGCTGAAAGAGGACTCATCCCTGATCCGCATTAAAGATCTGCCGAAAAAATCCTAGCGGTAATACTGAAGGCACTCCACCAGCCGGTCTCTTTACAATAAAGACATCCCACGCAGGGGACACTGAGGCTATACTCTAATTTATCGAACCTCCGTTTACAAAAGCAAAATAGAATATAAACATCACTATAAAATATCAACAAAACACATACATATAAAATGCCTACATTGCCAAATAATAACATAATAGGAAGCCCCAGGTACCACTTGGCAGAAAGCGTCCAATATTCCCAAGCTGATCCAACACACCTCACACATAAATGATGAGTTTTGTCCCGGAAGTTTTCAAGAAAAAAGGTAGGTGACGGGTCTAACAAAGAAGAAGATAGTATAGCAGATTGATAGAACAGAGTAGGAATGAGAAAGAACAAAGGAGAAAGACAGCGACAGTGGGAATTTAAAGCACCAAATTTCCAGAAAGTGTGGATACTATTTATACTGAAACCCCCAGCACTCTCACGGGGGGATGATGATGATGATGATGATGATGATGATGATGATGATGATGATGATGATGATGATGATGATGATGATGATGATGATGATGATGATGATGATGATGATGATGATGATGATGATGATGATGATGATGATGATGAACAAGAACAAGAAGAACTAGAAAAAGAAGAAGAAATGCGACAATTACATTTTTAGAACGGGAACAGGAACAGGTGTAAATGTACTCAAAACAACTAAAAACAAGAGCTCTGATACATTTGGCCACAGTGTGGAAAAAAACGATTAACAACGACAGCAAGCCCAACAAGGTCAAGACCAAGAAAATGATGAAGAAGAAGTACAAGAACAAAAGCGACCATAATATTTCAAAATGGAAATCGAAAAATCCGCCAAAACAAGGAATGATACAAAACTAAAATAGCTTGCAGAAAGAAGAACCTAAAATTATGATTATGGAGAAGATGGCAGTAATTAAATATATATATATTTAAAAGCGGAAATACATCAGTGACGTACCTGAGTTGGTAACGGGGAGAGCCCAACAGTGGAGAAAATTGGTCAGCCCTGGCCTTATAAGGACCAGGGAAATACATCCATCCTGAGTATCACAGACTCAGCAATTCGTCGCTCCCGCAGCCTGCTATCTTGGGTGGGCAAAAGCGGTTAATTAAAGGATGATGGCCCGCAGCTCATGCAAGCGTCTACTATCTTGAGTTTAGTGTATAGGCAATGGAGGGTAAAGTTAAGTTGAAAAACGTTAATCGGATAAAGGTTTTAGGCATAGCCTAATCTTACAAACCAGTCCTTTTAACTTAATAAAAGTTAACAATACCAATGCTAACAATTGAAAGGTGTTCAAAGCAGGAAACATCAACCTATATCCATTCACTGTCTCATACACACATTCACACTCTTTACAAACCACCTGTTCGTGTCACACTCGCATTCACTCTCTTAACAAACTGCCTGATCTTTGAACTAAATTTAAAAATAATTAGAAACGTGTGTTTTAAACAAAGAAATGTACTATATGTTTTGCATCGGAGGAAGAGAGTTCCATACTGATGCACCAAAGAATTAAATGCTATTTCTATAGAGATCTATTCTTGGAAATGGTAGCTTGTAATTATTTAATCTTTTCTTCACTAATTTTTTTTAAAAGAATTGATTTAAGTAGGAAGGCGCTTGTCCATATGTTATTTGTAACATAAATATTGCAGTATTGAAAATGAATTATTTGTGCAGTAGAAGAATACGATGATGTTTGTATTTATCACTAGTAGGGAGGTCAACATTAAACTGAGCATTAGATATATATATTAGTTTAATGCCTCTTTTAAGAATCTGTTAATTTGAACTTCATCAGCATTGCTCCAGTGAGTAAAAGAGGTGAATGTTGGCAGATAATCCAGAGCCCCAATAAATTCAACAAAGGGCTAACTCATATGGTTTGATAACTTGGGTTCAGATTTGTTACACAGAATAATACCAGAACCTGTAGAACGTAGATCTGAACCTCATAGGTCTCTGGGCTGAAGTGTACTTTTAAACAATAACGCGAGGAGCGCCGATAAACGGTCTCTTCCACGTTGATGCTCTCCGCACCTAGACAACCGTTCTGTATGCACGCAGTTTTAACAGCATTAAGCTGTTGTTAAATGTGAAAGCTAGCACACTTTTTGTATGATTTTTTTGAGAAGTCGCTCAATTCCTTGTGTCACTATAATTTTATGCAAAATGTGGATTGCTTAGTTTTTCCATACAATCTCTGTAATGAATGTTTCGTTCAAGGCTCATGTAAAACTTCTGTGCTTATGTTATGTCTATGCCAGGTTATGTATAATAATCCTCAGTACAAATTACCATGGTTGGAAACGGTGCCTTCAACCCTAGACGATCTTGATATGTCTCATATTTGGCTAGATATGAGAGATTCATCGAGTTTTTCTTTAGTGGATCAATTAAAAAGTTTAATTAAACAAAAAATTGGAAGATCAGTTTGTTCAGTCTTGGCCGCATGATGTGTTTCATTTTAAGTTATGTCTAGCATATAGGATGTTCAAACATGATTTTTGTTTTGAAAATACCTTACATAGTTTATCGAACACTATACTGAGAAGCTTTATACAATTCAGATTAAGTTGTAATAATTTGCTGGTGCAGCAGCTGAGATACTCCAATATCTTGAGGGAGGAGAGAGTCTGCACATAGTGTAACGTGAATGAAATTGTTGATGAGTTCCACTATCTTTTCTCTTGTAATATTCCATTATTAAAGGACAACCGTAAAGCATTGCTACCAAATTATTATAACCACCACCCAAATATACTTAAACTTAATGATCTAATGAACACAAACTCTTGAAAGAAGATGAAAAATTTATGTCGATTTATTTATATTAATTATTTTACTGTTCAAATAGTATGATTAGATTGAATAACTTCTTTTTGTATCTTTTATTTATTCTCACTTTTATAACTAAAAGGCGTGTGGTTGTGCCTGTAAGAATTGTTGTAGTATTCATATTGTGTACATATTGTTTTGAATGCATGGTATAATGTAGTCACAGCTTTCTGATCTTGCTTATTCTGTGACCTTATGTTTGTCCGACTTGGCTGAAAGCCCCTCAGAGGCTAGAGCCGTTAATAAACTTGAATAAACTTAAAGAATAATCGTCGTGTCTTATTTAACACCTTCCAGATAGAAAGCCTTCCAACATCCTCTATAGTTGCGTTGTAAGTAGGCTTATCAGCATTAACTCTTGAGCTACAAAACGCTATAATGTAAGAACGATCAAATAAATAAATTAATTAATTAAACAGTTAAACTGTCAGCCCAGTCGGATATGGAAGTTTTTTTAGGCGATGTATAAGTTGTCATTCTTTGATGTATGGGTCACCGTTAGCGTTCCCGTTTACTTGGTTTAGGGTATATCCTTATTCCTCGTGTCCGCCTGACCTCATCACGTCGTCTAAAGGGTACCGCTACTAGCTACAATTTCCTAGGTTCGGAGTTCGGGTTAGGGACGGAGTTCAGCATGAAACTGAAGATGGATGACGAGGGTAGATGTTGAGGCAAACTGAAATTTGTCATAGCTTCACATTGATACTGTGACATAAAAACAAGGTGACAGAAACAAATAGGGACGCATAGATATCAACCTGAAATGCTCTACTTCTGGAATAGTGCTTTCATCCAGGTCTTTGTGTTTCCGATTTCAGTCGTAAAGATTCCGTCCAAGTCTCCGTTCAAATGCGTTTACATATAATCTGGAGTAGATTATTAAGGAGAGGGGGTAGGACAGGAAAGAGGTAAGGAGAGAGGGTGGAGGTGGGGGTGGGGTATGGGAGCACAGCAGGGGTTAGAGATCAGCTGATATCTTTAATATTAAACTTCCAAAGTTCAGGGCTACACCACTTCAGGTTTGCCCAGAACGCAAAGCTTTACATAAAAGACACGTTTTATTTATTTATTTATTTATTTATTTATTTATTTATTTATTTATTTATTTAACTGTTTTAAATTTCCACTTAATTGTTTACTCTTACGTATTTTCACTATACTTGGTTGTTTTTAGTTCGTTAGTTCATAACTGGTCGTTATCCGTAATCTATAAATGTATTATTATTATTATTATTATTATTATTATTATTATTATTATTATTATTATTATTATTATTATTATTATTATTATTATTATTATTAAAAACCCTTACAACGCTGGCCCTGAAAAGTAGTTCTTCAAGCCTCTCTTCTCTTCCATGCCACCAACAGGTAATTAAGGTTAAGAAAACACATCCCTATATCTTTGTATACACTAGCGGTACCAACAACAACATCAACAAGGAAACAAATGTCCAATTAAAATTCTGTTCAACCATCATGTTGAGCTATAACTGGGTCTGTATCGCCACGAAGGTGATGTTATGTGTGCATTATTTCAAGATAATCTGATATTATTGTAACCAGGACTTATAGCTCAGTGGCGTCGCAACCGGCAGTCACCCCACCCCTTCGTCCCTCTCCCCTTATCTCCCTCCCCTCCCCCCTGTACCTATGGTGGGTGAGGGTGGGGGAGAGAGAGGAGGAGAGAAAGAGAGAGAGAGAGAGAGAGAGAGAGAGAGAGAGAGAAAGCGAGAGAGAGAGAGAGAGAGAGAGAGAGATAATTTATTTGATAGCTTCGGTAAGCTCGCAAAAAAACGTGTATTGTCTGAAGTATTTAGAAAACTAGAAACACACACACACACACACACACACACACACACACACACACACACACACACACACACACAAAATAATGACGTCACTGTGATGACCTCGCCAGAAAGGAATAGGCATTTGTAGCGGAGACTGTTTTTCCCCCTCAATGATGCGAGAGTTTATCGCGGTCTTATTTGAGTTGTAACAAGGATTTTTATTCAAATAAACATGCAGTATTTTTGTCAAGACCAATCACGTTTGTTACACTTACACGAATCTGATTTTGATGGGCATGGGACACAAACACACACTCTCTCTCTCTCTCTCTCTCTCTCTCTCTCTCTCTCTCTCTCTCTCTCTCTCTCTCTCTCTCTCATACACACCAACACACACACACAAACACACGCACGCACACACACACAACACGTTCTAAATTATACTACGATACTGTCAGCAGAATTTGTTAAAAAATAGTGTACCAATAATTTTTCCCTCGCACGACTCACTCCTCACCCCCTCCCCACTCCCTCGAAAACATCTTGCTCACCCACCCACAAACATCTTCCGACGCGGCAGTTGCTGATTGGTCAAAATGGCTGGCACAACATCCTGGTTCAGCCTGTGGAAGCAAAGAAGTGGAAGAATAAACAAGGTCAACCACCCACAGTTCCAGGTGTGCCGGATGTTATGTGATATCCTGTTCAAAACAAGCGAAATGTACGAAGTTGACTGACCAACATTATTCAGTCCATTTGGCTATTGTTGTGTTTGTGACCTGGGCATACAGTGACAGGATTAAGTATTCCACTAGTAGCCTGGATTGCTTAATGTGCCGCTGGGCCAACACAAAGGAAAGGTGGAGAAGGGGGAGGGTGGGAAGACGTCCTGAAGAGTCATAACTTGAGAACATGGATAACTTGAGAAGGTGAGTGACCGTAGACCCTCCCTCCTCCCCCCTCCCCCCCCCTTCTCCAAAAAAAGAATAAATAATTTTTTTTTTAATCCTCTGGCACGTTGAGATTCAATCCAGGGTCACATGTACGGTGTAAAAAAAGCGTTTTATTTCCACCGCGAATTCAAACTGCTGGGATAGGGAGAGAAGAAATGGGTGAGGGTTTGAGATGACGGGCAGTGCTTCAAGAAAACAAGTCACACGAGAAACACGAAAGGAAATAAACCAAAGCATGTCTTTCATTATTTACACTTACAGTCAAACAACAATCACCAAAAATATTCAGGTCCTACAGTTATTTAACGGTGTTCTACAATATAAAACACTGCGCGATCTTTTGCAACTGGTTTGGAGGTACGAACGAATAAAATTTTCAATAACACTGACTTGTGATGTTTATGGAAACCAAAATCTTACATCTCTCACGTGTGACTGTTTGCTAACTACTTCAATCAAAGGAATTATAAATTGTCTGGGGGTCAAAACACTTCTAACCTTAGATCCTACTCTCAACATTTTCCTTGATAGATGATGAATATTGATTGCCGTTACTTTTTTTTTAATCTATTTACTGTTTTCTATGTCAATGAAATGTGTCATTATTTATCTGAAATTCAAAACACTGTAGACTTATATTTTCGTTTAATACATTTGGATTATGGATGGATTTTCTAAGTAATTCATTGTAACTTGTTTAAACTTTCAATGTGTGTTTTTGAGATGTAGATAAAATAATACGGCCAGACAGGAAGAATTTTTTGTGGGGATCTATGTAGCCTATATGTTGGCAACTGTTTGAACGCTCCTATGATTTCTTTTTAATACAAGCATAGTTTATTTTGTCACTTTGGTTTTGATTTATCATCAAATCCAGCAGAATTAGTCATTGTTTATAGAGTCCAGCGGACTGCAAAGAGCCGAATGTCCAGCAGAAGCCTGGAATACGTCGTGGTACTATCTCATTTGTACTGGTCCTGATTTGGCTCGGAAGAGTCCGCTGGACCTAAAGCAATAATCTTGTATTGTATCTCATTTAACAGTAACAGTGAAGATATGTATCATTGTATTGCAAAAAAAAAATTATATATTTTTTTATTTTCTTAAATCATTATAAGATTGGCATACATCGCATCCATTTTGTTTTAACATTCTTATTCCCTCATTTTTTTAATTTAAAATTTAAAAAAATCTGGATATTGCTGCATCATGACAGCATAGATTGAAGTTGTGCTGATGGTGCATGTCAGCAAAATTCAGTCCTCCATTTCCAAAGAACCAGTTTGGCACAAGTTCTCTTGACAAAACCAAGTATGTCCCATATCTAGGATAGTAGTCTTTTGAGGTGATTTGAAATGTTTAAAAAAAGGAAATAAATGCTGCCATTCTCAAATAGGGGATTAGAACCTGTTGACCTATACTGCCAGTGATCTATCAACCTTGGACCATACTGCCAGTGATATATCACTTGTTAACCTTAAAGCATACTGCCAGTGATCTATCACCTGTTAACCTTGAAGCATAATGCTAGTGATTTATAATGCGTAAAATGTTTAAATGTGTTTGTGTTAATCAAACGTGTTTTGTTTGTTGTGCACTTGTATTGTAATCTGTGTTGGCAACACGATGTCATTTTTCAGTGAAATAATAAAGCTATCTATTTGTATTCTTAACAGTCTCCGATACTCAACGAGAAACTTGAAAGGAGGAGTACAAAGTCCTGATAGAAGACTAAAACGGCTTTGGAGGTAGAAACCAGATTAACTATCTTCTGTTTTGCGGTAAATGTCGTTGACAGTAACAGTGAAGATAAGATATGAACCTGTGGAACTGGATGTTAGTGATAACTTCTTGTGATACCCTCTAAGCAGTCAACTCTGATACCATCCATCGTAGAGAGAGGTCCTGATCACTCTCAGACGCACACACCGGCACACACATGATACCTACTTAGGCTACACACACGCGCATACATACACAGACAGGCCCATATGTTCACAACCATACATACACATGCTTACACAAACACGCACAGACACACACAGACACAAAAACACACACACACGCATGCACGCAAGATAATATTGAAGGTCACAGTAAGAGATTACAAACACCCAAGCAGAAACACGAAACATTAGAAACCGGTTTATTCTAAAACTTTTTGTCGCAACGTGTTGACAAAATAAAGTAAGTCCATTAATTGTCAGAAATGAGATTCTTACATTGCAATACAAAACACAACGAGGCGCATCTTTTTATAGTCGGCTGTCTTGAGATTGCCAGACCTAGACAAGTGCGTCATCAAAATTTAAAAAGACCAGAATCTTAAGCGCAGTTGGCTCAATGGGACAACAAATTGAAGCGATGAATGCTAAGCGATAACATTGCAGCCCGGACAGGCAGTGGTTTGAAGCCCGTTCAAGGCCTGGAGTACTGAAACACAAATGACATGACCCTGGGACACGATTGATTCAGTGGTGTACTCAAACGGCAAAATCAAATGTAGTAGTGAAGGTCAAGCGATAACATTGCGGCCTGTCCAAGCAGTGGTTCAAAGCCCGTTGATGGCCTGGAGTCACCTGAGACACTGTGACCCTGAGACACTGCGCCCTTACTCCCTCGGATGAGAGTATAAACCGAGGTCTAGTGTAGTCTGTGCACGCACGCGTTTCATCGCATGGGCTTTAAAGATCCTGACGCTTATGTCCTCGACTGTTGAGTGCCGGCTACTCAAATTCACCCAGCAAGCACTAGTTATGTCCCTTCTGCCCCATCCCCGGTGTTACGTTGAAACGCGAACAAAAGTATGTCGGAAGCGTGTACGATAGATCTAATCGTTTCGATTTGCAAAGTATTCAATAATGGAGTTTATTTACCTTTGATTTGAGTTTGCATTGTTGTTAGGAGTGGTTTTGTATAACGTTGATAATTTTCGTTGGTCGATATTATTGGAGAATTTTCGTGATCTGTCGATAGAAATTTCCCGATGGATATCGAAGGTCGTGAATGTTCCCGGAAGTAGAGGAAATAGGTATGACGTAAGTCAGTGATGACGATCTTTAGTTCGATTGGTGGCAGTACGTCATTTCTACCATGTACCGAATTGTTCCAGAAAAGAGAGAGGTTATTTAATCGTGTGCCGAGTTGCTGTTGAGAGATAGTAAAGTTGTTGATAGTGATTTGGAGAGTTGCTGTGAAAGTTGTTGAGTTGAGTTGGGAATTGTATGCAGTTGTTGGTGTGTGCTGAATAAAAGTGGAAAACTTCATACGTCGACTTTGTGACTTGTACGCTGTTTGGACGGGTTGCGTGAATAAACGAATCTGAGTTACACAACTATCAGGAATTCAAGCATCGGGGCTGAATCAGATACTGATAGAAAACACCATCATCGAACTGAGTGTAACATTTTGGGGGTCAAGCCGCGATTCACGCCATAGCCAAGGGTTCAACTGCTACAACAAGCGAGTCAACGTTACGAGAGGCAGTCATCGAGGGTAGCCGCCAACGACTTGCGTCGAGAGGGGCCAACATACTGGGACTACATCACCGATAGGTTCGGGTTGACTGCAAGGGCGTGTAGTCGCTGAAGAGTTGCTTCGTGAGCGAACAACAGATCGGGACTACGGAGCTGCCGCAAGACTACGTCGAGGAACAGTCTCGGAGCTACATCGCCAGTATTACAGAGAGCGACGAGCGGACGTCGCGTCTACTTCAGCACAGGAGCGTGCACATCAACACCAGCGTGGTGCAGCGTTGCATACGACGAGGACAGCGGGGCCTGCGTCAACGAAGGCGACTAGTGACAAGCATCAGCGCTACTGCAGAAAGCGTGCTGTTCTAGAACAGTCTAGAAAGGTACAGCACAGTCAAGAACTTTCCAGAAAAAAAAAAGAACTCTACAGTCAAGAACTTTCTAGAAGAAGAACCTTCCAGAAAAGAACTTTCTAGAAAAGAACTTTCTTGAAAAGAACTTTCCAGAAGCATCAAGATGGCTGACTTCTGGCAGAAAGGGGTTGAACTGAATCTAAAAGGCAAGCAGCTGACGGAGTACGTCAAGTCTCAGGAGAGAATACGAGAAAGAGAATTGGAAGAGAAGCGTCTAGAAAAAGAAATAGAACTAGAACAGAAGCGTCTAGAAGTAGAAGAGCAGCGTCGCCGTGAAGAAAGAGAATTAGAACAGAAGCGTCTAGAAATTGAACAGCAACGTCAAGAGAGAGAAGAGCAGCGTCGCCGTGAAGAAAGAGAGTTCGAGCTGAAGCGTCTTGAAGGTGAGCGTCAGTACCAGTTAGAGTTGGCGCGTATCCAAAACAATCAGCATGCGCCACAAGTCACCAACGACCATACGGCTCCTAAAATTGCCAGCTTTCGTCGACGGGAAGGACCCGATCGACAGCTATCTGGCGAGATTCGAAAGGTTCGCCGAAAGCTCTAACTGGCAACCTCAAGACTGGGCAATTCGACTGAGTGCACTTCTGACGGGGCAAGCTCTCGAAGTTTACACCAGACTGTCGAACGATGACGCCAAAAACTACGACGTCTTGAAAGAGGCCCTGTTGCAGTGCTACAACTTTACAGAGAAGGGCTACCGTAAAC
This sequence comes from Oncomelania hupensis, assembly GCA_036898135.1. Taxonomy (NCBI): domain Eukaryota; kingdom Metazoa; phylum Mollusca; class Gastropoda; order Littorinimorpha; family Pomatiopsidae; genus Oncomelania; species Oncomelania hupensis. The sequence goes on along the minus strand of CM072518.1, from coordinate 12,431,753 downwards.
GCTTCCGTGAATGCCGGCCTAAGTCAGACGAGACGCCAAAGCAGTTTGTGGAGCGCCTGTCGTCATATCTACACAAGTGGGTGGAGTTATCAGGCGAAATGAAGTCTTACGACAGTCTCCATGACCTGATCGTGAAGGAACAATTTCTCAATGCCTGTCACAAGGACCTAGCGACCCACTTAGAAGAACAAAAGCTGCAGACGCTTAAAGAGGTGACTGAGGCTGCTGAAAGATATCTTATCGCTCATGGGAAAACCCTGGGGCCACCCAGCGCGACGAAACATTTTCAGAAGACTGGAAACCATGGGAACCAGATCCAAGGGAGTCAGACGAGCCAGAGACAGACGGACTCCACGCCACCTCCCAGGGAAGGGCAGTCAAGAGGCTGTTTCACCTGCAACGCTACAGACCACAGAGCAGCTAACTGTCCTCAAAACAAAAGTAGCGGACAGCGGAGCAGTACGGACAACGCAGCGGCGGGCAACCGGCAGAGGCGGTTCTCCAATCTACGGCAAACCAGTAGATCTGACCATCAAGTGTGCGGCGGGAGCGTCATTCTTCCGAGTGAGACCGAGCGCGCAGCTACTCCCGCGGACGTGCAAGAGTGCATAACCGATGGCCAACTTCTCCTTGCCAACGGGAAATCCATCCCCGTCGTCGCCAGCGCAGCTGTGACCGTACAGAACATGCCTGTTTCCAAGGGACGCGTCGGAAATCATGAAGTGACTGTTTTAAGAGACTCTGGCTGCAGTGGGGTCATCGTCAGAGAAGACCTAATCGCTAAAGAACAGTTCACTGGCGATTCAAAATGGACACTTATGGCCGACAGCAAATGTGTGAGAGCGCCAGTTGCGAAGATTCATGTCAACACCCCTTTCTACATAGGCGAAGTCGAAGCGGTTTGCCTGAAGAAGCCGCTATACGATTTGATGATCGGGAACATCGACGGCGCGAGACGACCCGACGACCCCGATCCAGAGTGGAGTCCTGCCTCAACCCAACGTGTCGAAGTTGTAGAGGAGGATCCATTGCCGTTTCCCGATGGAGACCTTACAGAGCTGCTACGGGATAATGTGGTTACTCCGGCTCAGCCCTGCCGACCAGAGATCGTCGGTGCTGTTACTACCAGGGCCCAGGCCAAGAGAGACAAGACGTCTACGCCACTGAAGGTCGCCGACAACTCCAAAGCTGCCATCGTGGACAGAGATAAGCTGATCCAGCTCCAGGAAGCTGATAGCACTTTAAACAAGTATAGGAACCGCCAAGACCACGTGACCAAGGGCAGTGGCACGGTCTATTTTGAGGTGAAGGCCAAGATCCTGTACCGAATCTTCCAGCACCCGAGGGTCAACGGAGGGAAACCACTACGTCAAGTCTTGGTACCGTTACCCCTAAGGCGCCAAGTGATGGAAGTAGCGCATGACTCAATCATGGGAGGTCACCTGGGTATCAAGAAGACGTCAGACAGAATCCAGGCGGTGTTCTACTGGCCAGGACTTCATGCGGACGTCAGCCGTTTCTGCCGATCATGTGACATTTGCCAGAAGACCATACCTCGAGGAAGGGTCCCGAAAGTGCCTATGCAGAGGATGCCTCTGATCGACCGACCTTTCAAGAGGGTGGCCTTAGACTTAATCGGCGAAATAAGACCTCCGAGTGAAGAAGGTCATCGGTGGGTACTGACTTTAGTGGACTATGCGACTCGGTACCCAGAAGCAGTGCCGCTGAAGAAGATTGACACTGAATCTGTAGCAGAGGCACTGGTGGACATGTTCAGTAGACTTGGAGTGCCTGAAGAGATCCTGACAGACCTCGGGACGCAGTTCGTCTCTGACTGCATGAAGGAGGTCAACAGACTGCTGAGCATCCGGCATTTGACTACGACACCCTACCATCCAATGTGCAACGGGCTTGTCGAAAAGTTCAATGCTACGCTGAAGTCCACCCTGAAGAAACTGTGCAGCGAGCAGCCCAGACAATGGCATCGCTATATCAACGCCTTACTTTTCGCCTACAGAGAAGTACCGCAGGAGTCCACCGGCTTTTCTCCGTTCGAGCTGCTGTACGGAAGAACCATCCGAGGGCCGATGCACATCCTAAAAGAACTGTGGACGAAAGAAGTAGACACCCCAGAGGTGAAGAACAGCTACCAGTACGTGTTTGAGCTACGGGAGAAGCTGGAGCAGACTCTCGAGATAGCCATAGAAAACCTGAAAAAGTCCCAGGATTGTGGAAAGCACTACTATGACCGTAGGGCTGTGAGCAGGAAGTTTAAACCTGGCAACAAAGTGCTGGTGCTGCTACCTACTGATCACAATAAGTTGCTGATGCAGTGGAAAGGCCCGTACGAAGTGGAGACCGTGGTGGGGATCAACGACTACAAGGTGAAGGTCGGCCAGCATTCCAAGATATACCACGCCAACCTCCTCAAGCTGTACGTGGAAAGGCCATCAGAGACTGTGCATGTGGCAACAGCAGCTGAGATCGACAACAGCTTTGATAGCGAGGAACTGTTGGAACTTGGAGACTTCCACAGCAAAGAAGGCATCGATGATGTTAAGCTAGGACCAAGCTTGACGGAAGGTCAAAAGATGGAGCTCAAGGATCTTATGGGCGAGTTTCCCCACAACTTCAGCGATGTCCCTGGCTCTACAACTTTGGTCGAACACGAAGTCCACCTCACTTCGAATATCCCTGTTCGATCCAAGCCCTTCCCGATCCCCTTCAAGGCCCGTGAATCCTTGAAGAAAGACATCGATGAGATGCTGAAGATGGGCATCATCAGGGAGTCCAGTTCCCCCTACGCGTCCCCTGTCGTGGTCGTGAAGAAGAAGGACGGCAGCAACAGAGTATGCATCGACTACAGGAAGGTTAATAAGATCACCGTCTTCGACCCTGAGCCGATGCCTACCGCAGCAGACCTCTTCCGCCAACTATCGGGGAGTAGAATCTTCTCAAAGATTGACCTCAGCAAGGGTTATTGGCAAGTCCCCGTGCGTCAACAGGACATACCAAAGACTGCTTTCATAACTCCTGATGGGACGTACGAGTGCCTAAGGATGCCCTTTGGCATGGTCAACAGCGGAGCTACCCTGAAGAGAGGAATGAGGAAGATGCTCAAAGGGATGGACAACGTCGTGTGTTACTGGGACGACCTGCTAGTCCACACCCGCACCTGGGAAGAGCATCTGCAGACCTTGAGGGAGCTGTTTCACCGTCTAACAGAAGCTAACCTGACCGTGAGACCCAGTAAGTGCATTCTGGGGACTGACAACGTCGACTTTATCGGCCATTCGCTGAAAGAAGGACAAAAGGGGCTTCTGCTAGAAAACGTCACCAAAATTCTGAACGCTCCACGTCCCCAAACAAAGAAGCAAGTACGATCTTTCCTGGGATTGGCTGGGTATTATAGGGAGTTCGTACCGAACTACTCAGCCATCACAGCACCTTTGTCGGACCTGGTGCGGAAAGGCTGTCCAAACCAAGTGCAATGGGGACCGTCTCAGGAGAGGGCATACCAGACTGTGCGCGACCTCCTTTCGAAGGATCCGGTGCTACGACTGCCCGATACTTCCAAGGAATTCGTCTTAAGGACAGATGCAGCGGACGAAGGCATCGGCGCCATACTGATGCAAGAGCACGAAGGGAAACTATTTCCGGTCAGTTACGCCAGCAAGAAGCTGTCCAGGGCTGAGAAAAATTACTCGACCATGGAGAAAGAGTGCCTTGCCATCATATGGGGAATCCGGAAGTTCGAACTGTACCTTCAAGGAGTGAAGTTCGTGCTACAGACTGATCACAAGCCGCTAACTTACTTGAACTCTGCCAAGTTTGTGAACAGTCGCATCATGAGATGGGCTATGTACTTGCAGAACTTTAACATGCGAGTAGAATCTATCAAAGGATCAGACAATGTTGGTGCGGACTTCCTCAGCAGAGTGTGTGAGTAAAAAACATTGACCGTGTAGATAAACTGTGAACATTGACAATATCCAGACAGATTTGAAGATGAAAACCATTGACTCTGTGTGAATGAACTGAGAACGTTGATAGTGTTCAGACAAGCTGAAATAAGTCTTAATTCTGTACTTTGTTTGTGCATTACGTTTCAACGTTGTTGAAAGAAATTGGGTAAATTTCTTCTTGAGTGGGGGGTTATGTTACGTTGAAACGCGAACAAAAGTATGTCGGAAGCGTGTACGATAGATCTAATCGTTTCGATTTGCAAAGTATTCAATAATGGAGTTTATTTACCTTTGATTTGAGTTTGCATTGTTGTTAGGAGTGGTTTTGTATAACGTTGATAATTTTCGTTGGTCGATATTATTGGAGAATTTTCGTGATCTGTCGATAGAAATTTCCCGATGGATATCGAAGGTCGTGAATGTTCCCGGAAGTAGAGGAAATAGGTATGACGTAAGTCAGTGATGACGATCTTTAGTTCGATTGGTGGCAGTACGTCATTTCTACCATGTACCGAATTGTTCCAGAAAAGAGAGAGGTTATTTAATCGTGTGCCGAGTTGCTGTTGAGAGATAGTAAAGTTGTTGATAGTGATTTGGAGAGTTGCTGTGAAAGTTGTTGAGTTGAGTTGGGAATTGTATGCAGTTGTTGGTGTGTGCTGAATAAAAGTGGAAAACTTCATACGTCGACTTTGTGACTTGTACGCTGTTTGGACGGGTTGCGTGAATAAACGAATCTGAGTTACACAACTATCAGGAATTCAAGCATCGGGGCTGAATCAGATACTGATAGAAAACACCATCATCGAACTGAGTGTAACACCCGGTCGGCCGAATAGTGCTCAGTGCAAGAGGGCGACCCGGGCGGCTGGATTATCAGCCAGCGCCTTAAGCAGCTCATGAGCTAGAAATGCGCTAAATAACAACGATACACTAAATAAAGCAGCACACTCCACAGATAACTGCAAATCTCGGTCGCTGAACTTATCTTGTCACCGCGTAAAAGCTTTACAGGGGGTTTCCTTTTTTCGTTTATAGAAAACAATATTTTAAAACCATTATTTCAAAAAAGAAAGTTATCACAGTTGACATCAATCTAAAGAGTCACTGGTGTCCTTGGAGGGTCGGAAAAACCTATAAAATGTGTTTTAAGGTTATCACTAAGTGTTGGACTTATCTATTTGGTCTGACCGCATTTGAAGGTGACGTGACACTTTCAGAGGTACAAGTAGGTCTACAGGTGAGAACACCAGGAGACGAAGAAGGAGGCGGAAGACAGAGAGAAGGGAGAAGGGGAATCCTACAGAGGAAAGGCGAAGGCAAAGAGCGAACGAATGAACTCTAAAGTGTAACGTCCACCCCACCATTGGCGACGGATAGACAGGGATAACCGTCCTAGGGAATTGGACCGGAAGACCTAAATCAACTCTGAACCACCAGAGCAATCATACTGCTAAGGTAGTGGGAAATGCCCACTTTTAACTTGCCCATCACGGGATTCGAACCTGGGTCATCGGTGTGCCAGACGAAGGTCCTACCATTGAGTTAGGCGTTGGGTTACGAAGACAAAGCGGACGAACAAGACGAAAACAAAAGTAGAAATAGAAATAGGACAATAAGAGCAGAAAGATGAGGGAAAACAAAGAGGCAAAAGAAAATAACAAAGAAGTATTGAGAACAAGTTTTGGAAAATATGAAGAGCGAAAAAAAAAGTTTCTTTGCAGTCTCTTAAAACTTAAAACACATTCCCGTAAATATCGCACAGGCAACTGTGAACTCAAAGTAAAGAACTTTTAACTCAGTTAATTGTCACAATAAAACGTAGATCAGACACCAAGTCAATACTTGTAAAGACACGAACACATACCATCCATCACGTAATTAGTATAATGTCCAACATTGTATCAATGTTTTTACGACATCGTTTATTGTTGCCGACTTCGTGAAATCGGCAAAAACGTCCATTTAATGAAATCGACATCCGTTTTTATGAAATCGGTTGCCTATTTTACGAAATTGTCAACTTTGAATTGCCTTTTCACTATTTTGGCAACAACACGCCGAATTCGCATTCTCGGCAAGTGTTTGTAAATTTCACGAAGTCGGCAACTCAGCTGCCGATTTGACGAATTCGGCAATTTCACGATTTTGTTACAATATATACTTGGATGCTTCAATATACTTTCATGGTATATAGAATATCTTATTGTGATGGGACGGAGGGGAAGGGTGTAGGGAGTAAAGGAGATGAGATGGAATGGAGAGAAGATTCCGGAAACTATAGATTTGGGATGAATTCATAGCATTCATGAGGCGAGTCCCCCCCCTCCCCCCAAAAAATGTATAATACTATATATTACAATACTAAATATTACAATAATATATATTGCAATAATATATATTACAATACTAACTATTACAATAATATATATTGCAATACTATATATTACAATACTAAATATTACAATAATATATATTGCAATACTATATATTGCAATACTAAATATTACAATACTATATTACAATATATACTAAATATTACAATACTAAATATTACAATACTATATATTACAATACTAAATATTCCCACTCCAATACCGTCCACTCCCACTTTAACCCACACCATCGCTCCCCGAACGTCTCTATGGACATAATGATTCTGATAAGGACATAAACAACGGCAAAGGATAAAGCAAAAACGTGATACATTATTGCCAGGTGGGGATCTCGTGTATCAGGGTCATTGTAACAAAGGCAGTGCCAACCAGAATTCACTTGATCAATCTGGGTAGCGATGGAAGCGAGGGAGTGCTGAGAGAGAGAGAGGAGGGGAGAGAGAGAGCGAGAGGGAGAGAGAGAGGGAGAGAGAGAAGGAGAGAGGGAGAGAGAGAAGGAGGGAGAGAGAGGAATAGATGGATGGATGGAGAGAAGGAGGGAGAGAGAGCTATTTATGCAGGAATGGTGGTGGAGTGTTTTGGGTAATGGCCTGTCTTAATTGGAAGGTTCAAAAACCTTTTTTTCGAGGTTTTCAGATCCTGAACCTAGGGTGCTGAACCTTTTGAACAAAGGATCTCGAACCTTTTAGGCAAAAAAAAAAGGTTCACTAACCTAGGTTCGGGATCTGTGAACCTCGAAAAAAAGGTGTTTGAACCTCCACGAACTGTCCATTTAAGACAGGCCATTACGCCTAAATAGAGCATAAGGCAAAGTGGCTCCGTGGCAAAAACAGAAGAGGGTGTGGTGTGTACAAGATTTGTGTGACCTTCATTTGGTTTTACCTTTAAACATTACACAACAAAGTAAAACCACAGCGTGATTAGATTTAAGATTGTGTTGACTGAAGTTAATACATCCGTCCTATTTCCCCCTTGTCCTGGGAGTTGATGCATTGTAGTTGCGTATTTTTGTGGCTAAAATGTCCCGATTATGACATGCATTGGTGTAATTTTTATTTTGGAAGGACACTAAGCCAATAAACCGGGATATATTTTTTTTAACCAATAACCGTCTTGGAAGGTTTTCAACTACAGTCACACTGGAATCACGCAGCCGACACTTCTGTAACATACCCAGTACAAATGTTGATCCTGAATGTCACTGGTGAGTTTCGAATCACTCCCAGTGGAAGTAGGTTAAATGCATTAGGTTCAATCGTTCCAGTTCGCCAGACAAGTCTGTTTGGCCGCGTTCCATGATCATGTGATGATGATGATGATGATGATGGTTCCATATTTCAAGATTGCCGGATAAAACTACCTGTCGCGAAAGCAAAGTTGCAGATGAGTGTCACAGTAAATTGTCGCTGGGAATAAAGTAAATACTGTCTTATCTGCCTTTTTTTCCTATGACCCAGCAGTTTTGTAGCCTTTTGACACTGTCTCAAGGCAGTGCAAAAAGTGTGCAACTAAACAACGCAGAAATGTCCCTCTCTTCTTGTCATGACTTTCTGGACAAACCTTCACCTTTAAACACAGCAATCAGCTAAGTACAATGATCTACAATGAGAACATTTAAACTACATTTTACCTTTTGTATCTGTGTGCGTGTGTGTGATGCAGGATTCCGAAAAAAAAAAATCATAGTTTTGGTGGTGATCGGCTCCTAGGGTTAGTGCACATCAATGATTTTTCTATTCTCCTGCTTCCCCGGTCGCCTAGGATTGTGCTCAGTCGTCTGAGCGTCAGTCTGTGCGCCCAAGGCAGCACGTGGGCTCTTCGGGCGGCTTGAGTCTATATCGACCAGCGCCTTGAGCAGCTATTGAGCTGAAAAAGCGCTATATAATAATAATAATAATAATAATAATAATAATAATAATAATAATAATAATAATAATAATAATAATAATAATAATAATAATAATAATAATCGGCTCCTAGGACTAGTGCACATCAATGATCGGCTGCTATGACTAGTGCACATCAATGATCGGCTGCTATGACTAGTGCACATCAATGATCGGCTGCTATGACTAGTGCACATCAATGATCGGCTGCTATGACTAGTGCACATTAATGATCGGCTGCTATGACTAGTGCACATCAATGATCGGCTGCTATGACTAGTGCACATTAATGATCGGCTGCTATGACTAGTGCACATCAATGATCGGCTGCTATGACTAGTGCACATCAATGATCGGCTCCTAGGACTAGTGCACATCAATGATCGGCTGCTATGACTAGTGCACATCAATGATCGGCTGCTATGACTAGTGCACATCAATGATCGGCTGCTAGGACTAGTGCACATCAATGATCGGCTGCTATGACTAGTGCACATTAATGATCGGCTGCTATGACTAGTGCACATTAATGATCGGCTGCTATGACTAGTGCACATCAATGATCGGCTCCTAGGACTAGTGCACATCAATGATCGGCTGCTAGGACTAGTGCACATCAATGATCGGCTGCTATGACTAGTGCACATCAATGATCGGCTGCTATGACTAGTGCACATCAATGATCGGCTGCTATGACTAGTGCACATCAATGATCGGCTGCTAGGACTAGTGCACATCAATGATCGGCTGCTATGACTAGTGCACATTAATGATCGGCTGCTATGACTAGTGCACATCAATGATCGGCTCCTAGGACTAGTGCACATCAATGATCGGCTGCTAGGACTAGTGCACATCAATGATCGGCTGCTATGACTAGTGCACATCAATGATCGGCTGCTATGACTAGTGCACATTAATGATCGGCTGCTATGACTAGTGCACATCAATGATCGGCTGCTATGACTAGTGCACATTAATGATCGGCTGCTATGACTAGTGCACATCAATGATCGGCTGCTATGACTAGTGCACATCAATGATCGGCTGCTAGGACTAGTGCACATCAATGATCGGCTGCTATGACTAGTGCACATCAATGATCGGCTGCTATGACTAGTGCACATCAATGATCGGCTGCTAGGACTAGTGCACATCAATGATCGGCTCCTAGGACTAGTGCACATCAATGATCGGCTCCTAGGGCTAGTGCACATCAATGATCGGCTCCTAGGACTAGTGCACATCAATGATCGGCTCCTAGGGCTAGTGGACATCAATGATCGGCTCCTAGGACTAGTGCACATCAATGATCGGCTGCTATGACTAGTGCACATCAATGATCGGCTGCTAGGACTAGTGCACATCAATGATCGGCTGCTAGGACTAGTGCACATCAATGATCGGCTGCTAGGACTAGTGCACATCAATGATCGGCTGCTAGGACTAGTGCACATCAATGATCGGCTCCTAGGACTAGTGCACATCAATGATCGGCTGCTAGGGCTAGTGCACATCAATGATCGGCTCCTAGGACTAGTGCACATCAATGATCGGCTCCTAGGGCTAGTGCACATCAATGATCGGCTCCTAGGACTAGTGCACATCAATGATCGGCTCCTAGGGCTAGTGCACATCAATGATCGGCTCCTAGGACTAGTGCACATCAATGATCGGCTCCTATGACTAGTGCACATCAATGATCGGCTGCTATGACTAGTGCACATCAATGATCGGCTGCTAGGACTAGTGCACATCAATGATCGGCTGCTATGACTAGTGCACTTCAATGATCGGCTGCTATGACTAGTGCACATCAATGATCGGCTGCTATGACTAGTGCACATCAATGATCGGCTGCTATGACTAGTGCACATCAATGATCGGCTCCTATGACTAGTGCACATCAATGATCGGCTCCTAGGGCTAGTGCACATCAATGATCGGCTCCTATGACTAGTGCACATCAATGATCGGCTGCTATGACTAGTGCACATCAATGATCGGCTCCTAGGACTAGTGCACATCAATGATCGGCTCCTATGACTAGTGCACATCAATGATCGGCTCCTAGGGCTAGTGCACATCAATGATCGGCTCCTAGGACTAGTGCACATCAATGATCGGCTCCTAGGACTAGTGCACATCAATGATCGGCTCCTAGGACTAGTGCACATCAATGATCGGCTCCTATGACTAGTGCACATCAATGATCGGCTCCTAGGACTAGTGCACATCAATGATCGGCTCCTAGGACTAGTGCTCATCAATGATCGGCTGCTATGACTAGTGCACATCAATGATCGGCTCCTAGGGCTAGTGCACATCAATGATCGGCTCCTAGGACTAGTGCACATCAATGATCGGCTGCTATGACTAGTGCACATCAATGATCGGCTCCTAGGACTAGTGCACATCAATGATCGGCTCCTATGACTAGTGCACATCAATGATCGGCTCCTAGGGCTAGTGCACATCAATGATCGGCTCCTAGGACTAGTGCACATCAATGATCGGCTCCTAGGACTAGTGCACATCAATGATCGGCTCCTAGGACTAGTGCACATCAATGATCGGCTCCTATGACTAGTGCACATCAATGATCGGCTGCTATGACTAGTGCACATCAATGATCGGCTCCTAGGACTAGTGCACATCAATGATCGGCTCCTAGGACTAGTGCACATCAATGATCGGCTGCTATGACTAGTGCACATCAATGATCGGCTCCTAGGGCTAGTGCACATTAATGATCGGCTCCTAGGGCTAGTGCACATCAATGATTGGCTCCTAGGGCTAGTGCACATCAATGATCGGCTCCTAGGGCTAGTGCACATCAATGATTGGCTCCTAGGGCTAGTGCACATCAATGATCGGCTCCTAGGGCTAGTGCACATCAATGATCGGCTCCTAGGACTAGTGCACATCAATGATCGGCTCCTATGACTAGTGCACATCAATGATCGGCTCCTAGGGCTAGTGCACATCAATGATCGGCTCCTATGACTAGTGCACATCAATGATCGGCTGCTATGACTAGTGCACATCAATGATCGGCTCCAAGGACTAGTGCACATCAATGATCGGCTCCTAGGACTAGTGCACATCAATGATCGGCTCCTATGACTAGTGCACATCAATGATCGGCTCCTAGGGCTAGTGCACATCAATGATCGGCTCCTATGACTAGTGCACATCAATGATCGGCTGCTATGACTAGTACATACGTATAGTGCACATCAATGATCGGCTCCTAGGACTAGTGCACATCAATGATCGGCTCCTATGACTAGTGCACATCAATGATCGGCTCCTAGGGCTAGTGCACATCAATGATCGGCTCCTAGGACTAGTGCACATCAATGATCGGCTCCTAGGACTAGTGCACATCAATGATCGGCTCCTAGGACTAGTGCACATCAATGATCGGCTCCTATGACTAGTGCACATCAATGATCGGCTCCTAGGACTAGTGCACATCAATGATCGGCTCCTAGGACTAGTGCTCATCAATGATCGGCTGCTATGACTAGTGCACATCAATGATCGGCTCCTAGGGCTAGTGCACATCAATGATCGGCTCCTAGGACTAGTGCACATCAATGATCGGCTGCTATGACTAGTGCACATCAATGATCGGCTCCTAGGACTAGTGCACATCAATGATCGGCTCCTATGACTAGTGCACATCAATGATCGGCTCCTAGGGCTAGTGCACATCAATGATCGGCTCCTAGGACTAGTGCACATCAATGATCGGCTCCTAGGACTAGTGCACATCAATGATCGGCTCCTAGGACTAGTGCACATCAATGATCGGCTCCTATGACTAGTGCACATCAATGATCGGCTGCTATGACTAGTGCACATCAATGATCGGCTCCTAGGACTAGTGCACATCAATGATCGGCTCCTAGGACTAGTGCACATCAATGATCGGCTGCTATGACTAGTGCACATCAATGATCGGCTCCTAGGGCTAGTGCACATTAATGATCGGCTCCTAGGGCTAGTGCACATCAATGATTGGCTCCTAGGGCTAGTGCACATCAATGATCGGCTCCTAGGGCTAGTGCACATCAATGATCGGCTCCTAGGGCTAGTGCACATCAATGATCGGCTCCTAGGGCTAGTGCACATCAATGATCGGCTCCTAGGACTAGTGCACATCAATGATCGGCTGTGGAAGGGTATGGGAGAGGAGAAGATTCAGGGCTGAGGTGGCGTAATTGGCGAACTGTGCTGATTTCATTACAACATTGGTAAAGTTAACGGTTTTGGTTGTAATAAAGTTATTGAAATGCGCCTGTGCACGAGTGAGAAAGATACAAAGATACAAAATATTTTATTGCCAAGTGAACCCACAAGGAATCTATTCGGTTAATGCAACAGCACATCACGCACAAACTGATGAACAAGCTCACAAAAGACGTTTATTATCACTAGAAGGGCAAAGCCCATGTGACTCACGTGCTACTTATGGAACTTGCAATATTCTACAGGAAAATGAGTGGCAAGAAAAACTGGAAAGGTAAATAATAATAATAATAATTACTGTATTTATAATGCGCTTATCTTATAATAATTATAACTCTAAGCGCGCACTCACAACTCACGCACGCATGTGCACGCTTTAGACAATGACACATGTAACAATTACGCAAAAAATACATTCACTCAAATATACTCGTACCACAAACAGACCAGACACTATATGCAAGAGACAGCTGGCGATGGGGTGCGTAGTGAGGTCATAGTGTTAGAACTGCTTGAAAAGGTAAGTTTTGAGGGCAGACTGGAAGGAGGTGGGAGAGGGTTTCTGACGGAGAGAGAGTGGAAGAGTGTTCCAGATAGATGGGCCGTAGACAGAGAAGGAGCGGGACCCGAACGTGCTGAGTTTGGAGCGAGGAATGCGGAGGCGGAGAGGGTCGGAGGCAGAGCGAAGAGAGCGAGAGGGAATGTATGGGTGAAGTAAGTCAGAGAGATAGAGAGGAGCGGAGTTGTTGAGGGACTTGTTAGCAGAGAGACAAGGTCTTGTATTGAATGCGTTGGGAGATGGGAAGCCAGTGTAGGGCTTTGAGCAAGGGAGTGACGTGGTCGGATTTCTTCTTTCTGAGGACGAGGCGGGCAGTATTGTTTTGAACGCGTTGGAGAGGGAGAGTGGTGGAGCGGGGAAGGCCGGAAAGAAGGGAGTTGCAATAGTCGATGCGAGACAGGATGAGGGAGACAGCAAGTTTGGTGGCTGCTTCAGTGGTGAGGTATTTTCTGATCTGACTGATTCGACGGAGGTGGAAGTAGCAGGCCCGGGCGGTTGCAGAGACAAAGCTAGTCATTGAGAGAGAAGAGTCAAGGATAACGCCAAGGTTCTTGGCAGAGTCGGAGAGAGGGATAGAGGTACCGTCAAGCTGAAGATGGAGAGAGGAGGGGAGCTGAGGGAGTTTCTGGCGTGTGCCTACCAGCATGGCTTCCGTTTTGTCGTCGTTCAGTTTAAGTTTGTTTGCTGTCATCCAGTCCTTCACGTCTTCACAGCAGTCGGCCGTGCGAGTCAGGAGTGCCTGAATGTTGTCAGGTTTGTCTTTGTCTTGTAGTTGTGAGTCGTCAGCATAGAAGTGGTGGTTTATGTGATGAGACTGGATGATGTTGGTCAGAGGGGAGGTGTAGAGTGTAAAAAGGACCGGACCCAGGACAGATCCCTGGTGGCATTAACATGCAAAGTCTAGCTTTGTTCTTGCGATGATCTTGACCTTTAACTCTGGCTCCAAATGGACATTATTGTACGATCTAAGAAACTACAGCAAACGTTGTATTATGCCAAAAAAACTGATGGAATGACTTTGACATTCAATTACCTTGACCTTTGATGCTCACGTATGATCCAATAACGCAATGTCGAATATATAAACCATTTCACTGTACGATTACCAATTTGTTAACGTTTTTGTAAGACCTAAAATTACCTTGACCTCAGTTGAAGATCAACGTAAAAACGGAGCATATATGAAAGATCAATTATCTCTACTTTCAACAAGTTTGGACTTTTTATCTCTCATAGTTTAGGGTCAATGTCACTTCGTAGTAGCCTACCCATATGAACCGACTCCAGTGACCTTGACCATGGAGCAAGGTTGACCAAATTGGTGTTGCATGAATGCTTCATTAATATCTGTTCAATATTAAAACTTAGAGAAAACACGTAAAATTTTGTGAAAAAATGTCATTTTTTTAACTAACATTTGCTGACTTGTGACCTTGAAGTCGTCATTTCTTGACTGGATATAAACTCCTACCAAGTTTGGGGGTGATACATGAAATAGGTTCAGAGTACTTAGCCACTTTAAAGTTTTGCCAGACAGCTTCTACTATAATGAGAGAAGGAAGTCGATGAAAAAATATTGCCAAACTGGGAGAAAAGCGTTATTCCGCTTGATGGCTGTAAACAGGCAAAATGGAATCTAGCGGCAAAGTGAAAGTAACTGGTGACTGGATACAGCCGGGAGGCGATTTCTGCAGCGCTGTTAATTGTACCAACGCTATAAACAAGCTAAGCTGCAAGGGGAAATCCTTTTTCAGATGTCCTAAAGATGAAGTAGTAATACTATATAAATAGTAATAGTAATACTAGTACCTTTTTAGTTACTACAAGTAGCACAGCAGAACTTCCATTCGATTCGTTATTTATTCAAATAAATCATTTGATTTAGGTCTATTATTTGCCATGTGGCAATTCGATCATTCATAATTCAATTGAATCATTAATTGTATCTTATGTCTGACTGTTAGTGTTGTGACTGTTGACGTGTTGTCGTGTGGACTAAATGTATCTTTGTTTTATGTGGTAGATGACCTAATATCTATGAAAATGTATATGGGAGGTAACCGCAGCCTTGTGTATTTTATAGTTGGCAAGAGTTATGTTTCTTGGATATTACTCTCGCTCTATAAGTTGGTTTTAGCAACAATAAACGAGTTATTTTTGTATTGTTTATAATATTAAAATATTTGTTATTTTTATAAGAGTAGAAATGGTGCAGTATGTTAATTATAATAATAGTTGTTTTTATGGTTGTTCTGTTAACATTTTGGGCACGCTTTAAAGACTTCATTTTCTTTTCTGGATGGAAATGGCAACTTCTTCTTCTTCTTCTTCTTCTTCCGTATATGCCCACAATCAATTTTGATTATTATGGCACTTTTTACCAAGGTGCATGCTGGGTGTTTTCTTGTTACCGGCACTCACCCGTCTAGGACATGAGCGTCAGGATCTTTAAAGTCCGTTATGATGGAATGTATGCGACACAGACTAGACCTCGGTTTATACTCTCATCCGAAGGAGTAATTTGCAGATTCGTCCCTGCTCACTAAAAGGTAATTTTTGTGCTGTTTTTTATTGAGACATGCTGTATAATTATTGCATTTTATAGTTGAAGATACCAAATATGCACAAATAGTAGTTTTGATTGTGTATTTGACGGTATTTTTGCCATAATTTGATGTTGAAAATGTTGATAATTAACAGACCATGTGCTGTGCTCAAAAATCTAGAAGGTTCGCCATGTATTGTAACTGATGCCGGATTTTTGGTTGCATTTGAAGGTTTCGCCTAAGCAGCGGGTTTATTTTTTTTCTTTTTTGTTTTTGTTAGCTTTGGGTTGTTTTTTGGGGTTTAGTCTCTTAGTGTTGACTTAATTTGGTTTGGATTATTATGGTATTTTTGAAGACACAGAAACTGAAACTGAAAGTAGGTTAAAGATAGAAAACAGAAGTTATTTTATTAATTTATTAATCTATGGATAAATGTTAATATTGTTATTTTTATGTAAGAAATCCCAGTGTACCACCCCCTTGCCCCTTCTCGACGACATAGAAATAAAAGAATTAACAATACAAGCTGTTGAAATTATTAATTTATTTCTTTCTTAATTTGGTTTTGTTTATGATTTCTCTCTTCTTTTGTTCTATTGAGAGTTGTGGGTGTGTGGTCTTTCCTGTCTAAAATAATTCAAAATCTTCATAACCCATCACTCGGTTACAGATTTTTGGCGCTGCGAGCAGGATAGCGCTGGGGTTTTAGTCTAATTTTATATAGTTTAGTGTTATTTTATTATTGATAGTTTAGTTTGGGAGGGGTTAGGTAAACCCGCTGCTAGGCAAGAGGGACACTGACTGCTGGTGGATGAAGAGGGGAATGCTGGCGTGATCCAACTGCATTACGCTGAGGTCATCGCTTGCCATCCAGAGGTCATCACCTGCGGTGTTGAAGTTATCTTCGCTGGTGGATGATCTTGCAGACCCTCCTGGCTGGCTGGACACCAACTTCTGCTACCATTGACTGAGGTCATCGTTGGTGGACGGCTATGGAAATTTTTCTGATGTCGTCAGCAGTCCAGAAACTTTGTGAAATGCCTTGAGACTTGTTGAGGCCTACGCTGCAGTCCATCATGCTTCAGTTTCCTAAAGACTATGTGACAGTGCCTGGACTTCCCTAATTGTATGCATGCCTAAGTCTGCTTCATGAACATTCCTTGGACAACGTCATCTCAATACTTGTAGACTTG
The DNA here is from genome assembly GCA_036898135.1 of Oncomelania hupensis. Classification (NCBI taxonomy): domain Eukaryota; kingdom Metazoa; phylum Mollusca; class Gastropoda; order Littorinimorpha; family Pomatiopsidae; genus Oncomelania; species Oncomelania hupensis. The sequence goes on along the minus strand of CM072518.1, from coordinate 12,414,954 downwards.
AACAAAGACAGTGAAAAATAATTTTATTTTAAAACCTATTTAGGTTGTTGACTTTTCATGCTCTCTTGCCTGTGACGCTAAAAGACAATTCTAAAGTGAACCTTTTAGTGTATATATAGTGGTTTTTAAAGGCGGAGAGGTGAATAGTAGTGCATTGAACACTTTTACTAGGAGTTAAAGTACTTTTAAGTGATTGTGTTTAATTGGTATATTTTTCACTGTGTATGCTTGACTTGCTTGCTTGTGGTCTCAGTTTGAGAATATTGAAATATTGTTGTTAAGCACTAGTCGTAAGCATGAGTGAGAGAAGAACAATGTTTCGCCCCACTGCTGGGTCCACTCCTGATGTAGACGTTCCGCCTTCCCTTTGTTATTTTGGGATGGAAGGGGGTCGTCGTCAGTTTGTTTCTCCCATTACCCCAAGTTTGAGAAATGCAGAGGGTTACCACAGTGTGGGAAGGGATGATGGGGAAATGTTCCAAGATGTGGTACAAGATTTTGAACAGACCATGGAAACTTTCAATAGGCAATCTAGGGAAGGTATCGTAGGGGAGGCAGAGAGAAACAGGGGATTGTCCCTGGCTGCGGAAATGCGAAATTTAATACAGGATATTAGAGGTGACTTGGGGACGGGACGGACACAAGTTGGGGAGCATCCATCCGCACGGTTTCAGTCAAAGCCCAGCACAACTAGTTCTGTAGAAAGAGAAATAGCCCGACTTCGTGAAGAAATTTCTCATCTTCAGTCGCCGTCGGTTTCTGTCGTTGTTCCTCGCGAAAAGAAATTAAGACATTTTTGGGGCGAGGAAGATAAAGATCAAGGGTATACTGTCCAAGAATTTGTGGAAGAAGCCAGGAGTTCTTTGTTGGAAACATCGAGAGTGGGGTCAGTGGGTGCACAACATGTATTGTTTAGTTTAAAGGGAAAAGCTAAAAAGGAAGTGAACACTTGTGGCATACCATGGCGTACGGCGGAAGACATTTTTCGCATTCTACTTGACGCATTTGGCGAGCATACTTCTTTGCCAACATTGCTTGCAGAATTTTTTGAGAGGAAGCAACAATTTAGAGAGGATATTCGGACATACTCCAGTGAGTTGTTTGAACGATTCCAATGTGTGCAAAGAGCACAACAAGCGAGGGGGCGTGTGGTGTTTCAGGAAGAAGTTTTGGTGGATCATTTTATTGATGGTCTTTGTGACAGAGTATTGGTGATGGAATTGCAGCGGAGAATTGCTGGAGGTTTATCAAATTTTGCCTCTTTGAGACAAGCTGCATTGAAATGGGAAGAGATTCAGAAGCCTTCCAAGCGTAGTTCAAAAACTTCTGCTACGGTACACACTACTTCAGGAACAGTGTTGAATCATGCTGGGGATGAGAATGACCAGCTGCGGCAGACAGAGCTTTGTAAGTTGCGCCAAGAGTTGGATTTGTTGCGTGAACAGATGGAGCAGATGGCTAAAGAGCATAAGACAGAGTTAGCAACCTTGTCAAAAAAAGGTCCATTCCAACAACTGAACAGTCATGTACAACCATCTACTAATTTGGAGTTTAAGAGTGGGAAGCCGGTGTGCTTGAGATGTGGCAAATTGGGTCACAGGATGCGGTCCTGTAGAACTAGACTGCAGACACATCAAACTTATGGCCCTAGAAACAATGATCCGTCTAGCGTGTCAGAAACAAAAGAAGTAGGATCAAGATCTAAGCAAGCTGATACTAGGATAGTTGGTGGAAAACCTGTCATGAACATTGAAATCAATGGCATACAATTTGAGTGTTTGATAGACACAGGTTCACAAGTCACCATTATGCCAGAATCAATATACAAAGAAAATTTTCAACAGGATGATATGATTCCAGACAATCAGTTCATGCGTTTGGTAGCAGCCAATGGTCTATCTGTTCCTTACATAGGCTACATACTGGTTGATGTCAAAGTTGGGGAGCAAGTGATCCATGACCAGAGGTATTTTGATACAAAAGGAGTCTGCGCCAACAGTGGAACCTACACTGGAGAAACCTCGGATTTTGTTAGGCACAAACATCATCCAGGAGTTGAAGATTATGAAATCTCAAACAGGGCAGTCAGAGGAAACAGCGTTTTTAGGATTGCTCAGGATTCCGAAAGGTGGAGTTCACCTGCCAGCTAAATCTGTTGCTTCTGTCAACCTGGTCGGTGGACGAGATCAGCCTAAAGTTTCAGCTTTTTTAGTTGAACCTATGCGCAGCAGTGTAGAGGGTCGCTGTTTGGTAATTCCAACGTTGGTTCAAGGAAATTGTCCATGGCCGTACAGATGGTTAATTTGACAACAGAAGATATTTTTCTGAATGGCCGCACCCCAGTAGCTACCTTACACAAAGTGGAAAAGGTGTCTTCGGACATTGAGATTGAAGAGAATAAGGGTTCAGTTCTGGTGATATGCAATAAAGTCAAAGTTGACCCTTCAAGGTTGGATGAAGTCCCAATTGATTTATCTTCTGCGGAATGTTCTGCTGAAGAAAGAGAGCAGCTGCGAGAAATGTTGAAAGAGTTCTCTGGGATCTGGACAAGTGACTTGTATGACACTGATGTTGGGTATACGGAGTTGGAGAAACATACAGTACCAGTGACTGATGATATCCCAGTTGCACAGCCATACCGCAGAATTCCACCAACTCAGTTGCAGGAGATAAAGCAGCATATCCAAAAGCTACTTGACCTGGATATCATACAACCAAGCAAGAGCCCATATGCTTCACCAATAGTGGTGGTCAGGAAAAAGGATGGCACTATCCGCATGTGTGTAGACTATAGACGGCTAAACGCAAAGACAAGACGTGATGCATTTCCTCTTCCCAGGATCGAGGAGTCGCTTGACGCGTTGCAGGGAGCCAAGCAGTTTCCAACAATGGACCTTGCATGGGGCTACCATCAAATAGCTATGGAAGAATCGGATCGACAGAAAACTGCATTTGTCACCCCCTTTGGGCTCTACGAGTTTAAAAGGATGCCTTTTGGGTTGTGTTCTGCTCCAGCTACTTTTCAAAGGTTAATGCAGACAGGGCTGAACGAGATGATTTTTCAGATAATTCTGGTCTATTTGGATGACATTTTGCTTTTTAGCAAGACTTTCGAAGAGCATTTGACCCGCCTTCGACAGGTTTTGACCCGCTTGAGGGAGATGGGCTTGAAGTTGAATCCCAGTAAATGTCGGTTCTGTCAGAAAACCGTCCAGTATTTGGGACACACTATTTCAGCAGATGGAGTGGGTACTCAGGATGACAAAGTGTCCGCAGTGAAGCAATGGCCAGTTCCACAGACTTTGAAGGAGCTCAGATCTTTCCTTGGGTTAGCAGCCTATTACCGTCGTTTTGTTGAAAGCTTTGCTCAGATTGCTGGACCATTGCATGCAGTGGTGGGACAGATGTGTGACATCCAGAAAAAGTCGGGCGGTAAGCAGCTGAAGTTGGGTGAAAAGTGGACGCCAAAGTGTCAGCAGGCATTCGAGTGCCTCAAAGAAAAGTTGACTTCTGCCCCTTTGTTGGGATACGCTGACTACACTCTTCCATTTATCCTCGAAACAGATGCCAGTTCCAAAGGCTTGGGAGCTGTGCTGTCACAAGTTCAAGATGGACAAAAGAGAGTGATTGCCTATGCAAGTCGGACCTTGAGAGGATCAGAGAAGAACATGCAAAACTACAGTTCTATGAAGCTTGAATTGCTTGCTCTCAAATGGGCAATAACTGAAAAGTTCAGAGGATACCTTCTTGGTGCCACCGTTGAAGTTTGGACAGACAACAATCCACTGCGGTATTTGAGAACAGCCAAACTTGGTGCAATTGAGCAGCGTTGGGTTTCTCAGTTGTCCGTATTTCATTTTGAGGTCAAGTACCGTTCTGGCAAAACCAATGCTAATGCAGATGCATTGTCACGGTTCCCTCAGCCACAACCTGAGGAGGCAGAAGATGAAGAGGAAAATGTTACAGCAGTTTCAGCTATTCAGGTGCAAAGCACTCCAATTCCATTTTCAGTTCAGGCTACAAACAAGTTGGTTACTGCATGTGGAGTTCACGCTGTTGATTCATCAGAGAGTGATTCGGAAACAGAAGAAGAAGTTATCCAGCTGGATGATCAGGCAGATGATAGGGCTACACAAGCATTTCCATCAATCAGCATTGATGACTTGAGAAAAGCTCAAACAACTGATCCAGAAATAGGCCCGCTGTTGACCTTTTGGAAGAAAGGAGAAGTTCCTGGTTGCGAGGCAAAGTTTGGGAAGAGCATCCGGTTTGTCACTTTGTGCAGGCAATGGGAGCGTCTAGTTGAAAAAGATGGTCTCTTGTTTAGAGAGATTCGCCACCCAAAGACAAAGGCAAAAATTGAACAGCTCATCTTACCAGAAGAGTTTAGAAGGCCTGTATTTGAGTCTATGCACAGTGTTGGACATCAGGGGATAGAAAGGACTACCAGGTTGTTACAAGGAACGTTGCTACTGGCCTGGCATGTTCGCTGATGCTGCCAAATGGGTGAAATCTTGTGAGCGGTGCAATTTTGCAAAACTCCCTCCAATCAGGACATGTACACCAATGGGACATCTTTTGGCCTCACAACCCCTGGAAGTCGTGGCTGTTGACTTCACCTTGTTGGATAAGGCATCGGATGGCCGGGAAAATGTATTGGTGATCACTGACGTCTTCACAAAATACACAATAGCAGTACCTACCCGAGATCAAAAAGCCACAACTGTTGCAAAAGTACTTGTTTCTCAGTGGTTTCAGAAATTCGGAATTCCAACACGATTACATTCCGATCAAGGTCGAAATTTTGAGGCAGCTGTAATACAGGAGCTCTGTACCCTGTATGGAGTGCAGAAATCGCGCACAACCCCTCATCACCCTCAAGGAAATGCACAATGCGAGAGATTCAACAGAACTATGCATAATTTGTTGCGTACTCTTCCCCTGAGAAAAAAAAGAAGTGGCCTGAGTTTCTACCTGAAGTAGTGTACATCTACAATGTCACACCACATGCATCAACTGGATTCAGTCCTTACGAGTTGTTGTTTGGGCGACTGCCTAAGTTGCCGGTTGATTTCCTGCTCGGAATTCATCAAGAAGACTGTGTCATTACACAAACTGAATGGGTGCAGATTCATCGCGAAAGGTTGCGCACAGCCCAAGAAATTGCTCAGAGAAATTTGCGACAAGCTGCAGCCGAACGCAAGTTCCAGCATGACAAACACAGTACAAAAGACAAGCTTCAAGTGGGAGATACAGTCTTGCTCCGTGATCATCCGTTAGGTCGGAACAAAATCCAAGACGCATGGAAACCTTCCAAATACAAGGTCAAAGATATTCCAACACAGGATGGTGCCCCTGTTGGGATTGAAGCAGTTGATGGAGGGAACTTGAAATATGTCAGCAGGCAGGAATTAAAGAAGTTTCAGATTCGCGATCCAGTTGCTCAGTGCAAACCAATGCACTTGCCGAAGTTCTCTGAGAATTCAATTTCAGAGGTGTCCGAATCAGAGGAGACCTCTAGTTCCGATTCAGAGTCAGAAGTAATTCAGCGACCAAAAAGAGTGACTGCTGGAAAACATACAAATCTACATCGTTTACCAAAATCTGCCGTTCACAGCATTGTTGTGAAGTTGTTTGCCTAAATTATTCTGTTGCGGTTCAGATCTCTAGTCACTGTCAAGGTCAGAGCCCAGGATAGTTAGTCTAGTCGTTAGCCAAAATATGCCCCGTGCAGGTTCCGGGAAGTTCTGTTTGTAGAATAGGCCTGACGTTAGAGTGCGTGTCGTAGAAGGCGACTAAAACTATGCGTGAAAATGTGTATGAAGAATGTATGCGTATTAATAGTTTTAAGTAGAATCAACCTTAGGAAAAGGATTAATGGAACATATTAATATGGTATGATAAGTGAGTATTGTAGGAGAGTTTCCTGTTCTCCTTAGTGTTAATCTATTTGGGAATTTTTGTACGTTCTAATAAACTGCAGATAAATAAGTAATCCTAGTAGAGAAATGCTAAGTTGGCGGTTGCTAACCTGTGGATTGCAAGATAGGTTCCCTTTGAGTGTGATAGGCAGACAGTAAATGTCACTAGTCATTACGGGTTTCAGAGTGGAATTTATCAGGGTTGAGTTCTTGTGAAGGTTAAATTCTTTAATTTAATAGAAATAAATTTATTTTGGTTATTTATATTTTAAAGTAGTATTTTATTTTGGACTGGCTAGTAATTGAGTAAGGTTAGTTGGATGGAGAGGTTTTTATTAAGTGGTGAGAGAGAGAAAGGTAATAAGTCATCATGTCCATAATAGGCCTTGACTTGTATTGATTGGGTTTGGGTATAGATTGTTGTGGCAATTTAGCTTTGGATCTAGTTATGGTCTTAGAGTCACTTGACTAGATAGGCGTTTGACTGTTAGTAGAGCCAGGATTGAGGATTTGATTTTACCTTTAAGGGGTGATCTTATTCTTGTAGGTGATTAACATGTTGGAGTTGAAGGCTAATGTTTGTAATCTGGTAGAAAGAAGTGGAAAGGTTAATATAGTTAATTTGTATGTTTTAGAGTTATTTTATTTTTGTATTTTCTGAAGCAGTTGGTTTTGCTGTCAGGAGCCAGCATTTTTAGTTGGGGAGAATGTGGTAGATGACCTAATATCTATGAAAATGTATATGGGAGGTAACCGCAGCCTTGTGTATTTTATAGTTGGCAAGAGTTATGTTTCTTGGATATTACTCTCGCTCTATAAGTTGGTTTTAGCAACAATAAACGAGTTATTTTTGTATTGTTTATAATATTAAAATATTTGTTATTTTTATAAGAGTAGAAATGGTGCAGTATGTTAATTATAATAATAGTTGTTTTTATGGTTGTTCTGTTAACATTTTGGGCACGCTTTAAAGACTTCATTTTCTTTTCTGGATGGAAATGGCAACTTAATTTGCAGATTCGTCCCTGCTCACTAAAAGGTAATTTTTGTGCTGTTTTTTATTGAGACATGCTGTATAATTATTGCATTTTATAGTTGAAGATACCAAATATGCACAAATAGTAGTTTTGATTGTGTATTTGACGGTATTTTTGCCATAATTTGATGTTGAAAATGTTGATAATTAACAGACCATGTGCTGTGCTCAAAAATCTAGAAGGTTCGCCATGTATTGTAACTGATGCCGGATTTTTGGTTGCATTTGCAGGTTTCGCCTAAGCAGCGGGTTTATTTTTTTTTCTTTTTTGTTTTTGTTAGCTTTGGGTTGTTTTTTGGGGTTTAGTCTCTTAGTGTTGACTTAATTTGGTTTGGATTATTATGGTATTTTTGAAGACACAGAAACTGAAACTGAAAGTAGGTTAAAGATAGAAAACAGAAGTTATTTTATTAATTTATTAATCTATGGATAAATGTTAATATTGTTATTTTTATGTAAGAAATCCCAGTGTACCACCCCCTTGCCCCTTCTCGACGACATAGAAATAAAAGAATTAACAATACAAGCTGTTGAAATTATTAATTTATTTCTTTCTTAATTTGGTTTTGTTTATGATTTCTCTCTTCTTTTGTTCTATTGAGAGTTGTGGGTGTGTGGTCTTTCCTGTCTAAAATAATTCAAAATCTTCATAACCCATCACTCGGTTACATTTACATTTAAATTATAACAATTTTTGGTTTTTATAAACTAAGGCATAACTTTATTAGCCTAGGCATTTCGTACCAGCTGATTTAGATTTTGTATTTCATTCAGTGCTTGAAAAGAAAAAGATAATTAACTTCTTTATCAGTTCATTAATGCCATATTGTATGCTAGAAAGGTTAGGCTAGCAGCAGTTAGGCCTACACAATATATTGTTGACCAGTATTTTTAATACAGTCTATAATGATGGGGATCATTTTCGAGACTGTGAGCATTAGCTTTTAATTTTAAACCACAATCCACAGCACAACAGCAATTGAATCATGATTGTGTATACATTTAAATGTATACATACAAAACAAAAGTAGCATAAAATTTAAAACTAGTTACTATAACATGAATAAATTCAGCATTTTCATGGTAACAGATGGCATTGTAAGTTGTAAACATTGTAGGCCAAATAAACAAGATGCTAATTGAATTTCAGTGTGAAATTGTAACCTTGTTTGAAAACAGATGAATTTTATTATCAAAGGATATGTCTTTAGCTTACATAAAAATAGATACTGCATAAAAACATATTAGAATAGGCCATTCAAGTCATTACTTCATTGTTGATGATAAGATAACTATGACTGGAACTTTATTATTATTATTATTATTATTATTATTATTATTATTATTATTATTATTACTATATTAGTAGTACATTATTATATGATAGTCCGCCATGCCAGGTGATCTCATGTTATCTTCCAAGTTTACAATCAGCTAATTATAATAATCCTGATATAATAATAACATTACATAATAATAATAAACATAAGTTTAAAAGGCTAATAACAACAAATGTATGTACTTTACTCTTGTGATGTGTTTATCATTGTCTTATGCAGCTATTGTTTTGAGGAACAATTCATTTTGTATTCACTGTACATTTTTTGTCTGTTTTTTTTTTCTTTTTTTGAAATCATTTTACAGGGAATATCATTCCTTTGTTTGCATATGTACAGTTACACTTTACCATAAGACGGTGCTGTTTTCTTGCAGATGTGTGCAAAAAAAAAGCATAGTGTAGATGTGTGTAAACACTTGCAATGCACATTGCACTTGCTGTACACAGTGTACAGTTATTCTTTCTAGTCTTTAGAAATGCTAAGATTAATTTTGTAAACAATTTTATTATTTGAATATATTAACTGTTATGCATGTCATACATGTACTCGGTGCACAATTGTACCTATAAACACAACTTGGAACAACAAGATCTGGAGACAACCTTTATATTAAGGATATATTATGCCTTCTTTGTTTTAAAACAACTGATAATTTATTCACTGTGAAAATAGTGATGCTTGCCTCTTTTAATTGTTTGTGAGAGTTTGTGGGTACAAACCTAAATATATAGATACAATTTGTGACCCAAAAAAGATAACAAATAAAAATTTGTGTATGAAATCGTTATCACTCATCATCTAGTATTCATGATTTCCTACTCTTGTCATACTTTTTTCCCCCAACACTTGTGCACTGAATATAGTGTTAAAAGCAAACATTCAGATACCTAAAACTTAGTTACCTTATGAAACATTCTGTATGTATCTGCTGTCATTATATTGGTTACAAAAATATAACAAAACTTTTTTTTAAAGACCAATGAGCTCTCTGTTAAGACACAATTTAACATGTCCTGACACACACTTAATACATATTTAACATGAGCGTTTCAGACACAAAACACAACTTCAATTTAAGCCACAGAAGAAAAGACACACCACCAGACCTAACATAATAATAAAAGCAAATAAACACACCCAAAGAAGCTAAACAATTGTTGTAGTGAATATTAGGCCTACGAATAGTTAAATTTATTCAACTTTGAAGTGTGAAAAGAGGGAGTGGGGAGTGCGCTAATATCATGATTATTTTAACAATGCAATTGTAGTTCTTATATTTATTCAATGGAATTTTTAAAGTAAAGAATTTAAAAAAATGGATTGAAATTGTGTTCCTGAGTGATAGAAATTGGGGTGTATATGAGAGAGTGAGAGGTAGAGTTGGTGCACACACACGCATTTTTCACCACTTGATTTATTAAGCCTAGACATGACATCACAGATAATAATAATAATAATAATAATAATAATAAGAAGAAGAAGAAGAAGAAGAAGAAGAAGAAGAAGAAGAAGAAGAAGAAGAACAACAACAACAACAACAACAATAACAATAACATCAATATTACTAAGGACAACAATTACAATAAATAATAATAAGAATAATTAGTAGTAGGTGCAGATATTATTTTAACAATGCTTTGAAGTGCTAAAGACTATTGCACAAAATAATATCACATGTAATATTCATTTAAAGTCACTATGCAAATGTTAGAATTCACAGAGCGGTTTATAATGCTATTTTTTTACTGACGAAAATCGAGAGGATTTTGGTTGTGTCAAAGAGCGCATTTGATCGTGCATACTGCCAAGCCCAAGGGAAGCAACTCCTGCCTTGTCACTCGAGTTTACATATACGCTATGAAGCACTTCCCTCTCTCATTATAGAAGCTGTCTGGTTTTGCACTGACGGACCGACGGACCGACTTTTTTTAACTGTCATTTTTGGACTATTTAGGACTCATCTCGCACAGATCTGCAAAAATCTTGAGAACAAAAACAGCGAATACACACGACATACTGCGATGCGAGTAAAAAAAAAATACATCAAGATCAAATACGTCATTCAGAAAGGTTTGTGATCATGAAACAAATTAATGAGACTATTTTGACATTTTACGTGTGTGTGTGTTCGCGAGTGTTAATTGTATTCTATTGCTCTCTTAAGTTTACCTTGCAAGTCACAAGACTTGGATCAAATTAGTTGATGTACTCCATGTATGCTTTGGTTGAATAAAGATGAGTAATATAATTTTGATAACAATCAGCACATTTGCAAAATAGTATGTGGGTGCTGGTGAAAGATGAAACAGGAAGGCAAAGACCAGAAAGAAATCATACCGACAGAAGCAACAGACGCACACACAAATACACAAAACAGAGATGCATTCATTTTGCCACAACAGCAAAAGCGAATTTATTTTAATTTAACAACAAACAAAATTCATCCAACCAACAGTCTTAAAACAACAGAATTATGTGATCAAAACCAAAAAAAAAACTTTAACCTTTCTTCTCAACTATTTTCAGTTAGCACAAAAGAAGAATATCTTGATTAACAAAACATCTTAACACAATTGAACAAAGTAGATAAACAAGAAACATACTACACTAAAATTAACTTCTGGCATTGTAAACAAGGGAGACAAGAGGTTTGTGTACAACACATAGTAGTCTTACATTTTATAACATTTTAAATTATTATAACCTCTGTGTTATATTTTTAAATCAGGTACCTCTTTTATGATGGTATAGTAGGCCGTCATGTGCAGCATTGTATAAAGTTCTTTTTTTTTTTTCTTAAAATAAAACTAAAAAGACCAGTTTAAATTGGTCATATATTACAGTTGAACCCTTTTTTTTTTATATTTCTAGCCCGTTGCCACGGCTCAGGATGTAAAAGTCTCTTTTAATGTCCCTCCCTTCCCCCACCCTCCCTTGTCCCCATGAATGAATAAAGACCAAACGTCCTGTATAGACAGTAATCTCAGAGGACGCTAAACTCAGAAGAAAAGAAGAAACAGCCTACAGAAATGGGACCAAGTTAATACAATTCTTATTAGATACAATCCTCCAGGGAACACCCTAAAGGCTCCATCTCCCTGTCCAGGTTCGGTAATATTAACCCTATTCCCTTTTGATCCAACGAGAGCACACAAGTTTGTATAAATAATCTCTTAGAACCTATATCTTGGGACCGACTGACCCATATTTGTTTTGTTTGTTTTGCCGTATATGCCCACAATCAATCACGTTGATCACTATAGCACTTACCAAGGTGCATGCTGGGTATGTTCTTGTCACCCGTCTAGGACATGAGCGTTAGGATCTTTCAAGTCCGTTATGATGGAATGTATGGGACACAGACTAGACCTCGGTTTATACTCATTCGAAGGAGTAGGAAACGAGAGTAAAGTGTCTTTCCCAAGGACACAACACAATGCCTTGGCCTGGGCTCGAACCTGGGACCTTCAGATCCGCAAGCCGACGCTCTAACCACTCAGCCACTGCGCCTCCCTGTTTAACTGCAGTTCACATGGAGCCCTTCTCCACTTTGAAATCTCGTTTGAATATGTGCTAGGAAAGCTTATCTCTCCTTATCTGCTGCTACTGCTTTATGCAATTGTGTCATAGAGACAGATTTCAATTTTGCCATGTTCTCAGCTGGTCAGTGTATCAAATGGGCTTGCTGGAATAGCACAAAGAGATGCTTAGATGAAATCCTCCAGAAAAAAACACCTTCTTGAAAAAGAAAAGGATCCACAAATTGGCTGGTGGGCAACAGAAATGGGAAGGAATCTTAACTTTTTGAAAGAGAATTCATTGCCTTCACTAAACCATTGCTAAACACTTTGTCACATTCATGCTGACAACATATTGTTGGTGGGGATGGGGGAGAGACCATATTGCAAAAGCCCAAGTAAAGTTATTTTTATTGGAAATGTCTAGCTTGCCCAATGGCAGAGAATTAAACAGCTCAACACAACTAAACTGCCAACAATCATACATGAGCATTTGCTTCCTTCATAGAACATGTTGCATTAATGTTTAATCCACAAACAGAAGCAAATAATATAATAAGCAGGATAAGCAGCAGTGTTAATGATTTTTATTTTAATCAGTAATAAAGAGAAAACAATTCAGTTGAATAGTAACTAACCTTGATTTATCTTTGGAACTTAATTTTCTTCCGTTCTAACAGCAGTTGTTCTTAATTTCAAGTGTATATTAATTTTCACTCATTTTCATAGACATATGATTCAAAAGGTTTGCAGGTGTGTGTGTGTTTGGAGGCGTGCATGAGGACTTTTCCGGTAACAATGCGATTTTGGGGGAGAAAGATGCTATTAGGGACCTTCCTTTTCACATTGTAAATACGCTTAATAGAGCTTTGTTGTTGTTGTTTTTAAATTACATACATATATTCATTTCCCATTTGGTCTTATGGCACAGGTCATAAATGGCACTACAATATTTACACAGCAAATTAGTAAAAACTTAACATTTGTTTTATTATGTTTTTCTAATGCTTCAGCAAACAGAAAATGCCACATCATTTGATTTTTGTTCTCTTTAAACATGCACTCTCAAACATAGGTTTATCTCTCAGCGAGTTCCAAAAGGATGTACTTTATTCTACTGGGCTTCGGTTTACTTCTGGCAGTGATGTTTGTTATTTCACTTCATGTCTCTAACAGTCTCCCCTTCATTGTGCCTCACTCAACAAATACTATTATAATTTGCATGTAGTCTAATTTTAGTCAAAAACAAATGTAATTGAGTAAACTAAACTGTGAATTGGAGTTACTGTAATGTGAGAAGGCTGTGCCACTGTACTTTTCAGTCAAACCTTGCAAACAAACAATGCACATAACAGCATCACAAACACAACAGTTTTGTTTTAGTAATATACAATTTTGGAAAAAATGTGCAAAGACCTGTTACTATCAACAAATAAAAGCTTTCATCTGAAGCAGGACTTGATTGTCAGTGCTGTAAGCAAAATCTGTGTTTTTTGTGTGTGCAGAAATATGAAATGGAGAATGTAAAACAATATACAATTAGTTTGCTACTGACAGGAATCAAAGCATGTAACATTGACAGTGCACACATTGATAAACTATCTTATTTTGAATGTAAGGCAAGTTTGTATCATAAATTAACATGTTTATAATGAATTGTATTGTTCTTGTATTGTCCATATTTAGCAGTACTTGTCTAGCTCAAAGAGTTGCTGAAGATGCCGAGTACCACAAAAAGTCCTGCATATACTATTGCAGAAGATGGGGATTGAAGACACACAACAAGTACATTCTGTAATGCCATGGACCACTGACAGGGGTACAACCGAAGATTCTTTACATAAAGCAGAACTGTCAATAGATATAAATGATGATTATCATTAAGCTAGTAATCAAGCAGTTGCAACTGTAAAGAAAACAAAGTTTATCAGTCACACATAGCAGTCAAATGAAGCAGGTGCAAACGATATATTATTTTGAACAAAATTGGTCCCTTTTCCTTCACACAACAATATTCACCCGTGTTCCTAATACTTGTGTCCGACCATAAACACTATTCCACACAGCACATTGTCAAACCAGAAACTACCAAACACCATTTTCCATACTGCCTCAGACCCATACACCAAGTGCTAACACCTGTACCAGCATCATACTGCACCGCAAGCAGTAAGAACAAAACACACATTGGCGCTGAAGGTGAACATCTCACAGCAAATGACTTGACTGTAATGAAGCTAAATGATAACAATCTAGATGATCAGCATTGTATTAATAAACAGTATTATACCAAACAAGGGGTCAAAACAACGTTTTATGCAACAGCTCTAAAAACATAGTTTTGGAGATTCAAGAGGAAAAAGCAGGAGTTTAATTGCACTAGGCTCTGCCAGTTTAGCGTTGGATCTATTCATTCCTTTCAATATTTTGAGATTTAGGCTTCTATTCCACATTTGTCGGGAAAATTTATTTCCAAATGTTCTCCATTTACACTTTTGAGTTTCTCAGAAAATAAAAATGGCACCACCAAGTGGGAAAAACAACTGGAAAAACGTCTGTGATATAAATTTATCATAAGTAGATGGCTCTTTTAGAAAGCAACAATTAGTGTAGTATCTGAAAATTCTACTACAGATTAAAACAGAACTTTTATCAAAATTGTCACATTTCAAAGATGAATTGAATTCTTGGACAGTATGTTTAATGATAAATCACCAACCAACAAAACAGTTATATACTGATTGAAGCTGGTCAGCGCAAGAGCAATTGAAATCATGCCGGCACTGATGGATACCAAAATAAGAGCACAAACTGTGCTTTAGGATTTCTTTAATACAGAGGAGCACAAAGCTAATCTTGATAAGGGATGCTTGGCACAAGATAACAAGTCACAGAAATACTGATACTGTAAAAAAAACAAACAATTTTTTTTAAAAAGGCGGGCACTTGTAAAAAAAGCAACGGCACAACCAGTGGTTTTGTTTTGTTGAACTTGTGTCTTATCAAGAGGAGCAGAATGCTCAAGTTGATTATAAAAATGTTGTTGGTTGTCTTTGAGTCAAGAGTGATGGTGAGCACACTGATGACCGCAGCTACTGATGAGCCCATTACTCATCTTAGTGACTTGTAAGCAGGTTACTCATCCACCTTAGCCAGAGCCATGAGAGTAAAGTTGAGTTCCTCAGGGTCACGCGCCATGAACTGCTTAACTACTCTCACAGTGTCCTGTAACCAACAACATAGACCACGACCATCATGGCTTCATCACACACAGCTCCCATCAGCACAAATAATACACAAACCTTTAGTTTTGACAAGTGCAGCTAACAAAAAAAGCAAACAAGATGCAGGGCTTAAAATGGTCCTCTGAGGAAAAAGAGGAAAATCGGCGCGTTTTCCCAACTATGTAGGGATACAGCAGATGAGGGTGCGAAGCACCCGAACTTCCTAGGGGGTCCGGGGGCATGCCCCCGAAAAATTTTTGAAATCTAGATTAAAATATGTGCAATCTGGTGCATTCTGAAAAATAATTTTAATAATTAAATTAACTGACAAACTTTTTATTTCTTTGATATTTATTTTGGTTACCCTTGGAAGAGGTACATAGTCAGTCAGGGGGAAGAGGAGGTTTCTGGGCAGCAGGACCACCCCTTGGGTCTGGACCTGTCTAAAAGTAGTCAGAATCTAGCTCAAAATCTGTGCACTTTTTTTTTGTGATGGGCAGTAGTGTTTACCCATTCACTGCTGAGTATAAATGCACCTTGTAAGTTATACGCCAGGGAACAAATTAATGTAATTTACTTGTTTTGTTCTTTTTGCTAGATTTAAGAAACTACTAGGAGTAAAACACTAAAATTTAGCACAATTAATCAGTGTGTGTTGTTGACTGCTTCCAACAAGTCCAAAGAGATTTATCAACATAAATTATTTGGTTTAAAAAATTATTATAAACAATAAATTTAAATTAAATTAAACACAAAAAAGTTGTTTTTGCGTTAGTTCGGGCATGGGGGTAAATATACAGAGTTGCCAACCCCACAAAAAGTTTTCAGTAGTAAAAATTCTGAATTTCAGTAGTTTTATGACATTTTCAGTAGCCATACGTCCTCGCATTTTTTTTTAAACGAAGACATGCATACACAGTCTGCAACGAAGGTCGTGAAGAGTGTTTCCTCACGAATTATTGAGAGATCCATATCGGGCTTGAAGAAGGTGGCTACTGACTGAACAGGGACTAACTTTTCTGGATCAGGGCAACAACTGTTGTGACGGTTGCCATTCACAAGTCGCGTCACATCGTGGTAGCCGCCATGTTGAATGCTAAAATCTGCCAAGCACGCTGTACAATACACGCTGTGTTTTGATCTCGATGACGCAGTGATGCACGGAAATTTTTCAGAATACTCTTTCCTGTACTCTTGATTTGCTGTCCTCTTCTTTTTTCTGGGCTTTCATCGATAGTTTTCTTTCCTTTTGGCATCATAGATTCAAAATACGCCGCACACAAACTTTTCTTCTCGCGCTGTAGAACGTGACCCGGAAACGAAAGTGTCACAGAAAGGTCGAGGTTTTGTGCACCGATTGGCCGTTTGCAAAACCACTTCACGGTGATTGGTCAAATTTCCTAACATGCACTGGGAGCGTTATCTATTACACCGTGCACGTAAACCGAATGACCGTGAACTTGAGGTGCTACGGGAGGCACAGGCGCTCAATAAAACTCATTAAAACTGCAATACTATCGTCGAAAATTGACTTTCCGTAGTAAATTTTCGATTTGCGTAGCTCCGTAGCGGCGTATTCATTTCCGGAGTAAACTCCGGAAATTCCGTAGTGGTTGGCAACCCTGAATATAGGTCAGTGGTTCGGGTGTACACAGACATTGAACAGAAATCAGGAGATTGTGTCAATTATAAATGCATTTGAAAGTTAGGCCTATTATGAAATGTGTATCCTACCTGGAACTGGAAGTTGAAAGTACTCCCAGTAAGCTAAGTTACTCCCATTACGCTAAGTTACTCCCAGTAAGCTCAGACGAACTAGCCAGTCCATGTCACTTTTGCAAGTTATGTCACCACCATCAGTCACACACCCTTCAGCCAAAACATCACTTTCTTTAGCATTACTAACGTTCTAAGTCAATGAGTGCATCAAATTTTGATAGCATCACACAATCATGAGTCTTGGCAAAACAACGCCAGTTTCTTCATCTTCACTCTCTCTTGAATCATACAAGTCATTTTTGTCACTGATTGGAGGATTGATAGTTGTTCTCCTTCCATTGTAACTAAGGAAATATGCCTACTCGGTACCAACTTAACAAGACAGTTTGTGAAGTTACTGTTTAGCCATCTAAATCTTGATCTTAAATCAATGAGGTCCAAAGCATTTCAAGTTCAAGTCCTCACATAATTTTAACTTTTTTGAAAAGCCATTCGGTTCCATCTGTCATCAAAAGAATCTCCCCGGTTCACAATCGTTGCCACCGCCATTTTGACTATTAGCAAATAATGTATCTAGCAAACCAAACAAAATAACCAACTGATGACTTGAGCCATTTAAGAATCATAACCATATGCGAATAAAGCGCACCTTATACTTCTCAATTTTTATTGAGAAGGGTATATTTTTTCCAAGGAAATTTTTTTTTTTTTTCCGAGGAAGAAGATCACTTTCACGAGGAAAACCTCGGATCCGAGGAGGATTTTAAGCCCTGAAGATGGCAAATGTATTTTCCAGACACTCACACACATAGCATAAAATCATCATTTTTAAAAGTGTTAATTTTCTTGGTGGTGATGTTGTTACTCAGCTTTATCTTACAGAAGCCAATGGAAAATATAGAATGATGGGCCACTATCTAAACTATCACCAAAGAAAAATTATCAAAATTAAGTTGGGTGTAAAACCCGCAAGTGTTCCTATGAAATGTAAAAATCTATATACATATATATTTTAAAAGTTATAATAAAAGTTTTAACAGTGGAGTTGAATGTGTGCAAGATAGAAAATATAGGACAGAGAGTGAGACATGCTGATTTTATTATAAAAAAAAATATTTCCCTGGCCACTGTCATTTCGTTGACCTTTCATCAAATTGATTTTACTTATACAGTGAGAAAATGAGTGCAGAGAAAAATGTACTTAAAACAACCTTAAGATTTTTTTAAAATAAAAGAGGTTACCAGATAATAACAGATTGTCTAGCTAATATATATCTATACTTTTCTTTATCTATAGTTGTATTTTGGGTGTAATAAGAAGCACCAAGTCTTCAAAAATGCAGCACTTGAGAAATTGTTCATATAGCAGACCTGTTTACCCTTAAAGATCTTTTGTTAGTACTTCCAGATCCAATTAGCAGTATTTTTCAAAAATTGACCACATTCTTCAACGGACACCATCGGTAAAGGTTTTAAGAGATAAAAACAACAAACACCTGTGTTAAGAGCTATGAGTTTTCGATTTAACTCTTGGTGACCTATAAGTTTTTTGTACATTTGTGCCTATATCCTGTAAGGATTTCAAGTTTATTGCAATAAATTGGGTTATGAATTTGAAAAAATTTCAAAAAATGTATTTATTGTCACATTGACTTCATATTTTAGGATATGTTTACAAAATGGTTATTCTATGTACCCAAAGAACCATTTTGACTTTAGTACTATTTTTACCTGTTGGAATCTTTTAATTAATTCACAATTACAGGTATTTTATGGACTATGTTAATAAAACAACAACAAGACAGTGTGGATTGCATGTGAATGTCAACACAGACAAGAAAACTCACTCTGGTTGTCTACACCGTCCTTGTGCTCTGTTATTTCATGACTAAAAGGTGCACTAACGAGGCGCGCATTACCGCGCTTCAGGGTTACGGGCGAGGAGCGCATTACCGCGTTATAGGACCCTAGAAGTTAATAAAATCTTTTTCAAATGAAAAGCAGAGATATGCTTTTTACACAAATCGCGCAGCAGTACATTTACTTTAATCCTTGTAATGCTTTAGGTGGAGTAAGCCAACTCTCCGACTTTTTGCCAGAGTCCATGCTGGCCTTGAACATTGTGGCAATGTTCTGCGTCTTCCTTTGACAGCGCCGCTAAACATTTGTAAAAATCGCTCATGCACACAAGAAAAGTCAATTTTGCAGATCAAGCAGTGCACTGCATTTTGGCTTTATCATGCTGCTATCAAACATTGCCATTCTTTGGAATAAGATGCCAGAAATGTCTGCTTTTGTTTGAAACACTGGCCACCTGAACACCTCAATCATCATCTGTCATTTTACAAATTCTTTAGTCCATAGTTATTTGCTGAGTAAACAGATGGGTATACACAGGATAGACACTAGCCTATTCAACAGAGGTTAGATTTTGTCTGTCTAGCGCAATTTTTTCACAGCTAACACTTCCCGTTAGATGAACTTTTTACCAAAATTTTTTTTATTTAACTGACTTCACAGGCCGATTTTTGTATTTTTTCGAGAGCAATCGTAACATCACACTCGATGTTGAAATATCGGGACAATGTGGCAAAATATGGATGGGTAAGCAGGTTTGATATAGACTAAAGCATCATGCAACAATTCTTACCTCTAGAAGGGTGTCTGCAGTGGTTTTGCCATGACAAACTGGTTTCTCTTTTCGTCCATCTGAAAAAAATTACCAAATGAATTCCTAAACACACACATAGCTAAATAAAAAAACAGTTTTCAAAGTGTTATTTTCATGGGTCTGTTCTGTCTTGGTTTCAGCCTATGGAAACAATAAGAAAACATGGAACCACAGACCACAGCTATTTCTTTTCCTAACATATTGGTACAGAGTTAGACTTTATTGATTTTAAAAAAAATAAAGAAAGAAAACATTTTAGCAACTATCACCTACCTACCTTTCAAAATTAGCTAATTCATCTCTGTGATTCCCACAGTGAATTTAGGCTTGGTAGCATCAGCCCACACACTGCATTTTTGTCAGGTCTTAAAGGTAAGATATATATTATAGTTAATGAAAACCCGTGTTCAAATGCAGAAACAAAACCTCACCCATTTCGTAGAGATTTCCATCTTTATGAATGAAAGCCACAAAATGCGGTTTCAGAGGCTCATCTCTTGATGGTGCCTGTGGGATAAAAAGCAAATTGCATTACTCAACAAACACACAAAAGTAAATAAATAAATGTAAATCAAGGTTTTTTTGTGTGTTAAATACAGTCACCAAGGCTAAAACTAAAGTGCAAAGCTGAACGTCTCACATGCTCTTTATGGAACTTACAATATACTACAGCAAAACGAGTGCCCAGAAAACTGAAACAAAATGGTTGCATTAAAACACAAAGTGATATTGACTTCTGGCTCCAAATGGATTCTCAAGTATGATCAAATCCTATCCTAACCTATCCTGTCCCGTAACCCGGAGGCCGTAGGGGCACCACAGATGATCGTTTAACCAGCATACTCCATCTTTCTCTGTCCTCAGCAGCCCTGATGGCTTCGCTCAGTGTCAAACCAGTCCATTCTCAAATGTTGTCCTCCCACCTCTTTTTCGGTCTCCCTCTTCTTCTACCTCCTTGCACTGTGCCTTGCAGAATGGCCTTTGCAAGGCCTGATGATCTGGTGACGTGGCCATACCATCGGAGTTTCAGTTTTTTCATCACTGTGAGCAGGTCATTGTGTTGTCCAATGGCTTGTGTGATGGTCTGTCGGACTTCGTCGTTGGTGATGTGTTGGGTATAGGAAATGCCCAGAAGTCTTCTGTAGCACCTCATCTCCATGCTTTGTATTCTTCGTTGGAGATCTGCTGTGAATGTCCATGCTTCGCAAGCATATAGGAAGATGGAGATGACAAGGGAGCGCAGCAGTCTTATTTTGGAATGTAGACTGATGGTCCTCTCTTTCCAAATGGGCTTCAACCTTGTCAGGGCAGCAGTTGTTTGTGCGATCCTGGAGAGGACTTCCTGTCGGGGCCCATTGTCTGATACAATGGCTCTTAAATATTTGAAGCTATGCACTGTGTTGAGGGATTGGCCTTGGACTTTGATGTCCGTATTGATGCCATTGGTGTTGTTGGTCATCATTTTGGTCTTCTCTGCACTTATTTCCATTCCATAAGCTCTGGAGGTGATGTCGAGCCTCTGTACCAGCTGTTCAAGTTCTTGTTCCTCTCCAGTCAATCCATCAATGACATCCGCAAAACGAAGATTGGAGATTGCTCTACCCCCTATGCTGACTGTGCCTTCCTGATCTGCAAGGGTATCTGAAATGATGCGCTCTAGGAAGATGTTGAGTGTTGGAGAGAGTAGGCATCCTTGACGCACACCGATTGTTGTTCTGAACCAGTTCCCGATGACGCTGTTATGGAGGACTGCACTGGTAGACTTGTCATACAGGCTTTTGATGACTTCAATAATTTTAGGGCTGATGTACACTTTCATTGTTGCCCATAGAGCTGCATGCCAGACTCGATCAAACGCCTTCTTGAAATCTATGAACACATGATGTAGATGTTGTTGGTGCTGTAGGTATTTCTCACAGATTATTCTGAGGTTGAAAATCTGTTCAGTGGTACTTCGCCCTGCCCTGAATCCTGCTTGTTCTTCAGCTATGATTTGTTCAGCTTGGGGTTCCAACCTGTTGAGTATTATTTTCAGGAGGACATTGCTGGGATGGCTGATGAGGCTGATGGTGCGGTAATTTTCACACTCCTGAAGGTTACCTTTTTTGGGAAGAGTGATGACAAGCGACTCTGCCAGATCTTGTTACAGATAATGGTGAGGGCATCAATCATCGCTTCTCCTCCTGCTTGTAGCTGTTCCGCAGGTATGTTGTCCACTCCCGCTGACTTCCCTTTCTTCAGCGATTGCACTGCTGCCTCAACTTCTTCCCGGAGAATTGGGAGGATTTCTTCTTCTTCTCTGTTCTCGGGACATGCTAGAACTGATGGGTCTCCATTTGGTGTATGGTTGTAAAGGTCAGAGCAGTACTCTGTCCATCTGTCCAAGACTTCTTGTTCTTCTGTAAGGCATATGCCAGACTTGCTTTGGATCGTGGAGACTTTGGGCTGTTTACCACTTGTCATCCACTTCACAGTGTGGTAGGCCTTCTTGCTGTTGTTCTTGTTCAGACTGTTCTCTATTTCCTGGCATTGATCTTCTATCCAGTTCAGTTTATCAGTACAACTTATGTTAATCTGATGAATAAAATTTGATACAACAACTATCCAGTTCTCCTTTGCTGTGCGCATGCCTTTTCGGATGTCATTGTTGATTTTTCAGTAAACATCAGCTCCCTGTGAGGTGTTTTTTCTTTTTTTATCTCTCTTCGTTTATCACACAGATCCAAAAGTTCAGGTGTGATCCACGGCTTCTTCTTTGGTCGGTGCTTGCCAAGGATCTCAGTGGCGGCAACTGTCACAGCTGAGTTGAAGGTGGTGGTGTTGACATCTACTTCACCCGCCCCCAAAATGAGCAGTGGTGCAAATTTCCCTCCAATTGTGGCCTGAAATAGTTCTGCCACCTCCAGGTCTTGCAGTTTGTCCAGGTCGAACTTCAGTCTAGTGCACTTTGCTGTATTTACTCTCTTCAAGTGGAGCAGGAAAGACATCATCACGAGATCGTGGTCACTTCCAATTTCTGCTCCTGGAAAAGTGCGTGTCCTGCCAATGTTGATGCTTGATCAAATAAGCTACAGCAAAATATGTAATGACCTTGACCTTCAATATCAAAGCAAAAATGTTGCATATATGAAAGATCAGTCTATTATCTCTATAAACCAAGTTTGGACTTTATCTCTCATAGTTTAGGGTCAGGGTCACTTCCACCTATATGAACCAACTCTGGACAGCTCCATTGACCGTGACCTTGGAGTGAGGTTGGCCAAATCTGCATGGCACTGATATCATGCATCAAACAATTAATTCAATATCAATGACTGGGGAAAAGTTACATTTAGTGAAAAATTGTCATTCTTTTACCAATATTCGTTAAACTTTTGGCCTTGACCTGAAAGTGAGGTCATTCACTCACTGATCACTCTTGGATATACACCATCCTACCAAGTTTGGTTGTGATAGATAAAACAGGTTCAGAGAAATTAAGCCACATTTTTTTAATTTGGGACATCACTCAAAAAAAAAAGAAGGGCAAAGCTCACATGACTTGCATGCTCCTCATGGAACTTGCAATATTTAAAATTAAAATGAGTGCACAAAAAAAACAAAATGAAGAGGCGGCACTAAAATGCAAATACCGACTTTGATTTTTTGGTGCTCTTGACATTGTGATTGAGATACCTCTGGTTCCAAATACACTTATGTATGATCAAATAAACTACAGCAAAAGTTGTATTATGCACACCAAAAAAGTCAGTGACTTTCGAATGACCTTTACCTTCAGTGACTTTGGGATGACCTTGACCTTCATGTGAGCTCACATGTTCATGTAAATCAAATAACCCAATGTTGTTGCATGCTATGGGTTAAATATAACGCCTTTCCACTGTATGATCCATTATGTTTCTGCAAGGCCTAAAATGACCTTGACCTTCAAGATCAACGCAAAAAAGAACAAATATGAAAGATCAATCTATCATTTCTAAATATAACAAGTTTGGACAATATCTTTCATAGTTTAGGGTCAAGGTCACTTTAAAGTATCTATATAAACTGAGTGACCTTGACCACAAGGTTGACCAAATTTGCATAGTATGTGTGTCTCATTGATATCTAATTTATCAATACCATGCATCAAAGAATCACGTTCAGTACTAATTATACCCTTTTCGTCCTGACACCTTCCTCAGGAAGAGCTAAAATCCTATGTCAAGGGAAACAACTCCGCACTTGAAGTGTGGTAGTATCATTCAAAAAATAAAATAAAATACACACAAGCTGTTTTTAAAAACTGTAAAAAGTTTTGCATGTTACAAGGATATCTTTCTGTAAGAAAAAAATCTGTTCATGTCATTTTTGAAGAACATGGATTCACAAAAAAATCTAAATGCCAAATTTTATCACCAAAGCTTTTATTATTTTATATTTCGACTCATCTTTGTCACTCGCAACATTGGGCAGGGTCCATAGTGGTTTGCCAACACAAAATTCCATGACTTTTCCAGGACTTTTCCAGACATATGCAATCACTTTCCCCCTTCATATTTACATTACAAACATGCCATACACTCACTTCAAAGTCGCAGCTATACACAGCACACATAACAAAACAATTTATCACATACGTCTTTGCTCTTGATACCACTGCTGCCTGCAGTTAATAAATAAAGTTCAATAATAAAGAGACACACAGATGTGAAATAGCCTCTCCACTTCTGTCACAATAACTTTCAAATCAAGAATTCTTAATTTCAATGTCCACATGATCTCCAATTTCAACTTGTCGTCGCCGCTCACTCCAAGACTGGTGTGGGATTTCCGATGCGCCGATGTTGAACTTTCTGTTGAACTTGAAGGCAGATTATCAATCCCAATCTCGCTGAGTAGAAACGTCGTTATTTTCACAGCCCGGTTTTCTTTTTCCTTTACTCTCTCTTTGTGTTTAGCACCTTTGGGGTGAGATCGGATGGCCACTTCACCCATATTTGAAATGTCAAACTCTTTTTGACATGCTGTGCACAGTGCATTCCTGCTGATCGAACCAGCCGATAGCCAGGCTTCATAATCCTTGTTCTTGACCCAAGAAACTTGAAAAGAACATTTATCAGGCATTTTGCAGGTTTTCACTGTGTTCTCCTCGCGTTGGTCATCACCATCGATCGATGGATCGATCTGCAGCTCAATGAGTGATTTCGCACGCATTGTCAGAGTTTGTCACAATGGGAGTCGAACGAGCCAATCAGACACCTTGTTTCATTGGCAGAAGTTAAAACTCACCAATCAGAGTGTATGTAAGAAATGATCATGTAAGACACAGAGGCGGAGTGACCAGCAGGATCCGGTTTCACAGGCACACGCAATCGTCACGCTTGACCACAAAAACTTTTTCTTTTCTTTTATTTTCTTCTTTATTTCAAAATTCAATGACTTTCCAGGACCTAGACTGATATTCCATGATAATCCAGGCCTTGAAAACTTATTTTCAAATTCCATGACCGCTACGGACCCTGATTGGGGTTTCTGACCGGTAAAATATCTAGCATTTCAGGATGGCTTTCATTTCTTTTTGTTCAAATAAATCTTCTGGGTCAAAACTTTCAAAAACGGAATCACTGTCACGTCTATTATTGTGAATACGCCATAATTATCATTATTCATCATTATCCATCATGAAAATGGTTAAAAAATTTTGATGCCTTTGAAAATTTGCAACTCTCTCACTACACACCGCCTCTTTGCACAGAAATGCAGACTTGTCTACCTGAAAAACATGTTTAATAGTACTCCAGGCCGCTCAAAACCAGATTTTGGAAGCTTTGACCAGATTTTTGCGTAATGGACTTTTTGTCTTCTTGTAATACATGATTAATATTGACATTGTGCACAAAGTGTACTAAAATACATACAGAAATGCATGCTTCCCAAGCAAATAATATTACAAAATATAAAATAAAAGGATAAGTGAGGAGGGAGTTAGTTCAAAGTTTTGCAGAAGTGGGCAAATAAACTTTCTTTCTTTTCATAAACAATGCATTACGCATACTTCAGATTACAATGTATACATGCGTTTGGCACCAGTGGTTTTCCTCTGCACCTGGAAAAGGTTTTTGATGGACGTACGGCCTTTTATAGTAGCTACTTCAAACTTTTTATGTGATTTTGATGATATGCGCTTTCGCAGTTGTTTCGACCACCATGTGCAACGATGAAGTCGATTTAGCACGAGGTGCATCTTGAAAACCCTGAACCCTTTCAGAGATGCACTCAGGAAAGGACCATTTTTGTTGTAAACTTTCAAAAAAAGCTTTTTTTCTGGCTGATGATTAGCTTTATTCGTAATGGGAGAACGACCTGCATCCCGGTTTCACTTTTTTTATTCGCACCGAGCAGAATGGAGGAAATTGAAACACAAGTAGGGTGAACGTACGATACAGTAAGAGAAGTAACTACTTTGCGTTGCGCGTCTTTTAACTCTTAGTATCCTGAACCATGGTAATCCGTGGTTGCTTCCCTTTCCCAGACTGTAGTAAACCGTGACTGACGGTGACCAAAATAGAAACTGACATCACCGGAAAAGAGAGCTCTTATGTGTGAGAAACCAGGTTTATTTATATCCGGGCAACGCTCTACTTGCGTTCTCTAACCGCGCCGGTTTCAGTTGTTGCTTTGTGGCTAAGTTTGGGCTTAGTTTCTGACGAAATATATTGCTGCCTTCGATGGCCATTATGGCGACTCGTGACTCCGACAGTGACTCGGAATTTGGTGATTATATTGAAGGATTATTGCGTAATATAGATAATGCTTTGGGCGTGGATGATCAAAGTGATATTTCTTAGTCTTCTGTGCACACTAGTGATCTAAGTGACTTCGATTCCCACGTGTCATTTTCAAGTGACGACGACAATGATTTTGTCGATTCTGACGCAGAGTGGGTTGAAGTTGTTGAGGATTTTGAACATTTTGTTTTTGCCTAATGATGTAGGCCCTAGTAAACCACTCCCTCTTGATTATTTTCTTCAACTTTTCCCTGAGAGTGTCTTTGACAAAATCCGTGATGAGACCATTTTGTATGCTCACCAAAACAAAAATATTTTTGAAACATTTTATTGAAATACCTGTTGTTGTTTTTTTAATTAATTATACAAAATACAGGTAAAACTTGTAAACAAATATGAAACAACACTTTCACTGTGCACCCCAACCATTCAACAATAATATCCAGTTTTCTTTTAAATTGGTTTAGCATAATTTTTTAAACAGAACAATCCAAAACTAGGCTTTTTGCTCAAACTCTTCTGGGAAGGAAGTCTGGAACCACAGAAACTCTTATAGGATGCTAAGAGTTAATCGGAATTTTAACAAATATATATATTTTTTTTAAAACTTGACCGTATTTTAAGCGGGTTTACCAGATGACCGTACTCCAAGGTTAAAGTGCGCACGAATACGGCTAACGAATGTATGGTATGTAGGCAAGTCTGCAAATGGCAGCTTAGACTACGGCATTGATGAGACTACCACATGATATAAACAAAATGGAAGCGCCCATTTCGACCACACAGATTTTGAACATACTCGTACGTTACAGGATTGCCGAGGCATTTTTTTCTCAAACACTCCTAAACGTTGGAGGACTAAGAGGGTTAATAACTTACAAAAGTGAAATTTAGTGAAAAATTTTCATTTTTTGACTGTGACTTTGACCTGGAAGTGAAGTCATTCATTCAATGATCATTTATGAGGTCTTACTGATATACACCATCTTGCCAAGTTTGGTTATGATCGTTGAAATAGGTTCTGAGATCTTAAGGCACTTGCAAGTTTTCAGACCTGCCAAATTTATGCTTTCAGGGACAAATGGGGACACACTAACTTTTTAAATGTTGTGCAACGTTTCTTTGTCGAAGTCGAGGATGAGGTAGACGCTAAACCATTATCGCATGCCATTTTTCTTTTAGATGACACCATTATTTTTCACTTGTAAGTTTCCAGGTGCAGATGAAAGGACTGTGCAAGACTATCAACAACAAATACAATGCATTACACATGTGCACACTTGGTATTGTGACTGTAAATCGACTATTTTCTGGGACACTGAAAATCGGGATTCCTGGGACACTCAATGTATATTTGCTATTTTCAGGGACAAATACAGCCCCTCTGGGAGGGTAAGCAGGCCTAGTTATGCACAGACGGACAGCGGAGACCGGACAGATGGACTTGTTTCTTGTAAAGTCAATTTTGGACTACTTAGGCTTCATCTCACACAGATTCACAAGTATCTTGAAATGTTGGGGGGGAAAAAGGAGGGGGGGGGGTGAGAATATAGACTCGTACAACTGGGGGTGGGTGAGTACATTCAACAATACAAGAACACACACAAAGTCTGAAACAGCAGACCAAACAACAAAAATGCAATACCCAGAGGTGCCAACCCCCTAATCTTCTTGTCAGTATTTCCGGACCCGTTTGTCAGTATTTTTTAACACTTGTCAGTAATTTTTTTCTCGCAAAACCCAGCCTATGACACTATAAAGTAACGACAGGCTTCCCTCTGAAACAGCAGGCTATTTTCAGTCCTCTAAAATCACTATGAAAATCAGCTTGTTGAACACCACACTTGTTTTACTCTAAAATCACCATGAAAATCAGTTTGTTGAACACAGCGACGTTCAGTGAGTGCAGGAGTACTATTATGAGACCAGAAACCGGGACAGAAGCACCACTGGCAAAGATAAATGATCGACAACTTCTCCTCGTATTTTTTATAAAAGCTACCGTATTTCCGTATTTAATTCACTTCGCCGGAATTAAATAGTCAATCCGAACTGGTTGGCACCTCTGAATACCAGTTAACTCAACATAACAACAATCAAATTTTCTTTGATGCTTGTTCCAGACCTGCTTACCTCAACATTTTTTTGTCAGTACTCCAGGCACTTCAAAACCAGATTTTGGAAATCATGACCAGATTTTGACTTTCGGTATTTATATAAACTGTCGTTATTTTACGTGAACCAAACTAATGATAATAAATAAATAAAAATATATAACTGTGTAAACTTATTGTCATTATTCATCTTAATTTGCTCTTAGCTAAATTTTCATATAATATTACACACGTAAAATAAATCAAGAAATGGTACACTGTTCAATAAATTTATTGTTTAAAAATTAGGGTGCTTAATTGAAAAACAAGGCAAAAGTGTTAGGCCACCACATCAACATAATATGTGATAATGATCTACTTGTATTTTAAAAAAAAACATGCATGTATGCACTTTTCAGTTGCTGTTTTTGTAAAAGAGCTTTCAGGTCTGAACATACCTACCATTAGTGGGTCAACAGCATCTTTGCCCATACTGGACCTACTCTCAGTGGACGTTTTACGTACGCAACTAAACAACTTCTCACAAGCTGCACTGTTGTGTGGGATGGTGCAGAGTCCCAGCATGAACTGGCACAGTTGCAAAAGCTAAGGGCGTTTTTGCTGACCTGCACCCAAAATTCGTCCACCTGCATAGCTGGGCCCACCAATCCCTTAACATCAGTTGACTGATACTCGGAGAATTTCTCCTGATTTGTTGAGATGTTGTATATGGTGGAAAGAGTGCAGGGAATCGCTTCACAAAAAAGCGTAGATCTTGGGAAGATGCAGTCAACTGAACTGAAGGACATATGATTCTACAGTGCTGGAGCAAAGGGTCAGTGAGGGGCAGTTTCAGGAGAAGATAGCTGCAAGTTTCCTCAAAGTATGCACGCACTGAAGCATAGAACTTTGCAATACGTTCAGATTTTAGGTTGTAGTCTTTGGGACTGTCAAGCATTTTCCTTGCCTGATCACCAACCAGCAGGTCTTCATCAGCTACCAAACAAGGCCATTTTTTTAAATAAGAAACCAGAAATGTCTGTTTTCGTTTCACACAAACACGCTTGGATGAACTCGCCACTTCAACATCTGAATCATCATCTGTTGTTTCATTAATTCTTTTCTCCATGAATATTAAATATTTGCAGAGTATACACTTGAAAAACACAATGCTATCCAATGAGTTATAGTTTTCTGGCGCAATTTGTTTAGCTTCCGCTTCCGGTTAAGTGTACTTTTTACCAAAATTTGTAAAAAAAATAAAAAAATTATTTTTTGGTCGATTTTTGTAGTTTTTAAAAAAGAGATCGTAACAGCGTACTCGAGGTCAAAATATCGGGACAATACGGCGAAATACGGACGGGTAAGCAGGTCTGTTGTTCAGACATGAATCATTACCGATTTAGATTAAAAAGTAAAACGTTCCCCAAATTCTCACTTATGATAACAAAGGAGTTTCCAAAAATGAAAATCAGTATCATGATATCATTTCATCATGATGATGATGTAGACTTGTAGGGTGCGGAACTCTGTTACAAAGTCATGCTCAATGCTCACTATTAGCATTTTAACATTAATTTAAATGTCACTCACCTCAGTCTCACCGTCCTGTGCACTTTCTTCATGTGCAGTGCCCATATCCTGTTAGCAAAACAAATAGCACAGATATGTTCATCTGTCCACTCATTTATTGAAGAAACAAAATTGTCAAGCAAGCATCTCACTCTCCTATATTTTCGATGCATGCGTGGGTTGGGTTTTTTTTTGTTTTTTTTTTTTTTTTGCTTTTTCACTTTAGAGAATGTCAGAGTCTACGCAGATCAGTCTCTTTCCGTCGTTTCTTGGAAATTGTGATCTTTCAACCTTACTTTCCTGGAAACCAAAATTTCCCCACTTTTCTTTGAAACATTGCAGCAAACATCAGTAAGCTTATAAATGGCACTTCACGTCCTTTTACAGGCAAATATGAGTGTTAGTACTCCTTTCTCTCCACCGTCTTACAAGTGCAAGCATGATTCCTCCCACATGTGTTACAATGAACAAAAGTATGGTCCTGTGGGACCAACATTATGGGCCCTGTACAATCTATGTCATTGTTTAAGTGGTCCAAAGCCTGATCCGATGCAGGTTAATCCATCAGTCTTTGAAAATGTTTGTCCATTCCTAAGGAGGTCGTTACTCTTAAATAAGAACCTAGAGTCTGCATGCAAGCTTATGACAAAGTTGCATCCACCCTCTCAGAATGTGTGTTCACAGTACTAGAAATGTCAAAATAAAGAACCATTTTGCTAACCATGAGAACAACAAACAAACAAACAATTAAACATTGTGCAATAACAACGTTTGTACCTGATCCTTCTCCAAGAATGCTGCTTTATCGTCAGGGCTCAAAGCTTTGGTTTCGTCCAGAAACTTGCGAAAATGCTTGTCCGCTGTAGAATAGTGAAATCACAGATGTTAAAACACAGGGCTTAAAGTGAGCCACCAAGAAAAAGGAGGAATAATTTGGGGTCCAGTGGCAGCGCCCCGGTCAATGAGTCAGGGGGGCAACGAACCTGAGGAAAATTTTAAATTTTGAATATGATTTTGGAGGCTCTCCTTCAACTTCATACTGAAAAAACATGTCACAAATTACCACTTTCACAACACAATCATTCTTACATAATAAGTATGTATACTACTTACAGGTACAATAGAACGCTTTATTCTGATTTTTAAAAAGTTGAAAAGTCACAATTCCCAAAGATCCACCAAAGACAATTAGACAGTCATGATTGCATCACACTATAATAATAATAATAATAATAATAATAATAATAATAATAATAAAATCATAGCTGAAATGAGTCCCTATTTAAGAAAAGTGTCAAAATCACTTGTGGCAGTTCATTCTATTGTTGAATTTTGATTCATGTGTTCACATGGCTGTTGATGTAACTTTATTTTAACTATGTGACTATGGTCTAAGAAGGAATGACTTCAAAGAACTTTGCTTGATCTTCTTAGGTTGCTTTCCTTTCACAATGTCTTCAGAATCATTTATAGCAACAACCTCACATGCCACGAAAGTGTCTTGTGATGTATTATTAACAATGGCAATTTCTAAGACCTCTGTGGATGTGGGTTTGCTCTGTGACTGTGTGTGTGTGACACTTGAGTAGCTATCCTTGCCATTTTGGCATTCTCCAAGACTTCCTCTGTGGCTTTACAGCCTTTCTGTGAAGCGTTGTCTTCAGGTGATTGTCCAACGCGATCCGACCTTTGGAGCCATATACAACTTCACACACGCAGACCATGCAGAATGCAAAACCAGCTTTGTCGAGTTTCCTCATATGCTTTCCTAGACGTTCTTGTTCACCTTCTGCAATTTCAACCTCCACCTCCATCCAACCCCACTTCCACTTATTTTTCACGAGCGCATCATCGAATTTTTCTGTGCGCTGAACGACAGCTCTCTGCGCTGCCATGTTTCAGTGTTCTGCACTGGTTTTCAAACAGCACGCTTTCGACTTCCGGTAAGCTTAAGCTGACGTTCAAAGTATCGTGCCGAGTAAGATTAACGAGCCGAAATATGCAGAGCCTTTTTTTTTTCTCCCTTAAGTACGAACGGCGGAAAATTAAAAATTGTCGGAGGAAAAGTAACTGTCAACGGTTGAAAATCAGCCGAAAGGCGGAAGACTTTAAGCCCTGAAAACAGTAGATCATAAAGAAGATCAGGGCTTTTGGAAACCCTTTATGCAATAACCCTTTTGATGCAATAATTCTTACCAACAGCCAAGCATACATACTATATGACTCACAGAAATCAAATCTGACCACTGCTTTTTTGACTAATGCATCACCTCCATGCGGTAACTTCTACAGTGCGACACAGAATTTCTATGTACCCATCTATAGATAAGATTTCTTTGTCAAAACCAGTCCGTTTATGACCTTCTGACCATACCACCAATAATACCAACTTTTTTAGTCTATTTTAAAAATATTGTTGACAAAGTAACGAATACTGACAAGCAAAATCAATCCTGTCCTCATTGTTGGCGAGAGCATGGACCAGAGCCACAGTGCCACAAGCGTTGCCAATGGTCTGACGCAAGAAGTAAATACTGGATGGGTAGTTAGGGTCCTCTTTCCCTATGACGCTTTGCTCCACCTGATCAAAAAAAGTAGTAAACAAATGAATCATGTCATTTATTTTTAAAACATTGCTGACAGTCTATTTCAAATCAATTTTTTGTTTACACTGGCTGTGGCAAATAAATACAAATCATCCTCAATCCCTCTCTTCCAGTCCCAACACAAAATTTTCATACTGTGCATAGCCCAGCCGACCAGGAAAGCACTTTCTGGACTTACCTGCATGTTGCAAGAAGAGAACTGATAAAATGTTTACAGCTCAACCAACATCATATCGGATAGAGCTGTCTACAAACTGAACCAATGTAGAACTGGCCTTCCTACCTTGTCAGTAAGAGGATAGAGAAGCATGACAGCAGCCACAGGGCGTGGCACCATCATTAACAACTCTGCATCAAGACCATAGATGTCCACGAACTGCCATTTCCTACTGGCGCCAAGATTTTCAATATACTGAAAATGAAACCAATCCAATGCAAAAAAAAAAAACAATTGATAACAAATTTTTTTTCTGACACATTACAAACTTCCCCCCCCCCCCCTCCCCAAATATTATCCTGTAACATTATATCATTTATGCCAGGAACATTCTTAGATTTTGACATAATTAATATAATAATATATACTGCTTTTAAAACTATTAAAAGAAATACGACATTTCTCTGGCATCAGACATTATCTATTAGGCTAAAGAATAAGATCAGGTTAAAATCAACAAAAATAATTACAATTACTAGATCTTATACACAGCATTTGTAAATTAATTGAGAAATTGAGAAAGATCAGAAACTTAATGAAATAAAAACAAATTCGGCCCAGTGGGAGAAAACCGGCATCTTCTTTGTCGTCTGCACAAACCGGCACAAAAGCGCACTGTACCTTGTTGAGGACCTGCAAGGAAAGAAAAAAAATTATTAAATAAATTTTCACTGAAAAAGTGAGGTCGGTACGTTTCAGACAAAAATGTTAATACAATGAAACTGCACACCGATAAGCAAATAAAAGGCGTGTCAGCTTACTTTTGGGTTCGACTCGAGAGGTAGCCAACCCTGCGTAGCCATGTTGATGGTTGATGAATCACGTGATATTACAACTTCCGGTGTTTTTTTAATCAGAGGCGCCAGAAAGCTATGTCCCAATATAACTTGCTTTTTAGGAAATAAATCTAGTGAATACACGTGTGTTTAATTTATAAATGTTATGTTATTCCTGGGATCAATTATACCCTACGTGACACGGCAATTTAAACTACTTTTCAACTAAAATATCCTTTTTGGTGAACCATTAATTCAAATTCTGCAACATAAAATATTGTTCGTTTTTTATGAAAACCGAATGGTAGAGCGTTGGCTTGCGGATCGGAAGGTCCCGGGTTCGAGCCCAGGCCGGGCCAATGTGTTGTGTCCTTCGGAAAGACACTTTACTCCCGTTTCCTACTCCTTCGGATGAGAGTATAAACCGAGGTCTAGTCTGTGTCGCATACATTCCATCATAACGGACTTTAAAGATTCTGACGCTCATGTCCTAGACGGGTGAGTGCCGGTAACAAGAACACACCCAGCATGCACCTTGGTAAAAAGTGCCATAATAATCAACACGGTTGATTGTGGGCATTATATGGCAAGACAAGACAAAACAAGCATTTCTGCCGTGCATTGGCAGAAGGCAGCAAGTCCACCTTTTATCAAAAATGACTTTTTTAGTTCAACATGAACACAAAACGCGGGCGCATCTTATGAGTAAATTTCAAGTTTGTACTTGTCTTGCCATATAATGCCCACAATCAATCGTGTTGATCATTATGGCACTTTTTACCAAGGTGCTTGCTGGGTGTGTTCTTGTTACAGGACATGAGCGTCAGGATCTTTAAAGTCCGTTATGATTTAATGTATATATATATATAATTCTTCTATAAGAAAAAAGGATTTTCTATGCGTTTTTATCCTCAAGAAGTATTAATTCTTGTTTAGATCAACCGATCACAGTCTTGACTGATGTGGTGGAAGCCAGTGTTATTCTGCGAGGTGATGAATCTGCTGTATTGTTTTTTGATGATATCCATTGAAGAAGAACATTACCTATAATATTTATGACGGTAGATCACAGGCTGTGAAGTCCGTAGGCCTCGCCTCAATTACATACTATACATAGAAGGTCCAACAATCGCCAATGTCCTGTTTACGACTGACCCCCAAGAAAACGCCTTTCCTACCTTTTGTGTCCACTTCAAACTCAAACAGAGGGGCCAGACGAATCACAAACACTCATAGCAACACATTCGTATCACTTCCAACGATGTCGGCTCCAAATTCACTGCGAATTTGTTCGAAGACGCAGTCACATAACGTCACGCTCATAACATAAATGCCTAACTCAGATTTAGCAGGTGTGCAGTAGGGGTAAAAACAAAGACCTGGGAAGACAAGCCATCTGTGCTAGAAAGTACAATCCTATCCTATCCTGTCCCGTAACCCTGAGGTCGTAGGGGCACCACAGATGATCGTTTAACCAGCATACTCCATCTTTCTCTGTCCTCAGCAGCCCTGATGGCTTCGCTCAGTGTCAAACCAGTCCATTCTCGAATGTTGTCCTCCCACCTCTTTTTCGGTCTCCCTCTTCTTCTACCTCCTTGCACTGTGCCTTGCAAAATAGTTTTTGCAAGGCCTGATGATCTGGTGACGTGGCCATATCATCGGAGTTTCCGTTTCTTCACCACTGTGAGCAGGTCATTGGGTTGTCCAATGGCTTGTGTGATGGTCTGTCGGACTTCGTCGTTGGTGATGTGTTGGGTATAGGAAATGCCCAGAAGTCTTCTGTAGCACCTCATCTCCATGCTTTGTATTCTTCGTTGGAGATCTGCTGTGAGGGTCCATGCTTCGCAAGCATAATTATAGGAAGATGGAGATGACAAGGGAGCGCAGCAGTCTTACTTTGGAAGAGAGTACAAGTCTCTATCTAAATTGTAATAGTCGCCACAGCTTCGTATGCCAAATTGCCTATCTCATTCCTGACATAGGCATTTTGCAGCCAATATGGCGGCGCCCAGACGCTTTGAACAATTTTCGGCTGAAAAAGCAACAGAGATGTTGCAAAACATACTTCAA
Source organism: Oncomelania hupensis (assembly GCA_036898135.1). NCBI lineage: Eukaryota > Metazoa > Mollusca > Gastropoda > Littorinimorpha > Pomatiopsidae > Oncomelania > Oncomelania hupensis. Next base: position 12,379,421 of record CM072518.1, on the reverse strand, counting down.
TCAGAAGATGAAGGTAAGTAATCAATTTTAGAACTTGTCATTCTTAGGTGTTGTAGGAATAATCACTGAAAATGGCTATAAATGTTGTTCCAAGAATCATCTTCAATGTGAAGCGATTGATATCGGCAATGTGCAAATTAAGACAGCTTATATAGGCATTTTGTCTTAAACGGCAGACTGACTGTAAAAAAACGTTAAATAACGTTAAAATATTTGGCTTTATACCATTTACCACTGTTCTCGTTTTATATTACATAAAATATCGAGCATATTTATTTATAGATGCGTCTGTATATATATATATATGCGTGTGTCCATAGATCCCCACGACTGTGACGATGAAGCGCGGGAAGCTACCATGCAGCCTGAGTCCTCTTCGTCAAGTGAGGTAGACGACATTACATTACATTACATGGTTATTGCTTTATGTCCAGCGGACTCTTCCGAGCCAAATCAGGACTAGAGAAGTAAAAGAGGACTCACCCCTCATCCGCTAAAAAGAAACAACCCTAGTGGTAACACTGAAGGCAATCTACCAGCCGGTCACTTTAAAATAAAGACATCCCACGCAGGGGACACTGAGGCTATACTCTAATTTATCGAACCTCCGTTTACAAAAACAAAATAGAATACAAGCATCGTTATACAATATCAACAAAACCCATACATATAAAATGCCTACATTGCCAAATAATAACATCATAGGAAGCCCCAGTGACCATTTGGCAGAAAGCATCCAATATTCCCAAGCTGATCCAACAGACCTCACACACAAATGAGTAGTTTTGTCCCGGAAGAGTTGTCCAAGAGACAAGTGCATGGGCAGGAGGTAGGAATCAAAGTGTTTAGGGCCAGTGGGAATTCGAGCTTTTCCCTCTCAGACTTGAGCTGCTTAGCTCAACTACCGCTTACCCATTTGCAACTTTACACTTTGACACAACTGGAAGATCAACCCGAGGAAGTTACTGCCACTTAATGTGAAATAAAAATGTTGCAGGTGCTTCACGTTGAGCGTCTAACATGATTTAGCCCCGGTCAAGTGGAACAGATATTAGTGTCTTGTAAGAACTTCGTTCCATTTCACACTAAGATGCAAATGGCAGGCCTGAATAGATCTCTACAAAGCACACAGAGACGTCCTGTCTGGAAAAGACTTTCTATGCCTGGGTGCAGGTAGGTGAGGGGAGAGGGAGTGCTCTATGATGCACTGGTTCAAGTACAAAGTAATACTTCACTGCTGCAAGTGGATTACCTTTTGTTTGGATCACATACACATAATGGTTGTTTTTTTTTTTTGTTTTTTTTTTTAAATGCTTTATTGTCCCTTTTAATCGGGAAATTCTGGACCGCCTCCCCTGTGGAAGGCGTAGTCGCAGCCTGTGACGCGCCCAAACCCAACCTACCTAACATTAGTTGTGATTTTTGAAATATAGAAATTCTTTAAATTTTTTAAATATTTTGAAATTTTGCTGGGGGAGCAAACCGGAGTACCCGGAGAAAACCCCAGAGACGTTGCCCGAGTCGAAAGTAAATAATATTCGGAGAAACATAACGCCCCGATGCAGGATCGAACCCACACCTGTCAGGCGCCATTGGTTTCTGGCCTGTGGACAAGGCAAGTTAGTCCCGCCTTAGCCCACTTGGCCACAACGCTCGCAAGCACACAGAAGATGTGCAAGTTTAATAATTACTTTTAAGAGGAGAGCGAGTGTTGCATGATGCTTTGAGTTAAGTAAATAAATGAATAACATTTTACAAGGGTAAAAGTAAGGGAAGGGGGAGTGTGATAAGATGTCAACAGTCAAGTACACACTTTACTGCACTTTTACTTGGGATCACATATTAACAATAATTATTGGTGTTTAATTTTTTTTTTTTTGCAAGCACACAGAAGATGTGTTTGTGTATTATGTCTTTTTATGAGGAGAGGATGTGTTCTATGATGCCTTTAGTCAAGTACCAAGTAATAGACAATGGCTCCCGACAGTAAGTCCTCTCCAGGATCGCACAAAAACTGCTGCCCTGGCGAGGTTGAAGCCAATTTGGAAAGACAGGACCATCAGTTTACATTCCAAGGTAACACTGCTGCGCTCTCTTGTCATCTCTATCTTCCTATACGCTTGCGAAACATGGACCCTCACAGCAGATCTACAACGAAGAATACAAAGCATGGAGGTGAGGTGCTACCGAAGACTTCTAGGCATTTCCTATACCCAGCACATCACCAACGACGACATCCGACAGACCATCACACAAGCCATTGGACAACACGATGACCTGCTCACAGTGGTGAAGAAACGGAAACTCCGATGGCATGGCCACGTCACCAGATCATCAGGTCTTGCAAAGACTATCCTGCAAGGCACAGTGCAAGGAGGTAGAAGAAGAGGGAGACCGAAAAAGAGGTGGGAGGACAACATTTGAGAATGGACTGGTTTGACACTGAGCGAAACAATCAGGGTTGATGAAGACAGGGAAAGATGAAGTACGCTGGTTATATTACATGATTATTGCTTTAAATCCAGCGGACTCTTCCGAGCCAAATCAGGACCATGTACGCTGGTTAAACGATCATCTGTAGTGCTCCTACGACCTCCGAGTTACGGGATAGGATAGGATAGAATAGGAAAGTAATACTTCACTGCTGCAAGTAGATCACAGTTTGTTAGATCACATTAAATTAAAAATGATTCTTTCTATTGACATTTTGTTTGCAAGCGCATAGAAGATGTATATGTTTATGAAAAAAACTATGTGTTGTTTCTTTAGGCTTGTCATGTTTTACCGTTGACATTGCAAGTACATGAAGTTTTTTGTTTATCTTTATGTTATGGATTAAATGAAAAAAAATCAATATTGCCTATCTTGTGTTTTTGTCTTTTAAAAACTTTCTTATGCCTATCTGAAGTTTCACTTCTTGCCTATCTCAGCTTTTGTTAGTGCTCATTCTGCCCAAATCAGTTTGCAGGCAAACGAACACACATTTCTCAAAACTGGCTTTAACATACATTGGCAACTTCATTCTGTGAAGATATATGCAAAAAAAATTCCCAAAAGAATATTCAATTTAAAAAATAACATGTTTTTATCGTTTATCATCTCAAAACTATGAAAATTGAGTTAGGCAATTATCTTATGAGCATGATGATAAGCTGGTTCGAATTTGGACACCACACCGCAAAGGGTAATTGTAGATTGTAGTCACACGACACCGGAGCGTATAGGCGACTACTGGTCACATTATTCTGACACCAGCGAACCAGTTGATGGTACAGGTAAAATAATATGGTCACACGTTGGCCAATCCTGGATTCGAACCTGGTACCTTTCGGTTACCAGTAAGCCGCTCTACCAACTGAGCTACCCGGACCCACTACCACGCCGCTTCGTTGAATAGATTAATGCCCCCAGACATCTTAGCATATAGGGGGAACCACGCCGCTTCGTTCGTTCGTTCGTTTCGTTGAATAGATTAATTTCCCCAGGCACCTGAGCATATAGGGGACTTCAACGCCGGTTGAGTAAAATTTACGTCCCCCAACAGCTAAGCATATTGGGGACAAAAAAATTTAAAACATAGGTAATGGGTAACCCCAAGAGGGGAAATTAAATGTTACGATTAAAACTTTCCAGGACCACGGGCTAAAATCAGGGGGGGGGGGGGGGGACCAATAAGACTACAAGGGGAAAGGACGACACATCCAGACATGCTCCAAGCACACAGACACGACTAATGCTAAAACAGAGGGGAAGCGCCGAGGTGCAAAACACAATAATACATAATTACAGCAAAATGGTGTTAATGACTAACACTGGTTGGATAAGATAATTAAAATGGAAAAATTAAGTCGTTAGGATATGTACATTAAAATTATAGCGGCCCTCGGCAAATGAGTGCCATGATGCGGGCTGAGGCGATATACGGCGAAACGCCAAAGGATCACCAGCGTAGCAACATTTGGGAGTTAAAAATCAGTTTTAAAAACTACATTAAAACGTTTAAAATATAAAAAAGATAAAAACAGCCCGCAGCAAATGGCTGCTATGATACGGGCATAAGCGGTAAACGGCAAAGTGCCATGGGATCACCCAAAAAAATTGGGACTAACCGCAAAACATGTGATAATAGTAAAACTAAGGCAAGACAACGAACCTCGGCAAAACATGCCATTGTGCGGGCATCCGGCGAGAGACGGCAATTGAGCCATAGGATCGCACGGATTGGTTGGAATAACAAATAGATCGCAAGGAGGCGAAGCCAAAGAATAAAAATTAAAATCAGGCAAGGCGCAAAGGCCATAAAATTAAGATTATGGACAACCCTCGGCAAGAGGTAGCCATTGTGCGGGTGTCGGCGATATGCGGCAAACGTGCCATGGTATCGCTCAAGGTAAATAAAATAACCACGTAAAGGACTGCCTGCATATAAACAAAAATCAAAGATAAGCAGCTACAGCAGAATGATAAATACACCGGAGGCCAATAACAAAAGGCCGCCCTCGACTGAGGTAGAAAAAACAATTAGGTCGGACCAGTTCTGGCCAATGCCCCTCAGGGCACAGGCGGACCGCAATAGGCCAAAGTCGTCCAGCAGAGAATGGCAATCAAAGAGGCAATGGTCATAACTGATCATGGATCCGCATACGCAACGAACCGAGTACGCCAGAGGCCCGTGCAAAGGCGAAGGGCGATAGTCCTGATATGACAGGGAGCCGAGCAGACCAAGGGAAAGGAGCGCCTCCCCTCCAAAAGGGGGCGACCAACGTCGCCCGTGGCCCAAGAATAAAACCTGGCGTCCATCCCATGTCGACCACAAGGCCGAGCCGACGGCAGCCTTTATCTCAGAGGGAGAAGGATCAATCAAGAGGGAAGACTGAGCAAACCCAGAAGAGCCGACGGCGGCGGCACAGTCAGCCAACTCATTGCCACGTATGCCCACGTGTGAGGGCACCCAAGAGAGGGAGACAGACAAGCCAGAAGAGACAAGAGAGGACGCCAGGCTGAAGATTTCCATGACCAACGATGGTCTGGCAGGAGAAAAGCCGGCCTCCAGGCAAGAGAGAGCGGAGAGAGAATAAGAAAACAGCGCAATAGAACAACCAGAAGGGAGGGAGGACCGTATAAGGATGCAAGAAGCTCACACGTGAGCACACTGGAGCCGGGAGGGGCGCCGTAGGACGAGTCCCCAACCCCCTCAATATGCAAGCCACAGCCAGCGCTCTCGTCGGGACCAACAGACCCATCGGTGAAGATGCGCAGCGAACCGAGCGCGGCACCCACCCGCTCGACAGCTAGTTGAGTAAGAAGGGGTAGATCCGAGCCACGCCGCAGGCCGGGAAAACCCAAGGAAACAGTGAACGGAAGAGGGACCCACGGAGGGGCCAGAGGGGGGAGGGGCTCAACGGGGCAAGAGCACCCGATAACCGAACCATGGATCTTACCGGCGACCTCACCAAGACCATGTACAGACCGGGGAGTCTCCGGCCACATGAAGGTTGGGTCGAGTTTACGGACCGTGGAATTGGGGACACGAGCCGCCCGACGGACGTAACCGGAACATAACTTTTTGATCTGTAGATCTAGCGGAAGGCCACCGGCAAGCCGGTACACCAAAACCTGAGGAGTGGAGCGGTGAAGGGAGAGTGCAAGGCGAAGAGCCCTGCCCTCTGCCCGCACCAAGAGGCTAAGGAGGGCAGAGGACAGATCGTACATGAGTTCAGCACCAAATAGGAGCCGTGAGCGAATAAGAGAAACAATGAGGGTGACGAGTGAGCGGGGCTCCTGGGCCCAGGACTCACGACGAATAGAATTTAAAAAAATGCCAAGGACCCTACTGGCATGAGCCACATTGTGCAAAACGTGAGAGCGAAGAGAGCCGTTGTAATGAAACATGACCCCCAAATAGCGGACGCTGCGCGAGGGGGCAACAGCGTCGCCGGCTACCAGAATGGAAAGAGAGTTAAAGTCAGAGTCCCACTGATGACGAAAGGGGATAAAGACCGATTTAGAGGGTGCCAGAGACAAGCCTATCGAGGCCAGGGAAGCAGCAACCCGATCAATGTCGGCCTGGAAGGCGGCCAGATCTTGTCTAAAGAACACGTACGAGGGCCGAACGAATCTGCCGCGCGTGGTGCCCCAAAGCGCCACGTCGTCAGCATACAGGGTGGCGGTAGTGCCAGCAGAGACGTTAAGCCCAACCTCAGATAGGGCAATAGAGAAGAGAAAGGGGGCTATGACAGACCCCTGGGGCACGCCCATAGAGAGGGAGCCGACGGGTGAAAAGACACCACCCCAGCGAACTCGAAACTGGCGATCGCGGAGAAAGGCAGCGACGAAGGCCACGACTGGCCGCTCCACCCCCAAAGAGCGAAGGCGCTCGAGCAAGCCCGCGTGCCAGACCGAGTCGAAGGCTCGGGCAATGTCGAAAAAACATGCCAGGACAGTCCGCCTCCTAGCCCGAGCACGGCGGATGTGCTCGTTAAGGCGCACCAGGTGATCGGCGACCCCTCTCCCCCGGCGAAAACCGGCCTGAGCTGGCTGAATAACCCCCCGAGAGGAGCAGAAGTACTCTAGGCGATTTTTGATGATACGCTCATAGAGCTTACACGTGTGATTAGTAAGGGCGATGGGTCGATAGTGATCAATGAATTTTCTAGATTTGTGAGGTTTAAGGACCGGGATAACGGTAGCCGCCCGCCACGAATCGGGGACCGAGCCAGTCGAGAAACAGTGATTAAAGTGTAAAAGAAGAAGGATTTTAAAAGACATAGGGGCTTGCTTGATCATGAGATAATGGACCCCGTCGGGCCCCGCGCCCTTACCCGTGGGGCAGGACCGCAGGGCCCGAAGAAACTCCACCATGGTCAAGGGGCACTGAACAGCCAAGGGAGGAGCCATGGAGGGAAACTGAGCCTCAGCCGTCGCCCTCCGCTCAGCCTCCGCAGGTGCCATCACTAGCAGAGACAAATTTGGAGAGGAAGGCAGAGGCCTTGGCATCGCTGGTAGAGAAAACAGAGGTACTGTCGGACAGATCGGGATCGAGGGGCCGATACGAACCACGCAATTTACGTAAATTGGTCCAGAGCTGACCCACGCCGAGGTCGCCGGACAACTTAGAAAACCAATGGTCGCGCTTCGCGGCTGCGACCGTGCGCTTAGCAGCGAGCTTGGTGACCTTCATGAGAGAATGCGACTCCGGTGTGTGAATACGTTTATAAGCAGCATAGGCACGTTTTTTGGCGCGGACGGCCTCCTGACAGGCAGCCGTCCACCAAGGTTTAGAGACACTGGCCGGGCGATCCGGAGCACGGGTAGCCAGGCCAGAAGCACATAAGATTACAAAGAACAGACTCAGTGTCGTTTACCGAAAGATCAGGCAGGAGAGCAAAAGAGCCAACCAGCGAGGAATAACGCACCCAATCGACTTTGGAGAGATTAATAGAGGGAGCTGCGTCAGGAGTAAAAGACGGGAGAACACCAAGACGAACCAGAATGGGCAGGTGATCGGAAAACGCGGGGTCACTGGCGACAGTCCAATCGGCACAAGCTGCCACGGAAGGCGTGGCAAGACTGAGGTCGATGGCAGTGCACGAATGAGCAGCACGATCCGGGACACGAGTAGGAGAACCGTCGTTGAGAAGGGAAAGACGGGCGCGAGAGAGGGCCTCCCCAATGGACGAAGAAAAGGAGGGAAAGGCCTTATCCCACAAACGATCCCGACGGTTGAAGTCACCGAGTACCAACCACTCACCAACCACTCACCCACCAACCACTCACCCTTCCCACGACGTCGGCCAGCCAAATCAAATGAAGCGCAGCCCCCAGGATTATAATAGTTTAGGATGTTTATATGAGATAAGAGGGAACCCGCACCCAAGGAAAGCTTGACGGCTGAGATAAAGCCACCCCCCTCACCCTCGTCCACAGGACCCAAGTCAGTAAGGGACATGCCCAACCTAGCATAAGTGACGACATAGACCTTGTCGGATTCATTTGTGGTGAAAAGGGGAGGGAAGTGGAAACCCGGGATTCTAGGAAGTTCGCCCACTCTACAATTGAGGGACTGGAAACACAAAAGCTGGCTGCGACCCACGTCATGGGCGAGGAGCGGCAAGGAGTCACGAAGGGGACCGATAGAACGGCAATTATATTGTAAAACCAACAGGGTATCCAGGGCCATACTGGGGGGGGGGGGGGGGGGGGAGGGCAGTGCACAGCGCAAAAAGTAATAGAACGAACTTAAACGGTACCATGGTCGGATAGAACAGTAATGAGAGACTTGATCAGATTGAAAAGAGTGGATATAAGGAGACGCACAGGAGAAAGTTCGGCCGACAGGCCAGAGAGGCCGTCCAGAAGCGGAGCCTCCAGGAGCACCAACTGGGACAATAGTGCGGGCAAAATCGGCAAAGGACGAGAAGAGGTGACGGCCACACCAGCACCAGCATGGTCAAGGAGGACGCCCCCAAAGGAGGGCGAGCAGCCGACGGTCTACCGGAAGCAACGGCGCTCACGCCGGGATCCGGAGCAGGCGCCGTCGGCCCGCCACGCATAGAACTGCGGGGCGGGGGAGAAGGCGCTTAACATGGGGCAGAATAAGCCGCCGTTGAAGCAGAGTCCGGGGGGCCCGGGACACGAGAAGGAAGAGCCCGACGAGGGGCAGGAACCGGGCGGCGAGGAGACGCCACAGGCGGGGAGGCACCCGCCCCAGAGCGCGCCAACTCCAAGGCGCGAGAAAATGGGAGGTAGGCGGCCCCACGCAGGCGGTTAGCCCGCCGGGAGGCAAACTTGTTTTTTCCAACTTAGTTCCAGTCATTCGCCGAAAAAGGCAATCACCGAAGTCGAACGAAGCTCTCCGATGTGTTACGAATGATGCTTGCATGACTATGACTAGTTAAACATAAAAAATGGTCACTGTTGCGTTTATTTCTGTCCGATTTACACAGATTAGCATTTCGCATCGGTGTACTTTGTTAAGATGAGCATAATTAATATCGTCCCTATTTAATAGTTGTGTCCATTACTTTGCTTTTGTTAGTTCTCGGCAGTAGACTAAATATTAGCATTCCCCATTTCCTGCCTAGAATCAAGTAGACACTGTAATATACATAGGCCTAATCTACATTATATATTAGAAGTCAGTCTCGGCGTTGCGAAGACGCGTCACTAGCTGACTATAATTATTAGACCTGTATTGTTTGTTTTATACGTAAATAAATGTATAAACTATTCTAGTTAATACTATTTAGGCCTATACTTCATAATATTCGAAGCTTTAGATTTCCGGAGAAGGACGAGTAGGCTAAGCGAAATCTTTTTTTTTTTTTCATTACTCGAGATCAGAGTTAAATTAGTAGCTGTAGTAGTAGTAGTAGTAGTAGTAGTAGTAGTAGTAGTAGTAGTAGTAGTAGTAGTAGTAGTAGTAGTAGTAGTAGTAGTAGTATATTTATTTAGTAAAATCTGTAATAAATTTATTTATTTAGTTTTGTTTGTTATTATTCTTATTCTTATTCTTATTCTTATTCTTATTATTATTATTATTATTATTATTATTAATTTTATTATTATTATTATTATTATTATTATTATTATTATTATTATTATTATTATTATTATTATTATTATTATATACATTTTTTTAGAAAAGTGTACTGCTGTGCGTGCTCAATGGTGTAAATTTGGCTAGTGATGTTTTGTTTGATTTAGCGGAAGTTGGGCGTAGCTCGAAATATTTAGATGGTGTTACTGGTTATTTTTTCTTATCGATTTACCAAAGCTTTCACATGATTTGTGGAAATGTCCGCCTGCCACACAACATTTTTTTAAATACTTGTTTCTCACTAAAATACATATCATGAAAATACATATAACAAATTTACTGTATCAGTTAAAAAGAATAATATTAGTGAAATAAATATTTGCTTTGGTGTTCGCAATAAGATGAAGAAAACAAATCACTGAGATCTTTGGCAAGCACCGCCCACAACGAATAAACCCTGGATCACACCTGAACTTTTGGACCTGTGTAATAAACGAAGAGAGTTGAGAAAGAAAACGAACACCTCACAGGGAGCTGATGCCTACCGAAAAATCAACAATGACATCCGAAAGGCATGCGCACAGCATAGGAGAACTGGATAGAAGATCAAAGCCAAGAAATAGAGAACAATCTGAACACGAACAATAGCAAGAAGGCCTACCAGACTGTGATGCGGCTGAGAAGTGTTAAGCAGCCCAAGGTCTCCATGATCCAAAGCAAATCTGGCCTTACAGAAAAACAAGAAGTCTTGGAAAGATGGACAGAGTACTGCTCTGACCTTTACAACCATACACCAAACGGTGACCCATCAGTTCTAGCATGTCCCCTGAACAGAGAAGAAGAAATCCTCCCAATTCTCCAAGAAGAAGTTGAGGCAGCAGTGCAATCGCTGAAGAGGGGGAAGTTAGCGGGAGTGGACAACATACCCGCGGAATTGCTTCAAGCAGGATGGGTAGTGATGGTGGACGCCCTCACCATTATCTATATAAGATCTGGCAGAGCGGGAAGTGGCCTACACTAAAAATCCAGTCGCATGTCATCACTCTTCCCAAAAAAAGGTAACGGTCAGGAGTGTGAAAATTACCGCACCATCAGCCTTATCAGCCATCCCAGCAAGGTCCTCCTGAAAATAATACTCAACAGGTTGAAACCCCAAGCTGAACAAATCATAGCTGAAGAGCAAGCAGGATTCAGGGAAGGGCGAAGTACCACTGAACAGATTTTCAACCTCAGAATAATCTGCGAGAAATACCTACAGCACCAACAACATCTATATCATGTGTTCGTAGACTTCAAGAAAGAGTTTGACTTAGTCTGGCATGCAGCTCTGTGGGTAATCATAAGGGTGTACAACATTAGCTCTAAAATTATTGAAGTCATCAAAAGCCTGTATGACAAGGCTATCAGTGCAGTCCTCCATAACACCGCCACCGGAAACTGGTTCTAAACAACAATCGGTGTGCGTCACGGATGCCTACTCTTTCCAACACTCTTCAACATCTTCCTAGAGCGCATCATGTCAGGTGCCCTTGCAGATCACGAAGGCACAGTCAGTATAAGGGGTAGACCAATCTCCAACCTTCGTTTTGCGGATGACCTTGATGAATTGGCTGGAGAGAAACAAGAACTTGAACCACCTCCAAAGCCTATGTAATAGAAATAAGTGCAGAGAAGACCAAAATGATGACCAACAACACCAATGGCATCAACACGGACATCAAAGACCAAGGCCAATCCCTCAGCACAGTGCATAGCTTCAAATACTTAGGAGCCATTGTATCATACAATGGGTCCCCACAGGAAGTCCTCTCCAGGATCGCACTAACAACTGCTGCTCTGACAAGTTTGAAGCCCATTTGGAAAGACAAGACCATCAGTCTACATTTCAAGGTAAGGCTACTGCGCTCCCTTGTCATCTCCATCTTCCTATACGCTTGCGAAACATGGACCCCCACATCAGATCTACAACGAAGAATACAAAGCATGGAGATGAGGTGCAACAGAAGACTTCTGGGCATTTCCTATACCCAGCACATCACCAACGACGAAGTCCGACAGATCATCACACCAGCCATTGGACAACACGATGACCTGCTCACAGTGGTGTAGAAACGGAAACTCCGATGCTATGGCCACGTCACCAGAGCATCAGGCCTTGCAAAGACCTTCCTGCAAGGCACGGTGCAAGGAGGCAGAAGAAGAGGGCGACAGAAAAAGAGGTGGGAGGACAACATTCAAGAATGGAGTGGTTTGACACTGATCGAAGCCATGAGGGTTGCTGAGGACAGAAAAAGATGGAGTACCCTGGTTAAGCGATCATCTGTGGTGCCCCAACGACCTCCGAGTTATGGGATAGGATAGGATAGGATAGGACTGCAATAAAAATGTCACTGTTTTTTGAGACCAATAAACCTGCCTTGCCTTTGTTGTGTTGAAGGGACATCACCGTGTCCATCGTGTTTTGAAATTTTGTTTATGGTTTTATTGTTGATATAGATGTTAAATATCGTTGTTTGTATTTTTTTTCTCCAAAAAGCAATGCTTATAGGGGGACATGCTTTGTCTTGAGTCAAGAGCGTCCTAAAGTTGCGGGGTGTAATATCATTGGGGTTACAGCACTGAGCTCTTCAGTGGCTGTGTTTCTGTCTCGCGCTCTCTCTGCTGTAGTCTCCACGCCGCACGCAATGCAGTACCAAAAGCTCCGTACTCACAGTACAGCGATGTGCATTATGTGTAATGTATTATTTTTACTGTAGTATAGTAATCATCATAAAATAATAATAATAACTGCTTCAAATTGCGAATCTGGACTTGACTTACAGCTTGAAGCTGTGCAAATCGAAACAGAATTGGATCTAGAAGCAACAGCGGCCTTTTTAAGCAAGGATGTTTTACGTAGTCCTGCAAGCATTCGTTCGTAAAACATCGGATAGCTTTGCTCGACTCGGAGAACTTCGTTCGACTTCGGTGATAGACTTTTTCGGCGAATGACTGGAACTAGGTTGGAAAAAACAAGTTCGCCGCCGGGAGACCTCAACCTCCGGGCAGCCGCTCCAAGCGGCAGAATGAGCCCCATGACAATTAAGGCAATGAAGAGTAGAGCTGGTGCAGTCGGCGGTGCGGTGGTCTTTACCGCATCTGGCATAGCGATCGCGCCTGTGTCTGCACTGCCAACGTAGGTGGCCCAAGAGCTGGCATCGGGTACATCTGGCCACAGGGGCCACGAAAGGATCGACTGGATAAGTCGTACGGCCGAGTATAACCTCGGTGGGGAGGATCTTGGTCACAAAGACAATCTTAATACTATTAGACATGGCGCCACCCTGCATGGGAAGGCGAACAACCGATTGGACTTGGAACCCGCTAGCACACAAGGCGCGCTTCACCTGATCCAGGAACGCGCGATCATCGTCCAGCGGGGGCAGACCACGGACAACACTCGTGGTAGTGGCGGAAGGAATATGAGTGGATATAGGGATACCACTAAGGGAAGAGCAGCGGAAGATCACGCCCTGCTGCGCCGCTGAGACGCAGGCAACAAGCCAATCGCCGGATGGTGTGTGCCGGATGGAGGCGACCTCACCAGCCAAAGAAGCAAGGGTCTGGGCACGCAGAAAGGTACCCAGGCCAGAGAACGTGGCAGGGCCACCAAGGCTAGGAAGAAGGCCGCCCGAGCGTCCGTTCGGGCTCGCCTGTTGGTGAGCGGTCGTAAGGCCGGGCTTCCCTCCTCGACCCGTCGGCCCCGTTCTCTTACCTTCTTCTCTGGGGAATCGTCTCCTGCTTCTCCGTGTCGTACGCGGCCCGGATTAGGCTCTTTTGCGTCTGCCAAACGCTCCGTTTCCTACGGTGACTTTCCGCCTTCTGTTCGCACTGACCGTCTGTCGGTCTCTTCTGATGCTGACGTGTCTTGCGCTCCTGGGCCTGTGCCCGTCCACTCGGCATCCCCTTCGTCTATCCCTCTCTCGCCGGTAGTCTCGTCTCTCGTCTCTGCTGGCCCGTCGCCTGCCCGAACTCCTCGATCGTCCTCTCCCGTCTCTGCGACTGTGCCTACGGTGGCTTCTTCTGCTTCCTCGGCTGGCGTTTCTGCCGCCCGACCTTTGTCCTCGTCGTCTGCTCCTGCTGATAGACCCCGCTCCTATGCTGCTGCTGCTGCGCGCGCTGGTGCGGGCGCTGCGGCGGTTGCCGCGCGCCCGTATCGTCCACCCCTCCCTAGGTCGCATGCCGATGTTGTTGATTTCCCGGTTGTCATCAGGGATCTGTCTCTCTTTATACCGTTAACGATCAACAAAAGGTAGTGAATAATAATAGTATACAAAACATCTCTGCTGATAAATAAATGTTTGTGTGTGTGTGTGTAAGTGTGTGTGTGCGTGTGTGTGTGTGTGTGTGCGTGTGTTTTTTTTAAAGGGAGGGGCAGAGGATAATTTGTGTACACAAGAGTTTGTCAGTTCAATTGTTCAAAAAGCTCAAAGTCCCAGACCATCACAAATGGCTTTTTTAAGGTTCAGATTGCACCAGATTGCACCATTTTGCATCCTTGGAAAAAAAAATTAGGGGACCCCCCTAGAAGGCTCGGCGCTTCGCGCCTTCGCTGAATCTGTACCCCTCCCCCCCCCCCTCAACTTTTCCCAGGTCCGGCCCTGCACACACACGTACATACGTACACACACACACACACACACACACGCGCGCGCGCACACACCCACGTACACACACACACACACGCACAGTAAACACACCGGCAAGCTAAACCATTTCACTCACAAAAATCACGCGCGCACACGCCTGCAGGCTATCTTAATTTATCAGACTGACTGACCGACTAAATGATCAGATTTGTCATTTGATAAAGTCGGGGACTAGCGTTTGTGAGTAGAATGGCACTCGGCAGAAAGGACCTGGCGAACCTGTGAACAACAATTTACTAACGAGACACTAACGAGACATTTATAAATGAACAGCACGGTGTTTATCAAAAAGGTATTTCATATAACATTATTTTATGAGTGAGAGTGAATATAACACTATGTACATGTACAAGATTCTGCTATAACAAAGCGCGCGCACATACACGCACGCCATCGTTTTGAGGGTAAAAATGCCTGAAAATTGTAGGTGATCCGGGTCGAAAATAGGTATAGTCCAGTCCTAGGGTTACAGTTAACTCTAACACTAGTCCTAACCCTCACCCTAATCCAAATTGTAATTAACAGTAATCCTAACTCTAAAATACAAAAATTTTAGCCCGAAATTATGGGGACTGAACTCTTCCACGCACGAAAATATCAATGGAAGTAACTAGCAGAAAAAGAAAAAAAAAAAAAAAGTTTTAGGAGGAAACTTGTAAATTTATGCAAAATCCTCGTACTTTTGTGTCTTTTGTTAAATCACCCACCAACATTATAGCATTTCTTGTATTTTCGTGTATTTCCTTGTCGTTAATGTTTAGGTGTGTTTTGATTGTTTAGTCTCGTGACTGTAGACAAACAAAGCGCATTTTTGCAGATAACATTCATACATTTTTATTGTAATAATGCAGAAGTTGTAATTGAAACAAATAGTTGAAATAAACTTACAATAGTACGCACACTACACTGGAATGATTACGTATTTCCGGTCATGTGACATACTTTTGGATCCAACAAAAAATGGAGGATGGATATCACAGACTCGGAATTGGCATGATTTTTGAGGAAGTGATATTCAGAATTCAGTGTTTTTCAAGCATTTTAATTGAGTGAGAATTTATGTTTGACTTCTTACCTAGTTAATTACAGTTACTGTTTTATTAGTGAGAGTCTGTGTTAAGGGGGAAAATGGCGGAGACTGTTTACGGTACGCATATTGCGACGAGTGAGGAATCGCACACAATGTCTGAAAAAGTACAGAATCTTGCTGCAACAGTCTACAAAGAATTCGAAAAAGTCATCACACGCTATGACGAAGATGTTGTCAAGGAACTTATGCCGCTTGTTGTTGGGATCCTTGAAAGTTTAGATGGAGCGTATGTCGAAAAGCAGGAACTTGACGTGGAAATAGAACTGTTACGTGAAGACAATGAGCAGTTACTTACACAATATGAGAGAGAGAAACAACTTCGAAAAGCGGCGGAACAGGTTAGTAACGCTAACAGATTAATCTAAAATTCTTGTTTATTTTGTTTTAATAATATTTTAGATATGTTATGACTTTGGGTTTTATTGTGAAAATGCATTGCTTGGGATGATTGGGATAGTGTACAGAAGTGATTCATGCGACATTGCAGTGAGAACAGAGTTCAGTTAAATTTCTTTGTTGTCATTTAAAAAAAAGAGATATTTAATGGAATAGTTGAATCAAACTCAGAATTATTAAGTTGCATTTTTATCATCAGTTTAGTTTAGCTGATAGAGATGTTACAGTTTTCTGATGCAAATGATCTCAGTGCATATATCTCAGACTCAAGTAGCGTCTCCTTTTACTTTTAGTGCCTAATGAATGTGTTAGTGAAAACAAAGAGTTAATTAGTAATGCCTTCTTCAAGTACGGGAAATAATGAAATTTCATGAACTAAGTTCTTGCCTGATGTTGTCTGCACCAGACTGCCTTACATTAACTATTAAGTTACAGGTTGCAAATTTTATCCAAAAATGTATTGAACAACCCACCCAGTTGAGTTAGCACAGAATTTGATCTAAATTATAAACTACTTTCACTGTTTCAGTTTCAAAAATCTTTTGATATTCTGAACAGCAACTGTTTACTGAACATTTATACTTGTATTTTACAGAAAATTATTATTACATTTACAAGCATATGCAGACAACAGAATTTATTCAGCCAAAAGACAACATATAACATTGGCATTGCAATATATGTAAACAGTCCCACATGAATCCACACCCCAAACTGCCCATGTCACCATGTCTGAAGCTGCACTAGTAGCAAGATTTAGGATAATTAAACTTAAGTTAAAGGGGTTAAGGTGTGGAAGTATGGTTGGGAAGATGGGGTGGGGGGGGGGTGAAATGAAATTGACATTGAGAAAGAACCTAGAGAGATAAACTTGAATACTGAATTTAAAGATAAATTATTAACACTTTACCATGAATATTTAATCCTATCCTATCCTATCTTGTCCCGTAACTTGGAGGCCGTAGGGGCACCACAGATGATCGTTTAACCAGCATACTCCATCTTTCTCTGTCCTCAGCAGTCCTGATGGCTTCACTCAGTGTCAAACCAGTCCATTCTTGAATGTTGTCCTCCCACCTCTTTTTCGGTCTCCCTCTTCTTCTACCTCCTTGCACTGTGCCTTGCAGAATGGTCTTTGCAAGGCCTGATGATCTGGTGACGTGGCCATACCATCGGAGTTTTCGTTTCTTCACCACTATGAGCAGGTTATCGTGTTGTCCAATGGCTTGTGTGATGGTCTACACAGGTCGGACTTCGTCGTTGGTGATGTGTTGGGTATAGGAAATGCCCAGAAGGCGAACTTGTTTTTTCCAACCTAGTTCCAGTCATTCGCCGAAAAAAGCAATTCCCGAAGTCGAACGAAGCTCTCCGAGTCGAGCGAAGCTATCCGATGTTTTACGAACGAATGCTTGCAGGACTACGTGAAACCACAGGCTGGGAAGTCTCGTCTTTCATAGGCCTCAATTACATACTAGATATACTACGTACGTATGTGAAAGGGCCCACGAGTTTACAAAGACAAAAGAAAAGACTTCAGAGCCTGTGGTAAAACATCCGTGCATAAAAATAGCCGCTGTTGCTTCTAAAACTAATTCTGTTTCGATCTGCACAGCTTCAAGCTGCAAGTCAAGTCGAGATTCGCAATTTGAAGCAGTTAGTATTATTATTATTTTATGATGATTAATATACTGACACAATTAGTAATAAAGAGTAAAAATAATACATGACACATAATGCACACATACAACGATATTTCACATCTATATCAACAATAAAACCATGACAAAATTTCTAAGCTCTATGGATACATTGATGTCCCTTCAGCACAACAAGGCAAAGCAAGTTTATAATGGTCTAAAAAAAACTGACATTTTTATTGCAAGCACCAAAAACAATTATTTATTTAACTATATCATAGCAATATTATTCTTTTTAACTGATACAGTAAATTTGTTATTTAATTTGTATTTCAATGATATATGTATTTTAATGAAAAATACTTATTTAAAAAATGTTGCATGGCAGCCGGAAATTTCCATAAATCATCTGAAAACTTTGGTAAATCGATAAGAAAAAAATAACCAGTAACACCATCTGAATATTTCGGGCTACACCCAACTTTAACAAAAACAAACAAAACGTCACTGACCATATTTACACCGTTGAGCACGCACAGCAGCACACTATTCTTTTTTTTTTTTAAAGAAAAAAAAAGAGGAATAATAATAATAATAATAAACAAAATAAATTAAAGATTTGACTAAATATACTACTACTACTACTACTACTACTACTACTACTACTACTACTACTACTGCTACTACTACTACTACTACTACTACTACTACTACTACTACTACTACAGGGTTCGCACATCCTTGAAAAATCCTTGAAAACCTTGATTTCTGAGACCCTAATTTCTAGTCCTTGAAAGTCCTTGAAAATAGAACTTTACCCTAAAATCCTTGAAAAGTCCTTGAATTTTAGAATTCCAAGCTCTATTGTGCCTCAAAGCCCGTAATTTTGACTATACCTTGCTCCATCGATCACGGGATTTCCCCTCCCTCACTCGGGTTAGGAGGTTGCCATTACTGTCATTTGCTACCGATAAGGGAGGTCACCCGACCTAAAAACTTAACTCCCTTCTCCTACCCTCGGAGCATGCGCACTCGACAGTGTTTCACTTCCGTCCGCGTAAATTGGCGTGTGTTGGAGTCGGAGAAAAATTGTGACCAGTGGTAGACGTTTGACTTAAGATGCCGTCGAATTCCTGTATCTTCAACCATGACTGGGTCGAAAAGCCAGAATGGAAAGACTGGCTTAGTGAATCAAAAGGAAATAAGCATGCCGCATTTTGCCGTGCGTGTAAGAAAACGTTTGACATTCGTGTGATGGGTGAAGCGGCATTGAGGAGCCATGCCAAAGGGATCAAGCACAAAAAACTGGTTAAAGCCAGTGAACCAGCCGTCCGTCACACGGAATTTATCAGTGCATCGTCAGCCACCGCGAGTACAGAAAGAGAATCTGAGGAAAACACGGGTGGATCGACAAATTCAGCAACACCAGTGGCAGTTGCATCAGAACCGGTTGCATCCACAGTATCCACTCCGATACGAAGCATAGCGAAACAGTTTCAGTCGTCCGACGTACTGAAGGCAGAAATTTTGCACACACTCCACATTGTGCAGAGCCATTTGAGCTTCAGATATGCGAGGCTACCAGCCGCCTGTTTGCTGCTATGTTTCCCACCTGTGATGTTGCAAAAATGTACGCGTGCGGAGAAACAAAAACCCGCTATCTCGCCACATTTGGTTTGGCTCCGTACTTCGTTGATCTGCTCAAGAAGAATGTACGCGGTGGAAATGGATATGTCCTGTTGTTTGATGAGACCCTGAACAAGAACTTAAGTTAAAACAGCTGGATATTCATGTGCGCTTGTGGCAAGAGGAAAAAGTGGTGTCACAGTACCTGACATCGGAGTTTTTGGGACATGCCAGAGCCAACGACATCCTCCAAAAGCTTTCTACCACTGTCTCCGAGCTGGGCTATGGAAACCTTCTTCAACTATCCATGGACACCCTTATGCTTCATCACATGGGGAAGAAGAAGGGATTTGAGATGCTGTGGCAGGTGGTGCGCAAGCTGCTGTTGTTGTCCCATGGCCAAGCGTCAGTGGAGCGAGGGTTCTCAGTGAATAAAGAGACAACAACAGACAATATCAGCACCATGGGCTTGGTTGCAAGGAGACAGATATACAACCATGTCCAGCAAGCTGGTGGTGTCATGAAAGTACAGATTTCGAAAGAGCTTATGCTCTCTGTGTCAAGTGCCAGATCCAGGTACAGCCAGTATCTGGACTTGCAAAAAGAAGAAAAGGCAAAGGCAGAAAGGGGTGAAAAGAGGAAAGCAATGGAGGCTGCAGTGGGGGAGTTGAAAGCAAAGAAAAGGCGGTTAGAGGGAGAGGTGCAGCAACTAGTGACCAAGGCAGACAAACTGGCGCTAGACTGTGAGGCAATAGGTGCTCTTCGTCTTGTGACAGAATCCAATGCCCTGCGTCAGAAGGCGAAATCCAAGCAAGAGGACATTGCTAACCTGGAGAAGATGATCAATCTTGAAATGGAAAAAACTGAAAGAAAGTCTGTAATGAAATGTGCAGACAGTTGTTCTCTTTGTGTCTGTTATGGTTTATGTGCTCCATGATTACTTGTTGTGCATTGTTTTAGCATGCTATGCTGCCTTTCATAGTGATTGCATGTGTTTTCAGGTATTTTACATGCCATGTTTCTTTGCATGATTCTGAATAAGAAATAAATTTGTAATAATTATTTTCTTTGTTGGTCTGTGTTTTATGTAATTTTGAGAATGTTGTGATTTTCTCTCTCCTGCCTGTCATTTGATTGTACGATGCTTAGTCCTTGATTATCAGCAAAAATCTCCTTGAAAAGTCCTTGAATAGTCCTTGAATTTTTTTAGCAGATGTCTGTATGCACCCTGTACTACTAGTACTACTACTACTACTACTACTACCGAAGTTGTGGTCTTGATTTTGTGGTCCTGATTCGGCTCTTTGCAATCCGCTGGATCCTGTATGCAATGAATAACTAACTATTAATTGAACTCTGATCTCGAGTTATGAAAAAAAAAAAAAAGATTTCGCTTAGCCTACTCGTCCTTCTCCGGAAATTTAAAGATTCTAATATTATAAAGTATAGGCCTAAATATTATTAATTAGAATATATATATATATAGTTTATACATTTATTTACATATAAAACAAACAATACAGGTCTAATAATTATATTCAGCTAGTGAGCTTCTTCACTGCGCGGAGACTGACTTATAATATATAATGTAGCTTAAGCCTATGTATACTGTATAACAGTGTCTACTCGGTTCTAGGCAGGAAATGGGGAATGCAATTATTAGCCTACTGCTGAGAACTAACAAAATGCAAATCAAGGAACGCAACTATTAAATATGGTCGATAATAATAATGCTCATCTTATCAAGTATACCGTTGCGAAATGCTAATCTGTGTAAATCGAAGAGAATTAGAAGCAACAGCGATCATTTTTAATGTTTAACTAGTCGTAGTCATGCAAGCATCATTTCGCACCACATCGGAGAGCTTCGTTCGACTTTGGTGATTGCCTTTTTCGGCGAATGACTGGAACTAGGTTGGAAAAAACAAGTTTGCGCCCAGAAGTCTTCTGTAGCACCTCATCTCCATGCTTTGTATTCTTCGTTGTAGATCTGCTGTGAGGGTCCACGCAAGCATATAGGAAGATGGAGATGACAAGGGAGCGCAGCAGTCTTACTTTGGAATGTAGACTGATGGTCCTGTCTTTCCAAATGGGCTTCAACATTGTCAGGACAGCAGTTGTTTGTGCGATCCTGGAGAGGACTACCTGTCGGGACCCATTGTCTGATACAATGGCTCCTAAATATTTGAAGCTATGCTGCATATGCACTGTGTTGAGGGATTGGCCTTGGACTTTGATGTCCGTGTTGATGCCATTGGTGTTGTTGGTCATCATTTTGGTCTTCTCTGCACTTATTTCCATTCCATAAGCTCTGGAGGTGGTGTCAAGCCTCTGCACCAGCTGTTCAAGTTCTTGTTCCTCTCCAGCCAATCCATCAATGTCATCCGCAAAACGAAGATTGGAGATTGCTCTACCCCCTATGCTGACTGTGCCTTCCTGATCTGCAAGGGCTTCTGACATGATGCGCTCTAGGAAGATGTTGAAGAGTGTTGAAGAGAGTAGGCATCCTTGACGCACACCGATTGTTGTTCTGAACCAGTTCCCGATGACGCTGTTATGGAGGACTGCACTGGTAGCCTTGTCATACAGGCTTTTGATGACTTCAATAATTTTAGGGCTGATGTTGTACACTTTCATTGTTGCCCATAGAGCTGCATGCCAGACTCGGTCAAACGCCTTCTTGAAGTCTATGAACATGATATAGATGTTGTTGGTGCTGTAGGTATTTCTCACAGATTATTCTGAGGTTGAAAATCTGTTCAGTGGTACTTCGCCCTGCCCTGAATCCTGCTTGTTCTTCAGCTATGATTTGTTCAGCTTGGGGTTTCAACCTGTTGAGTATTATTTTCAGGAGGACCTTGCTGGGATGGCTGATGAGGCTGATTGTGCGGTAATTTTCACACTCCTGAAGGTTACCTTTTTTGGGAAGAGTGATGACAAGCGACTGGGTCCATGGTGTAGGCCACTCCCCACTCTGCCAGATCTTGTGGCAGATAATGGTGAGGGCATCAATCATCGCTTCTCCTCCTGCTTGTAGCAGTTCTGCGGGTATGCTGTCCACTCCCGCTGACTTCCTTTTCTTCAGCGATTGCACTGCTGCCTCAACTTTTTCCCGGAGAATTGGGAGGATTTCTTCTTCTTCTCTGTTCTCGGGACATGCTAGAACTGATGGGTATCCATTTGGTGTATGGTTGTAAAGGTCAGAGCAGTACTCTGTCCATCTGTCCAAGACTTCATGTTCTGCTGTAAGGCATATATATATTATGCCAGACTTGCTTTGGATCGTGGAGACTTTGGGCTGTTTAACACTTGTCAGCCGCTTCACAGTCTGGTAGGCCTTCGTGCTGAACCGTTCTTGTTCAGACTGTTCTCTATTTCCTGGCATTGATCTTCTATCCATTTCTCCTTTGCTGTGCGCATGCCTTTTCGGATGTTATTGTTGATTTTTCAGTAGACATCAGCTCCCTGTGAGGTGTTCTTTTTATTTTTTATCTCTTCGTTTATCACACAGATCCAAATGTTCAGGTGTGATCCACGGCTTCTTCTTTGGTCGGTGCTTGCCAAGGATCTCAGTGGCGGCATCTGTCACAGCTGAGTTGAAGGTGGTGGTCATGGTGTTGACATCTACTTCACCAGCCCCCAAAATGAGCAGTGGTGAAAATTTCCCTCCAATTGTGGCCTGAAATAGTTCTGCCACCTCCGG
Source organism: Oncomelania hupensis (assembly GCA_036898135.1). Lineage (NCBI taxonomy): Eukaryota > Metazoa > Mollusca > Gastropoda > Littorinimorpha > Pomatiopsidae > Oncomelania > Oncomelania hupensis. The sequence continues at coordinate 12,356,743 of CM072518.1, read as the reverse complement.
GTCTTGCAGTTTGTCCAGGTCGAACTTCAGTCTAGTGCACTTTGCTGTATTTACTTTCTTCAAGTGGAGCCAGAAAGACATCATCACGAGATCGTGATCACTTCCGATGTCTGTTCTTGGAAAAGTGCGTGTCCTGCCAATGTTGATGCAGGGATCAGTTTACTACTACTACTAAGTACTAGTGCGCCCCGCGCCATTGACGCATAAAAATTAAAAATGACCCATCTACAATTCTTGCCAGGGGCGGAATGGCGCTTCGATTTTTGGTACCAGTGCGCCACCACAATAACAGTGCACTGTATTGGAGGCGACAAACGTGCTTTTGCTTTAGAAGGCAAGTTCAGCGATTGGCTATGAGGGCCCAGATGTTGATCTTTCAGCCAATAAGAAGTGTTGTACGATTCTTCCAAATCAGAATTTGCTATCGTCTGCGCATATGTTGTTTCCGTGCAAGGAGGATTTTGTGTTTTTCTTTGTGCCGCTTTAAAAATGCCCCCCCCCCCTCTCCCCCCCAAAAAAAAAACAAAAAAAAAAAACACTTGAGGTAGGACAGTCTAGACTGTCGTTTGCTGCTGTTAAACTACAGTCTACCGCCGCTAATCCTACGCAAGATGATTGTGTGAGCCCCGAGTCAACTCAAAATACTGATCCCTGTTCTGGTTAGTGTTTTGTTGGTAAACATGCTTCACAACACATGCACACTCACAATAATCTATTTTGTTTTAATTTCTGTAATAATATCTCCAGGTTATCTTTTACATGTACATAAATTACTGCCGAAATCATGGCCCATTGAAATTTGATCTGAGGGGCCCAATGGCCCATAGTTTTTTTGTGTCAGGCTGAACCCTGTTGATGCTTGATCTGTTCAGCGTTTCTTGACCATGATGTAGTCTGTCTGGTTGTGATACCCCCCCACCCTCCCCCCTGGGACTGTGCCATGTCCATCATCTGGATTTTTTGTGGAGACCAAGCGTGTTTGCCAGTACCAGATTGTTGTATCTGGCAAACTCCAAGAGTCTCAGACCCCTGTCATTTGTCTCGTTTTTGCAGTGGGGTCCACATGTGTCTCCCCAGTTGTGGTGCGCATCTTGGCCAACCTTGGCATTCCAGTCCCCTTGCACTCTATGACTATGTCTTTCTTCGGCACTTGGTCAAGGACAGCCTGTAGATTTTCATAAAAATCCTCCACTTCACTGTCGTCATAGTCTGATGTTGGGGCCTTGGCCTGGATGATGGTGATGTTGAAAGGGGCTGCTCTCAGACGGATGGTAATGAGTCTACTGGAGACTGGGCGGCAACCCATGACAGTGGCTAGAATGTTCTTGTGGACCAAGAATCCAACGCCGTGTTCGTGCCTGTCATCTCTACTGCTAAAATAGAGCTTGTGGCCTTTGTCAGCCATTGTTTCACCTAGGCTTTTCCAGCGCAGTTCGCTGATCATACCTAAAACATTCCATCGAGAGTGGTCCAGCTCGTGGGCCAGTTCTTCTAATTTTCCTTCTGCAGTTAGGGTCCTGACATTCCAGGTTCCTATGACGATGTTGTTTCTCGTGCGGATCTTGCTAAATTGTCCATTATGTAATATTTGTCCCAATTAAACTTTCCCAGATGATTTGTTCTGGATAGCTTTTTTGTAATTTATTATGAACTAATTAAAGGGGTTATAACCCGTCATAGCATTTTTGTAATTTATTAAAAGGATAACCCATCAGAAACATCTTTTGTGAGTTGAAGTGAATATTACAAACTATAGTCTAAACGGGTACCCCTTTTCTTTAGAACTGCACTTAGACCAGTGTATGTATACCCCAAGCAAAGTTCATGTTTCTGGAGATTGCCGAGTGTGACTGAAAACGCCACATAAAAATCAAAATTACCTCTCTTACATCACAAAGTGACAAGCCCTGAAAATGACTGGTCTTGATTGAAGTTGATCCATTGCCTTCTAGTTCTGTAATAGTTGTCAGTGCATGCTAATATCATATCTTGTGGCTGGATGAAATTACAAACCCAAAGACTGCACATATTCAACACCGTTTGATTTCCTTCTCCACATCACAAACGGGGAAAAACTGTTTTGGCCTCATAACACTAACAGTACAAATACTTTCACTGGCAGGTACCACAAAAGTGATTACGGTTACATTTGCTTCAAAAATATAGGTACGATCCTCTTTAACTTTAAGCATTTATCATAAATGCCTTCACTCGGCAATGCTAGTTTATCTGACTAGATTGAAAAATGCAGTGAAGCTTTTCCCGACAGCCTGAACATCCTAGGAAGGCTAGGCAAGCAACCCAGGGCACAGGTGACCAGCAAAAGGGACAATAAATGGAATTTTCACACTAAAGACAGGTGCAAACTTCAGAGGCCAGTGGACACAACATGATGCTCGGTACTGACAGAGATAACATGTTCAAATGACTTGGCAATAGCTCAGGCATAGCTGAATTAGTAAAAGGTTTTGGCCACGAGTGTGATATCTTTATTGGATTAGGACTTTTGAAGGAGTGAACAATTGTATTTGGGCATTGGTTTACCATTTTGTTGTAATTTATACAAAGAACCATGCTTACTTTGGATTGGGTGTGATCTTTGATTTTGTATGATATCACCTCAGTTGTATGTTTTGGAAGCGTTTATTGAGTTTTACCATTTTTGTTGTGGACAGAAATACTTGGAGATGGAGGATTCGGTGGAGGGGGAGAAAAAAGATCTGGAGGACAAAGTGGAAAGTTTGGAATCCATCATGCGCATGTTGGAACTCAAGTCCAAAAATGCTGCTGACCATGGTATGTTCTCATCATATTTATCCGTGAACAGATAATATATATTATTTAAAGATATAATTATGATAAAACCCTCTTGTACAACAGGTATGTTCTGATCAGATCTGAATATATACGAAAAATAAGGTATAACCTGTAGCCAGTGTAGGTTAGCTCTCAGACATATAATAAAACCCTAAATCAATCTTTTTAAAAGTAAGACATAAAACACAGGGTTTATTCTTGGCGTCGGTCATCGGTCATTGACGCATACAAATCTGAAATGACCGATTGTTTTGCCAGCCAGCTGGTCAAGTGACCTATTGATTTTATGATTGGGCGGTCAAACTTTGCAAAGATTTGTCATTTAAAAAGTTCTACACAAACTGCGAACTCAATAAAACTTAGCACAACCATTACCGAAACGAAATTATTTCCCCTTTCAGTATAATACAAACTTTTCCGATCCATAGTTTTCATTGCTCACATGCAACGCGCCAACGCATTGACAGGCACAGTGTAGATCTAGTTTGCGATTCCATTTTGTCAACAACAACAAAAAAGCCTCCGGAAAAAAATGGTGTTTAGGCCTATAGTAATATTATAGCCTAGTTTTTTTGTTTGTTTTTGTTTTTTAAAGATGCACATTATTATATTATTAGAAATGTCATTATTATTATTATTATTATTATTATTATTATTTTCTAACTAATAATTTACGGATCTGTTTACATTTATGTACTTTGGCACTGTTGGATTGTCTCCCTCTTTTGGCAGGGCACAGATTGTGAAGTGTGTACTAATGATGTCACACATGACGTAGATGATTTGTTTGTGGGTTATTTGAAACTAATGTATTTTTTTTTAATTATTTATTTTATGTAATTTATTTGTGTTCATTTCTTTAATCATTAGTAAGTATTATTTTTATAATTATTTCTTTTTTATTTTATTTTGTGGAGGTAATTAAATAAGGTTAAAGAATGGATGCGGACCTGTACTTTTCCATAGAAACATAAAAAAATGTGGCAGCATCATGAAATGTCTTGATAAAGGTCTTTCAGATCGATACAGGTCGACCCTTGTCTTCTGTTGTTTTTGTTTTCTTTCCTTCTTTTATAGTTAAATTGTACCATGTTTAATACTCAAACATGGTAAAAATAACTCTTCCTGCAGTGTGTGCTTCAGCCGCAGGCTCCATTACTTTAGTTTATAGGCCTATTCTTCATTTGGTAGTAGTATAACTATAAGTATATACTATTTATTATTTTCTCGATCTCTTACTCTTAGTGTTACTACAACTGTACTAGTATCTGTATCTTTATCGCTCGATTTATCATCTTTATTACTGTTTTAAACAGAATTCAGATTTGTCACTGATGCGCGAATTTTAAATAGAGAGAGAGAATCGGGGAGTTATTTTGTACCATTTGTACTGATAAGCGATCGAATGAGACTGTGTGACTTATTGCTTTGCAAAATGACCTATTGTTTTTCCTGTGAACTGGTCAAATGACATATCATGGCCACTTTCAAGATTAATCCCTGAAAACATAAGAAATTTATTTGATTAAATATCACATTGCAAAGACATGTTATGCTAAAATAGCCCAGGCATCTTCCAATATATATATATATATATATATATATATATATATATATATATATATATATATATATATATATATATATATATATATATATATATATATATATATATATATATATATATATATATATATACAAGGTTCAGAAAAGGAGTTGAAAAATTGTGACACATAGAAAAAGACATGGTTAAAAAAAAAAGAGAATGCATAGTATGAAAATAACACGTAAACACAACAGCACAAAGGGTATTTGAGCAAACAAGACATTTTTAAAGCACCAAAATTTTGTTCAATTGATCTGAACTTGTGTGCATAACACCACCTCATCATGGCTCATGTCACAAACTAAATCAACTGCAATAGCAGCATGAATACTAAAATTTACAACCTAAATGCATGTAAACAATGAAGCAAGTCCTGTTAGTAATCTACAAACACTTGGAAGCAAATTTGCATTTAAAATCAGTTTATTAGAAGAGTTGGGGGAAAAAGTATACATAACATTACACATCAGAACAGGACGTTTGCATTACATCTTGTCAGACTGTCAAGTCACCAAACATTTAACCTGAAATGCAACAAACTATTTCTACAGTTCCTGATGGAAATTTTTAACATCAAAACATCACGATAGTCTTACAGATACATGAATATTGATGAATATATTGAGACTAGTCAAACATCTATTTAAAAAAAATGTGAACATAAACATAACAAACCTTAATTATACAGAAATGAAGCAATACAGTTAGATGCTATCATTTAAGTTTATTTGTCTTTGGGTAAATACAAAAAGATCAAAACAACAACATTAGAAAGCATACAATGCTTGTCAAGGATTCAAGAGGTCATAACTTCACGCCATGACATAGCATTTTTGTATGGATAAAAACTTTAAACGTTTATGAAAAACAGTAGCTGATTTGTAGAATTAACAAAGCTAACAAGGCTAGACACTCTGACAAATTTGAATCAGCCACAATGTTAACTGGTTTTAAATATAAACATTTTATTAATAATAATAATAATAAATATTTATATAGCGCCCTTTCTAATGAAAGCTCAGAGCGCTTTACATTCACATAAGACACTTCTAAGAACTAAAATGGCTGAGCAATAACAATATAAAACATGGTAAACAAAACATACAAAATTTCATTAATATGAAAACGCACACACAAACACTCACACACTTATACAGAGTTCAACACGAATTTACATTGTTGTGGAGTAAATTACATGAATGTAGGGGTGAATGTTGTTAAGTGACAGTTTGCATTGAATAAAATTAGTTATGCTGCACAAAACTATCCACGACGTCAACAGTTCACATAACATGAACTACAATTGCCAATGAGCAACATATCATCTATAGAATGGTTGATAAGCCAAATAATTGTGGACATAACCTCACACAGTGATTCCTTATGAGAAGACAAACAGCAAAAGAAAGCTGATCCAAAGTAGAAATTGCATTGATTTATACAAGTACACATAAATGAAAGTAGTGCAGAGTAAAATGTGTCTTACAAGGACATGAATATTTTGCAGTTAACTTCGAGACAAGTCAAACATCTATTAAAATAAAAATGTGCACACAGCCATAACAGTTTATGAAGCAATACAATTAGATGCAATCATATGTTTTTTTGTCATGGAATAAAAACAAAATGATCTAAAAAATAATTATTAGAAAGCATACAATGCTTGTCAAGGATTCATGCCGTGGCATAACATTTTTGTGTGGATAAAAACTGAATCGTTTATGAAAAACTATAGCTGACTTGTCGGATTAACAAAGCTAACAAGGCTAGACACTGACAAATTCGAATCAACCATGGTGTTAACTGGTTTTAAATATAAAAATGTTAGTGGTGGAGTACATAACTTCATTACATGAATGGAGAGTGGTATATGTTGTTAAGTCACAGTTTGCATTGAATAAAATTAGTTATGCTGCCCAAAACTATCCATGACGTCAACAGTTGAAATAACGTGAACTTCAATTGTCAATGAGCAACCTGTCTATAGAAAAGTTGATAGGCCAAATAATTGTGGACATAACCTCACACAGTGATTCCTTAAGAGAAGACAAAGCAATTAAAGAAAGCCTATCTAAAGTAGAAATTGCATTGATTTATAGAAGTACACATAAATGAAAGTAGTACAGAGTAAAATTAAATTGACAGTTGTCAGACTTCACAACCGAGACCTAAATTCAAAATGCAAGTGGGGTGGAGAGGGAATGGATTTTTGTCAAAATACAAGGTTCCACTATGTAAAATGTAAAGAACAAAAAAAAAGGAAATGGTCATAACAGGTTAACATTGACCTATTCAACACTGTTGGAAAAGCACAGCGCTGGTAAAAACAAGCAAAAACCGCTGCTAAATGCTAAGAGTACATGGCCTTTTTTTTACTTTATAGAAACAAATTGATAATGAAACCAAAAATAGTGATGCAGAAATCACAAGTAAAAACAAGGAATACTGCTGAACTCATAAATTTATCACCTGAGAAGTTATTTGTTTAAAAAAGCATATCGCAAGTGCAGTAAATAACTTCACAACATCATCATGTACAGATGAAGAACTCTTTTTAAAAGGGGATACATTGCTAAGTCAAAACAAGAGCAGAGCATACATGATACAGCTAACAGAAAGCAGTCTTTCAGTGTCGACTTGTCAAAATGCAAAAGTTCATTTCCGAGCAATAAAATTCATTTATGAGCAATTTACACCCCAAAATATGAAGTCAGCGTTCTTGGATCCTGGCATGTAGTATACTCGGCCAGCACTTTGGCGACATCTTGATTCAGGAAGTATTCCTGACCACACTCTCTGGCCAATTCCAGCCTTGTCCGTACTTCAAGTATTGGCCCCAAATACCCTTGTCGGTTACTCTTGTGACCGGTAAACAGTAAATCGTGATAAATCAGAAAAAAAATCCCCCATGCTACTTTTTCAAATGAAGCTAATGGTGCTTTTACTTCTTAATTTTCATGGTGGTTATTGAAACTACATGCATCTGTGGGGAAAATAACTGACCATCTCAGACTTCACCACACATTCCCCACAACTTGAAAATGCCTAACAAATAAATACTTATCTGTGCTACAAATTGAGAGGTTCCTCCTTTCTTCTATTCCTCATTGACCATAATGAACTGCCCTGTAGGTAAGGAAGAATTCTAATCTGCATTAAATACATGCTTTGCCAAATATCCCCTTAATTTCACAAATTGTTTGTGTAAATAACTTTATGCAATGCTTGAATGATGGATATGGTCATGAAGTTATGTACAGCCACATGACAGTTCACACTTGAGATTAATCTGCTGGTACTTTTTCATGTCAGACAATAAACTGATTAAAATGTCAAGTACAATGATTGAAGAGCTGTGGTTGAAAAGTAAAGGTGTATGTAACTTCACCATTTTGAGGTAAGCTAGTTTTGACAGAGACAACTTGAAGTTAAATGCACAAAGAGTGGAACAAAAAGAGCATTTTACCTTAAAGAACAATTGACTAAAATTAGCTACTTTTTAAGTAAGGAATCAATTTAAACTACAGATGCCTTGCCACAATCCTATCCTACCCCGTAACTCGAAGGTCGTAGTGGCACCACAGATGATCGTTTAACCAGCGTACTCCATCTTTCCCTGTCCTCGGCAACCCTGATGGTTTCACTCAGTGTCAAACCAGTCCATTCTCGAATGTTGTCCTCCCACCTCTTTTTCGGTCTCCCTCTTCTTCTACCTCCTTGCACTGTGCCTTGCAGAATGGTCTTTGCAAGGCTTGATGATCTGGTGACGTGGCCATACCATCGGAGTTTCCGTTTCTTCACCACTGTTAGCAGGTCATCGTGTTGTCCAATGGCTTGTGTGATGGTCTGTCGGACTTCGTCGTTGGTGATGTGTTGGGTATGGGAAATGCCCAGAAGTCTTCTGTAGCACCTCATCTCCATGCTTTGTATTATTCATTGTAGATCTGCTGTGAGGGTCCATGCTTCGCAAGCATATAGGAAGATGGAGATGACAAGGGAGCGCAGCAGTCTTACTTTGGAGTGTAGACTGATGATCCTGTCTTTCCAAATGGGTTGCAACCTTGTCAGCGCAGCAGTTTGTGCGATCCTGGAGAGGACTTACTGTCGGGACCCATTGTCTGATACAATGGCTCCTAAATATTTGAAGCTATGCACTGTGTTGAGGGATTGGCCTTGGACTTTGATGTCCGTGTTGATGCCATTGGTGTTGTTGGTCATCATTTTGGTCTTCTCTGCACTTATTTCTATTCCATAAGCTCTGGAGGTGGTGTCAAGCCTCTGCACCAGCTGTTCAAGTTCTTGTTCCTCTCCAGCCAATCCATCAATGTCATCCGCAAACGAAGATTGGAGATTGCTCTACCCCTTATGCTGACTGTGCCTTCGTGATCTGCAAGGGCATCTGACATGATGCATTCTAGGAAGATGTTGAAGAGTGTTGGAGAGAGTAGGCATCCTTGACGCACACCGATTGTTGTTCTGAACCAGTTCCCGATGACTCTGTTATGGAGGACTGCATTGGTAGCCTTGTCATACAGGCTTTTGATGACTTCAATAATTTTAGGGCTGATGTTGTACACTTTCATTGTTGCCCATAGAGCTGCATGCCAGACTCGGTCAAACGCCTTCTTGAAGTCTATGAACACATGATATAGATGTTGTTGGTGCTGTAGGTATTTCTCACAGATTATTCTGAGGTTGAAAATCTGTTCAGTGGTACTTCGCCCTGCCCTGAATCCTGCTTGTTCTTCAGCTATGATTTGTTCAGTTTGGGGTTTCAACCTGTTGAGTATTATTTTTAGGAGGACCTTGCTGGGATGGCTGATGAGGCTGATTGTGCGGTAATTTTCACACTCCTGAAGGTTACCTTTTTTGGGAAGAGTAATGACAAGCGACTGGGTCCATGGTGTAGGCCACTCCCCAATCTGCCAGATCTTGTTGTAGATAATGGTGAGGGCATCAATCATCGCTTCTCCTCCTGCTTGTAGCAGTTCCGCTGGTATGTTGTCCACTCCCGCTGACTTCCCTTTCTTCAGCGATTGCACTGCTGCCTCAACTTCTTCCCGGAGAATTGGGAGGATTTCTTCTTCTTCTCTGTTCTCTGAACATGCTAGAACTGATGGGTCTCCATTTGGTGTATGGTTGTAAAGGTCAGAGCAGTACTCTGTCCATCTGTCCAAGACTTGTTCTTCTGTAAGGCCTATGCCAGACTTGCTTTGGATCGTGGAGACTTTGGGCTGTTTAACACTTGTCAGCCGCTTCACAGTCTGGTAGGCCTTCTTGCTGTTGTTCTTGTTCAGACTGTTTTCTATCTCCTGGCATTGATCTTCTATCCATTTCTCCTTTTCTGTGCGCATGCCTTTTTGGATGTCATTGTTGATTTTTCGGTAGACATCAGCTCCCTGTAAGGTGTTCTTTTTCTTTTTTATCTCTCTTCGTTTATCACACATATCCAAAAGTTCAGGTGTGATCCACGGCTTCTTCTTTGGTCGGTGCTTGCCAAGGATTTCAGTGGCGGCATCTGTGACAGCTGAGTTGAAGGTGGTGGTCACGGTGTTGACATCTACATCACCAGCCCCCAAAATGAGCATTGATGCAAATTTCCCTCCAATTGTGGCCTGAAATAGGTCTGCCACCTCCGCGTCTTGCAGTTTGTCCAGGTCCCTTTGGCCCCTTTCAACATCACCATCATACAGGCCTATGCCCCAACATCAGACTATGACGACAGCGAAGTGGAGGATTTTTATGAAAATCTACAGGCGATCCTTGACCAAGTGCCGAAGAAGGACATAGTCATAGTGCAAGGCGACTGAAATGCCAAGGTTGGCCAAGATGCGCACCACAACTGGGGAGACACATGTGGACCCCACTGCAACAACGAGACAAATGACAGGGGTCTGAGACTCTTTGAGTTTGCCAGATACAACAATCTGGTACTGGCAAACACGCTTGGTCTCCACAAAAACTCTAGACGATGGACATGGCACAGTCCCAGCGGGGAGCATCACAACCAGATAGACTACATCATGGTCAAGAAACGCTTCAGATCAAGCATCAACATTGGCAGGACACGCACTTTTCCAGGAGCAGACATCGGAAGTGACCACGATCTCGTGATATCTTTCCGGCTCCACTTGAAGAGAGTAAATACAGCAAAGTGCACTAGACTGAAGGGAAGTTAGGTACTAAGAGAAATAGTCGCATAATGAATAGAAGAAACAAATAAGTGGGATATGTTTTTACATATTGAGCTTCAGAATAATCCTACACTGGGAAAAACTAGATTACTCTAATTCTTTCAAGGATGGTCGAGTTCGTCACTTTACACAATTTCAGCATGCAGAATTTTTCATTAACAGTGTGACGTTATGCACGTGGTCAGTATCATAAAAAATAAAACCTAAAGTGACCACAACAAGAAAGAAATCAAATATAATGTTATAAAATCATTTGTGATGCATAATTATTACTCTATGAAAATAAATATTCCATCATTTAAACAAAATAACAAACGCCTATAAGATCGAGATGTTTCGATTGTGAAGTTACGCAAACGAATTAGACTAAGAAAACTTGCCACATGAATTTATATGGTTAGCGGTGTATTTGTCCGCAATGAAAATATAATCCGTTAAAAAATATTAATATTTGACAACAATGATGTTGATCTGACAATAATAGTTGATACAGTGGAACCTCCGGTATCCGGCTCTCTGGTATACGACTCCCTCCGTTATGTGACCTGAAAACTTCTGACGGATTCACTTCCAATAATAAATGACCTCTGGTATTCGACAACCTCGTTTATGCGACCAGCGACCGTGTCTTAAGCCCTTTATACGACCGTCTTAGGGCAATTTAAAAGAGATATCAGTTAATTTGCTGTCTGTACCTTTCGTTTTTTTCTCTCATGTTAGTGTACGCCTGCTGTTGTCTGCTATTTCCGGTTCGCAAATAAGGGACATTACTCGCCTACACTGGCTGTCAAAATGGCGTCGCGCAAGAGGAACGTTTTGAGTTTGGCAGAGAGAATGAAAGTGATTGAAAGAAGTGAAAAAGGGGAGAGTTGTTCGTCTATTGCAAGAAGTTTAGACGCTGGGAAGACCCAAATTCAGCTCATCATAAAGGATAAGGAATCTGTGAAACTACGATGGGAGAGTGGACAAAGTGGCGAAAAGGGAAACATCGAAACTGAGAGCTTCTGCACCGACAGACCCGGTCACTTGGATGAACGCGTCTGGCAGTGTTTGACTGTTTTCTATTTTTGAAGTTGTGAATAAAAGACAAAGCTAAAAATGAAACATGTTTTACAGTTTCCTTTGTCAGAGAATACATGCTGGTGAGTGTGAAAATTATGACTACATACCCCCCCCCCACCCCCCCCCCCCCCCCCACCCTACCCCTTGTTTCCGGTATAAGACCACCTCTATTATAAGACCGTTTTTCCTCAGATTTTGGACGGTCGTATACCGGAGGCTCCACTGTACTCTTAAAAAAATGGTGTACCTTGCTTCATGACAAATTATCGAACACCGGTGCCAAAATTATGCACATCATCTAAAAAACAAGAACGTTAACTCAAACATCTTTGTAGTGATGCTGTTGACTTGAAATAAACATACATTTTTATTATAAAAGCATGAGATTTATTCCGTCAGTGTTGACAGAAAAGTTGAAAAACACTGACCAAGCCACCAAAAATAAGAGTGCATAACTTAGATGAAAAATTCATAACACTCGACTTACCTTCGTTTTTACCTTTGTTTTTGGACGAATCCGCCTCAATTCTTTCTTCTTCAGCCATCGCAGGCCGATTGTTTTGCGCGTTATAATTGATGCTAACCGCATTATTAAGGAAATGTGGAGCCTAAAAAAAAAAAAAGTATGTTACGTTTGGTTTTCATGACCCAAAAGTTGACAGCCATTTATATTATTTGTTCGATTAATTATATCATTATTCTGATTATTGTATTGCTTATATTAAGTTTTAGACTCATGTTTGATAATTTATTAGCATAAGAAATGAAGTGAATTACAACATCAGCGCCGTTTGTTCAAAATCTATAGATCATATTATAATAGATGTGACAAGCATGATTGAAGGCGCGTGCTATCACGAGTCATAATGAGTGTATGCTGCTTTGGACTAAAGTTTAGTGTTACCAGACTAGAGGTGATGAGACTGATTCTATTAATTAGTGCGGATGAATAGACCAAACTTCAAGTTCAAACCTTGAAATATGTGTAATATACATCGTTATTAGAAATGATTCCTGCTTTAGTGTGCACCTTTTTGGCCATGGTGAATGTTATGAAGGAAAAAAAAGAAGTAAAAATGGTCTTGAAATGTTGTGAAAGGTTTGTGAATTTTGTGATGTCTTTTGTCTACGAACCATGCTCATGTTTTAATATGCTAATTACTAAATAATGTATTAAAATGAGATTTCTCTTATATAGCGCACTTACAAGCTCAGAAAGCTTTTAAAGGCGCTGGCAATCACACAATAGTTTGTTGAAGTCAGGATTCGAACCCATGTCGACCAAGACACACTCACACAAGTCGTGCGCACTGACCACTGAGCTATCCCTGCCGCCTGCAGGTTATCCTTGGATCTAAATATGTATATGAGGTAGAACAAGTATCCTTCAGATCTAAATAAATAAATAAATAAGGTAGAACTAGAAGTGTTCTCCTCAGATGTACTTAAGATAAATAAGGTAGAACAGTACTGTTGTGGTCTAAATATAGTAGAGCAATGAAAATTTATCATAGATATTTTTCGAGCTGACAATTGTCATGTACTGATGTAGATGATTTTTTTTTCTTCTAAGAGATTGAGATTGTGTGAGTTGAAGTTTGAGTTACTGAGATTGTTTGATTGATGTAATACATTAGTACAGTGGAGTCCACCTATAACGAACCTTGGAATAACGAACACCCGCGATTAGCGTACTACCATCCATTTCCCGACACACTCCCTTCTTTGTCTTACTATTTAATCCCTTCCTATAACGAACAAATCCAGCTAGGCAAATAACGAATCTCCGCTTGTAACGAACCCTTTTTGTATTCCCTTGGTCTACTTTGCCTCAATTGGCTCATCGCTAATTGCGAACAGCAGCAGAAGCATGCCAGTTCGTACATAGGTCAACAAGGCCTTGAAGTCATAACTGTCATTGGCTGCTATAAATAGCCTTGAATGAAGTCATTGTTGATAAACTTCGTAGGCCTAGATCGATCTACGTACTTTATGTTGTGACGTGTACTCATCACCAGTGTGTACTTCCGTTTACAGTACAAATCTCTACAGCGAATCCCGCTTGTAACGAACCCGAAATTCTCCCCCTTGAGATTCGTTATACCCGGACTCCACTGTATTTCATTTCTTTTTCTATTTCAGTTAGCAGACTAGAGGAGAAAGAGTCAGAAATGAAGAAAGAATACACCAAACTTCATGAAAGATACACTGAGGTAAAGATGTTCATAGTAATAGGATCATTTTGTGTTCAGTTTTTAGTCTAGTTTGCTGGTGTCTGTTTTACTGTTAACAAACTCCTTTTCTCCCAATGTTTCTGTATGATGGTGTCTTTGAGCCAGCAGTTGAAATTTGTGTGGAAGTTGAAGTTAATATATAAGGGTATCATTTTTATACAGGGTGGAGAATTTTCCGCGAATCCGCGGATTTCCGCTGAAGGCATTTGCATTTCCGAGAAAAAAATATTGAGTTCCGAGTGTGAGAAGCTGAGGGCTACCCTTTACTGGGCATAGCGGCCAAAAGCGGCCGAAGGTCTAAACAGGCAAAACGTCCAAAAGCGTCCGTATCAACCATGTGGTTATATTCTCGCGTTGTTTGAAAGATTGCGAGACTTCCGGCAATTGACTTCCGGTTAATTCTGTTGTGAAAGCATTCGACTGCATTTCCACAAGTTTTCTCTGTGATGCGTTCGTTTGTTTCTGTTTTTTTTTTTAATTTTCTTGTGTGTGTGTCTAAAATGGATGGTTTGGATTCTTCGACTGATGAAGGGGGGTTTACAGGCTTCCATTTATCAGACATTAAAGTGAGAGAAATGGACTTGGAGTCGGAGGAAGAGATCGGTACTGACATTAGACAATTAGTGTCAGTAGTGTGCATGCATACAATCTTTCAGACTGGCATGAAAGTGAAGAAGAGGAGGGGGCTTGTTTGGACTTTTTAAAACTTTTTTTTGGTATACACATGGAGTAATAAAAAACAAGACATGACAAGAAAAGTACAAAAAGGTAGATAATCAAAAGAGAATTTATTTCTGTTCATTTTGCATTTTATTTCATTTAAATCTATACACTAGTCACTATAAGATGTAGTGTTTTTACTAACGTACCCCTAAATATCTCTACAAATTATAAAAATTCTTGCCTGTTTACAGCTAAAAAAATAGACAAACGTGTGCCCAGTAAAATTGGAAATGTGGAGTTTGTGTGTAACAGTGGTGTACCTCAAACTTTGTTAGGCCTACAAATCAAGATTCTTAACTTTTTTGAAAGACATGTGCATAAAACATTATTTTTTTGTTGTTGTTGTTTCTATTCATGTTTACTTTGTGCTTTTTGCTTTCAGGAGAGGCCCTAAATTACTTTCAAAATTGCATAAATTCATTATCTTCCAGGGGGCGAATACCGGGGCTTGGCCCTTGGGCCCCGGCCGGATTTCAGAGATTTCTTGATTCAGTTGTTCTCCACCCTGTTTTATATTTGTTTGTGTGCAGCTGTTTAAGACTCACATGGACTACATGGAACGTACTAAGATCTTGATGGGAACAGACAAAATTGCTGAGCTATCAGGCAGTGTGCCTAGAATCAAGTAAGGCTTCACGATATGTCCTCTCTCTCATTCTTGTTTTCTCTCACCCCTTGAAGAGTATCCTCATTGGTTTCCAATACATCTAAAATGTATATTTCTAGATCTAAATCTTCATTGTCTTCTCTGTGTCTTTCTCTAAATCTTCTTTTTTCTGTCTGTTTTTTTTTCTCACTTTTCCTTTCTGTTTGTCTGACTTAATAATAATACTAGTACATTTTAACACTTTGTCTAAATCTGTATAAATTATTTTTGTTAAAATATAACTTATAAGGTTTAGTTTTTATGGTGTTAAAAACACATTAACTCATTCTATTGCGAACCATAATTTACAACAGGCTTTAATTTTTTTCCAGTAAGCATGACTTGGGAGGAGGAGTTTTTCATGTGCTTTATAAATGATTTATTCGTTAGGTGGATTTCTATATGATATAGATTTATACAATTAATCTGAATGTGATTTTATATGTGACACAATATAATTATGATGTGACCGTAGAGGGTTTTAGGCATATGCTTGGACTCAAAAGGCGTACGCTAGGATTTGAAACGCTAAGCAGCTATCAAGTATTATATAATGTTAACTTCAGATGATCAAATCAACACCTTGTCCTCCCAGTTGTGGTTAGGTTCCAGGACCTATGTAGAATTGGGGAAAGTAAACCAGGGAGGAAGATATGTGCACTGCCTTCACAAAACTTGCCCAGTAAAAAGAAGTCATTAATAGCTCTCCCCAATGACCACAAGATTGCAGGACATTTTTAACCTTAAATGTGCAGTGTGAGTTTTAAATATATTATTGATGTCGCAGTGATTGTGTGGGAAGATGCTGATGCCTTATTTTGTCCTTCACAGGGGAGGATTCCATATGCCAGCGCTGCGACCGGTCAGCATGGGACCAGGCATTGTGTTCCACCCCTTGGAGCAGCGGCCTGAAGGTTTTGACCTGGCGTCCCCTCAGAGTGGCCGTGACTCTAATGTGAGTTTGAAAAGTGAGCTGAGCGATGTTGACTCTCCTGAAAAACACATGAAGGAAATGTCTGGCATGACAGACAAGGAGCAGCTGACGGACAGTATTCATGTCACAGAGAAATCCACTGGAACAAGTGAGTCTTCTTTTGCATACTCACTGTTGGTTTTAGAGCATGTCACTTTAGTATATTCCTTTTTATTTTGGAATTGTAGACTAGTCTACCCCTCTGCCCACCCACAATTCCTTTCAACTCCATGAAAAGACTGTAGACCCACCGTACCTGTTTCGAGGATGAAGATGGATAAGTTAAACCATATGAAAGTCAAAGTATAATAAAATGTAATCTACTTTTGACTTGCCTGGCACTGATGAATATAATCATCAAGGTAGGACTAGGAGGTTCTGAAATAATTTGTTGCTTGCTTTTTCCTGTCATCGTGAAAATGACTTTTACTATAATCCCAAAAAAGTTGGTTGTTTAATTGCTCCACCTTACAAAGCTTTACACAGAAGGTGCTTGCTTTGATTCCAAATCAAGGCTGGTTGGGTTTTCAATTTCTTTGCTTTGCAAAGCATTGCACATGCAAAGGTGCTTGTGGCTTTTATCTAGCAAACTCTATACCTTATAGTTATAGTTTACATTTGTCGTTTGAACAATTATTCACGATGATTATTCCCTTGGAAATATTTCTTTTATTTGTTTTTTTGCAATGAGTAATAGTAATGTGTAACTTAACTTGGTTAGAATTTATTTCAACAGCGTCTCCTCGTTTTTATTATATATAAATTATTTGGTAATATGTGTTTCTGATTTTTTGTGATATATTTAGTTTGTTTTAGCTTGCACGAACATTAGATTGTGTTATATGTGTTAGAAAGTTTCATTTAGAGTTTAATTTGTCTGATTTGAAATACATTACATTACTGCACTCATTTTATTATTTTCAAACCCTTGCATTTTAGCATTCATAGATAATCTAAGCGGATTCCCTCTTTTAAGAATTTAATTGAATGATTTAAATACTAACTACTGCCTTTATATTTAATGTTTTCAATTTTATCAAATCAGACTTTCATTATAAAATCCCTCATTCAAGTGCCAAGACATTCTTGGTAGATGCAAAGAGCTTATTACGGAAAGAGGGGGAACTTCCATTATGTCCTATACAAAAATGCGAGACGCTCTCACGGATTATTTCCCTTTGCTCGGGCTGGCTATATTTCATCATCTGCTATATGAATGATCTGTGCGTGGTAACTTATTGAGCCTATGCCATTGCAAAAGAACATTTGTATGGCAACGTTTGCAAAAACCAAACTTTTAACCATCATTATTATTAACATTCCGCTACTGCTGTCTTTTTTTGTTTGTTTTTGTTTTGTTTATGTTTACTTATTGACATTTATTATGTGCTTTTATGCTGCTTATGTGTGTATGTCATAGGTTCGTTTTCTGCCCTGGAATTTATTATTTTTTAATCGACAGATATTTTAAAATTAAAATATGCATGACAGACTGTTTCATTTATCCGAAACTGTGTAAATCCGTAATCGTGAGAGAGAGAGAGAGAGAGAGAGAGAGAGAGAGAGAGAGAGAGAGAGAGAGAGAGAGAGAGAGGAGAGAGAGAGAGAGAGAGAGAGAGAGAGGAGAGAGAGAGAGAGAGAGAGAGAGAGAGAGAGAGAGAGAGAGAGAGAGAGAGAGAGAGAGAGAGAGAGAGGAGAGAGAGAGAGAGAGAGAGAGAGAGAGAGAGAGAGAGAGAGAGAGAGAGAGAGAGAGAGAGAGAGAGAGAGAGAGAGAGAGAGAGAGAGAGAGAGAGAGAGAGAGAGAGAGAGAGAGAGAGAGAGAGAGAGAGCTCTGTCATTCAATCAATTAATCACAATAACAAAATGTTTCACTAATATTGTGAATTTAATTTATATCAGGTGTCCCCATACCCCCAACCCTCTCACCTCCCACATCACTGGCTTAATAACATCAGTCACTTCATGGAAAATAATTAATTAATCAGACAGAACAATCAGAACCTAGACTACAACATTCCACGCAATATAGATCTAATGAGCAGAAATTCACAGATCAGAACAAGGACTGAGTTTCTACATTACATTTTTTTCCCCGTTTACACTCAAACAAAAAGGGATTACAACAGATCAAGGACCATTTTTGTGCCTAGGTAAGGGGTTATCTTGCACAGTATTTGATCACGAGGAGAAAACAGACTTAGTCTAATTTAACTTGTTAACATAAGCAGTTTGACGAAGCCAAACTGCCAATCTGACAACATCTACTTTTGAAATGTAAGCACAAATATAATAGTCAAACAACCTAGAAACAACGTAAACAGTGAGCGACCTTTTGAACGTAAACTGTCAGCAAGCAAACAGTTTTTGTTTTAGCACATAGAATAGATATAACATGAATCACTGAAGCCTCTCCCTGATTGTTTTAACAACACTGCAGCGGTCTTGGTTTAGGCCTATATAAACACACAAAAAAGAAGTTTTTCGATTGCAATTTACCTTTCTTTGTCTCTTGGAAACTTGAAAAAGAACTTGCCATCACAACTTTTCTTGTATCTGGCATTATGGCAATTGATGGCTGTGCAACAGTCACCGCCCTGTTTTACTCGGTCGCCTTTTGTCTTTCTGCCACGAGCCATTTTTAGCATGTCGACAAGGGAGCGTAACTCGTATCTTCCGTCTCGCAGTTCTGGACCAAGTTCCCCCTCTTTCTATAATACGCTCTTTGGTAGATGTTAGAAATGTTGTTTTTTATTGTTTAGTCCATATCACTGCACTGCAGCAAATGCTTGGGTTTAGACATTAGACATGGTTTTCTACTTACTTTTTTACCAAGATCACAGGTATGCTTGTATAAAATATTTTAGTTGAAGCAAAATTATTTCTTGTCATTGCGTTTTCTGAACTGTTTATTACTCACTATGCCTGTGATCTCATTGAACATTGTTTTTACGTTGTTGGTGGTGTTATTTTATTAGTAATTTTCCTAATTTCATCCATGTGACCTTTCTTGTTTTTTTCTTTTCCTTTCCTTTCTCCGCCTGTGCTTTTCGCCTGCTTACCAGAAGCCCCTGTTCAGCAGCACACTTCCCACCCCATCCCCCAATCCCCTGCGCCCAGAACAGGCACACAAAATGCCGCAGAGACTCCCCTTCACAAAGCTCAGGCTGTGACAGAACGTGGGGCCGAGGAAAGGATAGAGAGCGCTATTCCCCTTCTAACCAAAGTCACTGAGGGGATGACCTCCACTATGGAGGTCAGAGGTCACGGTCAGGTTAGAGGTCAGGCAGAGGCTGTGGTCATGAGGCGCAAATCTAAGCCCCCACCCAGGACGCAGCTGACCTCAGTCCCCGATGACGCATTTGAAGATGATGACTTGGCGGGTGAGTTCTTAGCTAACAGTTATTCACAGTTGGTGGAGCCTTTTCTATCACTGAACAGTGGTCATTTGTATACTACTATCACTCTCACTTCATAATCACTGTTCCTTCTCACTCTACTAGTACTAATACCATTAGCCATTATTTATCGCTGACACTCGGTTAACACCACTTGTTTCAACTCCCATACATTTAACAAATGCACTGATTGCACTGACCCAACAACACTTTGAATTATGTGGCTAAATTTTCTCTTGGTTTGCTCTTTACAGCTGATCTTGGTAAGTTCGCATTGGAATGAATGCTAACCTGTGCCTGAACTGATGTGATATGCTCTGTTATTATTTTATTTTGTATTGCATAATGATGAAGTAATTTGCAATGTTTGGCATTTAGATTTGAAAAAACGGAACAGCACAGAGTAAATTACTATTTACAAGTAAGATCAGATAAGATAAGACAACTTTATTATCTCTTACAAGAAATTGCATTGTGGTGTACAGTCAACACAAATACACATTGCAATAATAATATTAATTGCCATTGAGAATAAAACTCGTTTGTTGTTACAAATTCAATTATTGTGCGCCATATTAGTGGACATTGGATTGTATACAAATACAACACCTTTATTATCTTTATGAGAAGTTACAATGTGGTGTAAGCAAGTACTGAAGTAGGTTTTAGTTCAGTAAATCGTCAAAATAAGTTTTGAATAGAAAAATTGTAAGGTTGTAGTAGTTGTAATTGTAGTTTCTAGTAGTTATTCTTAAGATGTGATTTTTAGTCAGTTGGTCAAGAGATTTTGGATACAATTTAGATGTATCTTCCTCCCCCACCCCTATCTACTTAAATTACCTCCTTCATCAAAATATGTTGTGCATCCTTTGTTCTACAAATTTTTACCTTGCTATCATCCCAGTATACTTTTAAGCATACTTGGTGCTAACCTCAAAAAAATAGCATCACATGAATCCATACACAAAATAGACCAAAATACTGAAGGTATCATCAGTGTTGAATATAGTATAAAGCGTACTAATAATTGATGCTGATAATAATTTATTGAAGCTGATTTATTTGTGCAAAAAGCCTGTCACTGAAAGCATAATATTGAGAGCATCGGTGATAGCTCATGTTGAGAATGAGTTGCAAATCCATGCAGTAGTTTTGGTGAAGCTGACAATTGTGTTTTGTGTTCTTTTCCTTCTTTCCTGTGGTGGTAAACGGACTCATGTTTTACCTTGGTGAGTTTTTGTGAGAGTCGCTAATACATGTGTCAGGTTAACGTTGTTTCTGTGTTTTACACGGATTTAATCATTTTGACTTCTTTAATAACACTGACACTGAATGATGACACTGAACAGTATTGGTTTTTGTTCTTTTTTTACCTTGCAGTTGTTTGGGGTTCAACTTCCAATCCTTCATTTGTTCAGTTTCAGAATTCACGTTATTTTCCGTTTTGTTCAGTTTAGAATGTTGTAATTTTCTTACAGTCTGTGGTGGTGTTTTAAAAATCAATGCATGGCTGACTCAAAAATTGTAATAGTGCAATTGTATCTGAACCAATGTGCAAATTGTTAATGCTTGTGTTGGTCTGCAAAACTTTCCTCTTAGTCTCTTTTAATTTTATGAATGGAAAAACAATCCTTATTATCAATACAAAGCATTTTGATAACCATACATCTGGACCTGGTTCGATACCTTGCTACATCCATGAACTGCATAGCAAGCAAAAAAAAACAAACATGAGAAATGTTGAAGTGGTGATCATGACCTTACTTCAATAAATAGCATCCCATATATTTTGCAAGCACGAGTTACAAATTGCTTACCAGACTCTTCGTATTTTCCTCCCCATTATAGCATGTGCCTTTCTATCTGCTGCCATATCGTCTGCCCACCTGTGTATTAGTGCTGTACTGCTATGCTGTGTATTTCTGTATTTCTGCATGTGTATAGTTTTCTACTTGCTTTGTTTCCATGGCTCCCCAAATTTGACTGTGTTCTTTGACTGTTTTTGTGTTGGATGCTATATTGCTTATGTGTTATAGTATTAATACTTGGAATAATTAATACTATCAATAGCTTTAAATAATTAGGCACATTTGGACCTCAGTTTAAGGCTGAATTATATGTACCAAAAAAACGATTTTTGTGCATATTTATTAGCTCATCAAGGAATGTAGCAATGAGGCGTTATGTGATCAAGGATTAACAACTATGAATGAAGCATTCAACATTGGAAGAGTGTGGAATGGAAATAGAACATTGATAAGCTAATTGTGGATGACCTACATGGGTCAACAAGGATGTGTGTTCACTGTTGATCCTCTCAAAGGAGATGAAAAGCTTCGTTTATCCTTTAAGGAGATAATGATGTACCCATAAGTCTTTGTTTATTATTTTTAGAATTTCTTTTCAGTAATTGTTAACAGTTCAGTGAAGTGTAAATATGTGGTCTGTATAAAATATGCTTTAAGAAATGTTGGAGCTCATTAAATGCTATGGCCGAAGTTCTGCATCCCCACCACCTCCCACTCTTCCTCCCTTCCCAACAATTGTTTTATGATAGCATTTGGAATTTACGCTTGACTTTTTTTGGTGATGTTCCAGATCTTGATAATCTTGACAATTCCAGTCTAATGATAATAAATATTATAGTCTGTTTTGTTTGTTTTTAACACGCGTATTTGTCGCACTGTTTGTTAACTGCTTTCAAAATTGACGAGAAAGGAATAGAGATTGTATATGAATAATGGGAAAATGACTTGACTGTTTTAGGACTGGCTCAAACTTTGGCTAACATAGTGGCCACTACACCTGAACTGGAGGAATCTCAAGACTCTGTGGCATCCCAGGGCAGTAGCAGCAAGCGTAAATCTGGGTACGTTCCTCTATGTGCTGGATAAAATGCTTGTTAACAGGTAGGGCTGAAATCAGATTGGGCTAGTTAGCTATAAGATGTAACAACAGTCAAGAAACAGGATCCATAACCATGTATGCACAATTGTGGCTGTGGATCTGGCTTTGACCGTGCACACCCTTTACAAAATTGGCATCTATTGCTGCTTGATGATGCAGCCTTGAGCAGCTCTTGTGCTGGTAAGTGGGCTATATAAGAGCACTATTTCGGACCAGCCTGAAACCATGGACATCCATGGAACACATGACTTTGAAATTTCCAGGTCATTTTCAGATTTGGGGGAATTTTGTACGCATTGGTACATAGGTTTTGATATGTATTTACACACTAGATATGCTGATAGGCATTCATTGCATATTTTGTTGCATCAAGGACTTCAGTGTATATTTTCTATGTCCTTGTTTCAGACGCAATGACAACTCCATCTTTGAAGAACTGTCCTATCAAGGAACAGACATGATTGCTGAAGTGGATTTTGGTGCTGACATTACTGGTGAGTTCTTCGTTTCCACCGTGACTGCCTTGCTTACTATATGACAACATCTGTATTGTTTTGTCAGCGTAGGCATTACAACACATTATCAAATCATTGCTATGTCTCCAATGATAGATGTAGGGCTAAAGCTGTGGTGGTTGTTAGCAGTTAGGCAAGATAGGCTTGAAAGTTAGGTCATACCGGCTGCCAATGCTTTTCCAGCAGCTTTGCTCTTTGTATATCTTGAGGTCATATGTTATCCTGCCCTACTTTATTTCCACAGTAGATATTTTTAAAATATCTTGTATGTAAAAACCTGTGCATTGTGAGCATTCAGACTGTAGTTGTGGCTATGATTATAGAAAAATGCATGCACTTAAATATCATTGGTCCTAAACGAAGGTAACAAATTGTGCAGTCAACAGCTGTGGATATAATATTATTACTCCAGCCTGTGAATGTTAATATAGCAGTTGTAGATCATTATCAGACTTGATAAGCACTGAGATGCATGCTGACACACAAAAATCCATACTCGGAGTAACATTGCAGAAGGTGTTAATATTATTATTGATATTGAAAGAGATACAGCATGCACATAACTATTACAGTTTAAGTTTATATAGGACTCTAGCCTTTTCAGGGTGTTTAGCCAAGTCAGAAAATCATAAAGTCATAGACAAAGCAGGATCAAAAAAGCGGTGTCCATATCATTCCATGCATTCAAAGCAATATGTACATGTAACCAGGGTCTATTGCGTGTATATATTACCATTCAGAAGATGAATGCAAAGATGTTACAGTCAAGAGTTCGGGGCGATCACTGGCGAACCAATCAATAAATGAATTTGGAGAACTGAACACGAGGGATGTGGTGATGGGTAATACTTTATTTATAGATGCAGCATGGAGAAATGTCAAACACAGCACACCCACAACTCTTGATAAAAACACTCAAAATATAAATATTTCAGCGTGATCAACAGGTGACAGTTTACTCCTGCAACACACAATAAAATAACACACATGAATTATGCCTCGCTTACATTACAAAATAATAAAAATATGGCCTAAATATCGCATGTCACTGTTTCCACAAGGTCAAAGTCATACAAATCCATTCTAACCTTTTAAAAATGATTCAACACACATATTTGGTTCAAGGTTATGACTTGTTTGCGCTTGGCATTCTTTACAAGAATACCATATAACAGCTATACCAAGACCATGTGACAATTATCACAATGAATTGCTTGCACAAAATAGAGTTTGCTCTACATAACCAAGAGGCACGATGGTCTAATGGTAGTGCTTTGGCTTGCGGATCTGAAGGTCCCGGGTTCGAACCCTGTCCAGGCCATTGTGTTGTGTCCCTGGGAAAGACACTTTACTCCCGTTTCCTACTCCTTCGGATGAGAGTATAAACTGAGGTCTAGTCTGTGTGTCGCATACATTCCATCATAACGGACTTTAAAGATCCTGACGCTCATGTCCTAGATGGGTGAGTGCCGGTAACAGGAACACACCCAGCATGCACTTGGTCCTTCTCCCCCATCCCTGGCTGGCCAGGATAGTGCACAGTTGTCCGGGTGTCAGACCACGCGCCCAAAGGCTGCGGGTGGGCGTCTCGAGCGGTTTGAGTTAGATCCTGTATCGGCCAGCGCCTAGAGTCTGGTCAAGTACGGCGAGATTAGTGCGCTATAAAAATACTCAATAATAATAATAATAATAATAATAATAATAATAATAATAATAATAATAATAATAACTATCTCATTCCTTTCTCTTCTGACATACATCTTAGTTTTATCATTCTTAGGACCACAGCACAATATTGCATTCTTTCTCTTCCCCCTTCCAACTCAACTTGACCTCAAATTATTACAGTTGCATCTCACCGGCAGCTTAAATAAATGTTTATAACAATTATGTTATGAACACTTATACCTCCCAAAATACAAATTTTTCATGAGCAAAAAGTCAAATCTTACTCGGTCATACAACTAGACATTTCTGACTAAAATTACACAATGGCAAAAAAAAAATAATAGTACTGACCTGAATTAGGAATAATGGTCTAGCATTTCACATGAACACACTACCAACTGGCGTGAACGTCGTTCATGGTATTTTATTTTAGATGTAGAGCCAGCCATTCTCTTCCCTCTCGCGCGACTACCAAATGTAAAGCATGATGGAAAAACAAACTGCTTTAGAAATTGAATAATCAATATTTTAATTTAGTGAAAATGCATTCATTCCTATTTACAAAACTTCTAGTAGAACATATTATAACCAAATATATATAAATATGCGTTAAAAAAAATATTTCAGTGAATCCAAGGGAGATAATATTAAGTGAACCCTAGGGAAAGAATCGGTTCTTTCCCTTTATGTTACTATGTAACAACAGTGCACACAGTTGTGAGGTTACATACATAATACGAATAATATAGCAATTCTGACAGGTACCAACACACGCCTCATAATAATAACAGTTGGAGAATAATATATACAAACAGAAGTGATTGAATCCAATTATACTGTTTGAACAGTGAACAAATAAACATGGACATAAATTTTGTCTCTTTTAGACCTTCTTACATCTCATATGTCCTTGTTTTTTGCACGTTCCAATCTGCATAGAAGCAGTTGCAGGTAGGTAGAGCATGAGGTACTGACAGGGCAGTGGGTTTTAGCTGGTGCAATACACTAAAGCTTGCTAGGGCACTGTAATAATTGTCTGCTGTACATTGGCGGGATTACAATTTGTTTTTTTTTATGTGAAAAGTAGCTTCCTTCTTTTTGGTTTGACTTGAATTCAGTGTTGAGATTTGTACCTGTACTGTCACCAAAATCTTAACCTTTATAAAGTAATTTTTTTTTATTTTTGTTTTAAAGACTGCAGACAGTTTGGTGTTTGGCTGACATTATATGTACCCTGGCCATGTCAAATGAAATTGTGTTGTTAAGAAAAGAGGGATGAACAGACATGGTGAACTGGGTTCTGTTTTCCCATCGGGGATATTAAGTTGATGTGGGAAATTTGGGAATGTATTTATTGGGCTTATATAACTGTTTTCAAAGTGGAGAGCTGCTGAAGGCACTGGCCTTTACACAATCTAACTCCACTTGCCCAACACGCTCACTTGTTGCGTTAGGGGCAGTTGGATCAAAATGTATATTGTGAAGAGAAAATAAAAGAACCAAATTTAGCTGCCTTCTCAACTAAAATATGGCAAATGCAGGTTTTTTCCTAACCAAGACAAGGAGAAAGAGGCTACAATCCTTACATTTTGTGTGAAATATTATTATTATATTATTTTTTTTAACCCTTTGGCCATATAAAAAGGTTGCTGCTTTTTGCTTCTGGTACATATTCATTCATAGTTGTGTCCTGCCAGCATTGTGTGTGATTGTCCCTTTGTGTGTGTGTATGTCTCTCATTTGTCTTTGTCAGTGTATTTATCCATTACTAACTAACTTGGGGGGGGGGGGGGGGGGGGGGGGGGACATTGGCATCAGTTAGGGGGGGGGGGGCCTCCCCTCCCCACCCAAACTCATGGCATCAGTAGTTGTTAGTAGATTCACCACGTTTATTGTAAACCAACATTGGTAGGGAATTATTCACATCATCAGAGCATTGATTTACTTTGTTGTAATATAACTTCATTATGGAACTCACATGTTCACAAGATAATCTTTGGTCATGTTTTGACGCTTGCACCTTTGCCAGGAAGGGAAGTAAACCCTGCTGATTACGCTTCTTCAGGTAAATCTGCCATTTTGGCATTCTCTAAGAGAATTATATATTGATCTTAATGTCGTTTGTGCAGCTATTCAAGATGTACCCTTTTCACTGAATGTTTTCACTTCTTTTTCTTTTGTTGTGATACAGTGGTGAGTTTAAGCCACTTTTCTCGTCTACAGATGTAACTTTTCAGTTTCTAGCTAGACTCGCAGTGTTCTTCAGCAGTTTTTATTTGACCATCTCTTTATTTAAACTGTCACTGCTGGATGGTGTAACATGCTCAGCTTCTCTGTAATTCGTAAGCTATAAATGTTCAACTTCAGTTCAGTTATTTGTAATTGTCCTATATCATTGTATCATGCATAATGTGGGAAAAGTGTACCCCAAGTGGAAATATCTCAACAAATCCCGAGCAATTCTTTGCTAATTTCTTTGATGCTTTTGCTCTTTCTTCGGTGGGAAAGGGAATGGAATATGCTTTTCTTTGTTTGTCAAACACTTTCAGTTCAGACTGTAATGATGAGCAATCTGTTTACATTTCATACCTGTTTGCACAGCTCAAAAGGTGTTGATTCACTTTGCAACTGTTCTACAGTGACTAGGTATTCAGTGGCGGCTGCTTGGAAGCTCTTTAATTATTGGCGAATAAAACGACAGACTGTAAACAAATGTATGATTTGTTTCATCTGGGCACTGAAGCTTTGCACTCCAAATCCTGCTCAACCTTTCGAGGATAAAAACCAGTTTTATGCAATACATTGTGCTGATTCATTTAATTAATTAACATAGCTGCCAAGTCCCCGGATTTTATCCGGATTCCCCGGATTTCTCATCTGTATCAGGATTTTCACGATTTTGTCAAAAAAATCCCGATTTTCAGGATTTCAATTCAAGTATCGGCAATAGCATATTTTTGCGTGGGTTGCGGACTGGCGCGTTTGCGCGTTATTTAGTGACTTCCGGTTTGACCGACGCGCACTTCTCATTGAGTTTACAACTTCACAAACTTGTGTGACAGGGATATACATAGAGAAGCCAGGCATGACTATTGCTGCAACTTGTGTGACAGGGATATACATAGAGAAGCCAGGCATGACTATTGAGTATTACTGCAACTTGTGTGACAGGGATATAGAGAAACCAGGCATGACTACTATTGCACCTTGTGCGACAGGGATAGCCAGGCATGACTATTAGTGCACCTTGTGTGACAGGGATATATAGAGAAGCCAGGCATGACTATTATTGCACCTTGTGTGACAGAGATATATAGAGAAGCCAGGCATGACTATTATTGCACCTTGTGTGACAGGGTTATAGAGAAGCCAGGCATGACTATTATTGCACCTTGTGTGACAAGGGTTATAGAGAAGCCAGGCATGACTATTATTGCACCTTGTGTGACAGGGTTATATAGAGAAGCCAGGCATGACTATTATTGCACCTTGTGTGACAGGGTTATAGAGAAGCCAGGCATGACTATTATTGCACCTTGTGTGACAAGGTTATAGAGAAGCCAGGCATGACTATTACTGCAACTTGTGCGACAGTGATATAGAGAAGCCAGTCATGACTATTACTGCACCTTGTGTGACAGGGATATAGAGAAGCCAGGCATGACTATTACTGCAACTTATGCGCCAGTGCTATAGAGAAGCCAGTCATGACTATTATTGCACCTTGTGTGACAGGGTTATAGAGAAGCCAGGCATGACTATTATTGCACCTTGTGTGACAGGGTTATAGAGAAGCCAGGCATGACTATTACTGCACCTTGTGTGACAGGGTTATAGAGAAGCCAGGCATGACTATTATTGCACCTTGTGTGACAAGGGTTATAGAGAAGCCAGGCATGACTATTACTGCACCTTGTGTGACAGGGATATAGAGAAACCAGGCATGACTACTATTGCACCTTGTGCGACAGGGATAGCCAGGCATGACTATTAGTGCACCTTGTGTGACAGAGATATATAGAGAAGCCAGGCATGACTACTATTGCACCTTGTGCGACAGGGATAGCCAGGCATGACTATTAGTGCACCTTGTGTACATAGAGAAGCCAGGCATGACTATTGCTGCAACTTGTGTGACAGGGATATACATAGAGAAGCCAGGCATGACTATTGAGTATTACTGCAACTTGTGTGACAGGGATATAGAGAAACCAGGCATGACTACTATTGCACCTTGTGCGACAGGGATAGCCAGGCATGACTATTAGTGCACCTTGTGTGACAGGGATATATAGAGAAGCCAGGCATGACTATTACTGCACCTTGTGCGACAGTGATATAGAGAAGCCAGGCATGACTATTACTGCAACTTGTGCGACAGTGATATAGAGAAGCCAGGCATGACTATTACTGCAACTTGTGCGACAGTGATATAGAGAAGCCAGTCATGACTATTACTGCACCTTGTGTGACAGGGTTATAGAGAAGCCAGGCATGACTATTACTGCAACTTGTGCGACAGTGATATAGAGAAGCCAGTCATGACTATTATTGCACCTTGTGTGACAGGGTTATAGAGAAGCCAGGCATGACTATTATTGCACCTTGTGTGACAGGGTTATAGAGAAGCCAGGCATGACTATTACTGCACCTTGTGTGACAGGGATATAGAGAAGCCAGGCATGACTATTACTGCAACTTGTGTGACAGTGATATAGAGAAGCCAGTCATGACTATTACTGCACCTTGTGTGACAGGGTTATAGAGAAGCCAGGCATGACTATTATTGCACCTTGTGTGACAGGGATATATAGAGAAGCCAGGCATGACTATTATTGCACCTTGTGTGACAGGGATATATAGAGAAGCCAGGCATGACTATTATTGCACCTTGTGTGACAGGGTTATAGAGAAGCCAGGCATGACTATTATTGCACCTTGTGTGACAGGGTTATAGAGAAGCCAGGCATGACTATTACTGCACCTTGTGTGACAGGGATATAGAGAAGCCAGGCATGACTATTACTGCAACTTATGCGCCAGTGATATAGAGAAGCCAGTCATGACTATTACTGCACCTTGTGTGACAGGGATATAGAGAAGCCAGGCATGACTATTACTGCAACTTGTGCGCCAGTGATATAGAGAAGCCAGTCATGACTATTATTGCACCTTGTGCGACAGCGATATAAACTACAGTGAACGTGGCCCTCACTGACAGTTGAGAGTGAGACCGATTTTTTTATTTCCAAAAAAGGTTAAAAGTACTTTTTTGCTTAAGAAATAATGTATGTATTTCACTCCCAGATTGCACAGATTTTGATCTTGATTTTGAAAATTTTTCCGGGGGGGCATGCCCCCGGACCCCCCTAGAAATTCAGGATTTTCCTTTTGACCAAGTTGGCAGCTATGAATTAAGCATCATATTGTTCATAGGTCAAACTTTGATATGCCTGCACCAAACTAATAGGGACATTGTATCAAGGACTTTTTTTTTTTTTGTGGCAATGAGTTAACCTTGTTGTCACCTTCAAAGATAATATAGTGGGTAATTGTTGCTCAAATCAACCTCAAAGCTTCGAATGTTTAGGCGTCTCTTCCTTATTTTGTAAACAAACAACTTTGTCTACACTCTTGCTCGATGGTGCTATTTTCAGAATCAATCTTAATGTTGTTGATATGCACATTTTAAAAAAACGACTTTATCAATCAAACTGTGCTTTCGAAAGAGGTTAGAATTTGGGCTTAATGTTATTTTTCTCCAGTTGGGCAATACTCACTGTGAATTTGAAAAGGATCTGTGATTCTGAACTGTGTTATCTTGGGACCATTTTAAAGCATTACAATTTGCCAGGTTGGTGTTTATCTCAGTCAAAGGTTAATTTATTTGCCCATCATTGTTTGGAAATGTCCCCTGGGAGTGCCGGGGGAGGGGGGTTGGGGTTCAGTATAAATATTATCCCCACTTTCTGAAAATATAGTGCTTTAAATTCCCAGTGTCATTGTCTTCTCCTTTGTTCTTTCTCATTCCTATTCTGTTCTATCAATCTACTATACTATCTTCTTCTTCGCTAGACCAGTCACCTACCTTTTTTCTTGAAAATTCTTCCGGGACAGAACTCCTCATTTGTTTATGAGGACTGTTGGATCAGCTTGGAAATATTGGACGCTTTCTGTCAGGTGGTCACTGGGGCTTCCTATGATGTTATTATTTGGCAATGTAAGCATTTTATATGTATGTGTTTTGTTGATATTTTATAATGATGTTTATATTCTATTTTGTTTTTGTAAACAGGGGTTTCATAAATTAGAGTATAGCCTCAGCGCCATCTGCGTGGGATGTCTTTATTGTGAAGTGACCGGCTGGTGGAGTGCCTTCAGTGTTTCCACTAGGGTTGTTTCGGCAGATCTTTTATGCGGATCAGGTGCAAGTCCTCTTTCAGCGAAGTTGTGGTCTTGATTTTGTGGTCCTGATTCGGCTATACTGGTCCTGATTTGGCTCGGAAGCGTCCGCTGGACCTAAAGCAATAATCATGTCATGTAATGTAATGTTTGTAAATGTATCAGACATGCACAAATACATGTTTTGTAACAATGGGAAACCAGAAGTTTGTGTAGAAGACAGGTAGTAGGTGTCTCACCTAGAGCGATGGGACTGCAGTTAAGTCCAAAGGATTGGCAAATGGGATTTGTTGCATCACAACAGTGTAAACATAAGCAAACTAGCTTGGGACTGCAGTTTGGTCCAAATGATTGGCAAATGTGATTTGTTGCATCACAACAGTGTAAACATAAGCAAACTAGCTTGGGACTGCAGTTTGGTCCAAATGATTGGCAAATGTGATTTGTTGCATCACAACAGTGTAAACATAAGCAAACTAGCTTGGGACTGCAGTTTGGTCCAAATGATTGGCAAATGTGATTTGTTGCATCACAACAGTGTAAACATAAGCAAACTAGCTTGGGACTGCAGTTTGGTCCAAATGATTGGCAAATGTGATTTGTTGCATCACAACAGTGTAAACATAAGCAAACTAGCTTGGGACTGCAGTTTGGTCCAAATGATTGGCAAATGTGATTTGTTGCATCACAACAGTGTAAACATAAGCAAACTAGCTTGCTTTGGAAGCATAGAGCTCTATTGTACACCTGTCATGGACAGCTGTGAAAGTGGATCAACCTCTTTTAACGTGTTTGCTTATGTATAGTCTCTGTTCATTACCTGTCATGTTGTCCTTCACTGTTTTTTGTGTTTTCCCTTCATCCGTATGTAACTTAGTCACAGCTCATTGCATGATTTGTGTTTGGTAGTTAGAAGAAAAAATAAACTACTTTGTCTTGCTGTGCATGAATGGCTTGAAACTGTCCCTGATCAATTATTTTTGGTAAAAACTAATACTGCCAAAGTATTGAATATTCAGATAATGTGCCTTATTATGTAATGCTGCAAATTGGTAGCAAGAGAAATCTGCAATTTATACAATTCATTGTGATATTTACTATCTGCAAGCAGACTTTGGAAGGTGCTAGAAAACTGGAAATTGTTAATGGATAAAATATGCTGAAAATATTACTTAGATTTGGTAAAAATAATAAGTATGCAAGCAGAAAAACAACTTGAACAGACACAATTTTCAGATGTTAAGTTTGGGGTTGATAATGAATTGTGACATCGCTCTTAATTAATAGTCATGCAGTTAATGATTAATGGAAATGTCTGTAACACGTAAACATTTGCATAATTTGATAAAAGCATGATGCCAGCTTAAATTATTTCTGGTGGTATGTATAGGAGTCTTGTGTAGTTTTATTACCTTTTTTTTCCCCACAAGGTGTTTGTTGGGCTAGGAAAGGAAGATAAGAAATTGATAACTCTTTGCTGCTCAGCCCATCACATGCTATTATTTAGTTTACCCCATATCTGCAGTCTGCAGTAAGAACACGTGCATTTATTATTGATTCAACATAGTAAATGCATGCGTGAAACTGGAATGTCCCTCAAAGCCTTGCAAACCCCTTGCTGTTGATGGTTTGTGCCTCCAGCCATAATTATTCACTGATTTGTTTTTAATGAACTTTCTTTGCACACTGTCTAGCATGACTAATGACGTAATAGCCTAGTGGTTGATTCCTGTGTGCATATGCTGTTGTGACTTATTTGAGTTTGTTGCATGTGCCTGTTGTTGTTTGCCCTCCAGACAGTGATAATGAGGAGAAGGAAGAGGAGGAGGAGGAAGAGGAGGAAGAAGAAAAGGACAATGACAGGGACTCTGGTATGCTCTTCCTAATGACTTTCTTTATGTGTACACTATCAGTCTTCAGAGTTCATTAGGACAATTGTTACGAATAAAGGCATAACAGTATAAAATTCACAAGAGAATTCAGCTTGCGAGAAGAAACCGTTTGCAAGTTAGAATACATTGTAGCACAGAAATAATCCTATCACAGAAATGATTTTCTGACTTCCTGATTTCTGACACGCTATTGTCCCTTTCCACCAGGAAACTCCGATGAGGCCCCTAAAAACAATTTTTCATTTTGTGTGTTTAATTTTGCTGATGTCCAGCTATTTCTTTGATGTTTTCCATCTTCCTTTATTTTACGCCTATCAGTTATTGTTTTCTGCCAGAAATGTATGTGCACTTTTAACATTGGAAATTGTTTGATACAAATTGTACTCGGTGTTGTGCATAGTATTTTCTTTTGTAGTTACTGTCATTATGCGAGACTATTAATTTTCAAACAGCAAATTTCTGTTTCACCTTGTCATGGATTAGACTCGTCAGAAACTTGTAAGTTGGTTGAGGTTATTAGAAGGAGAGGTTAAATGGGGAAAGTGGTTCAAAAGATCTGCTCCCTAGGTGTCTTCACTTCTGGTTTTCCCTTTCATTTGACCCTTTTGGTCGATGTTTACATCCAAATCAAAATCTGTCTTAGTACTGAAGTGCAGTAGGTTGGGTCTCACGTTGTTAAACATTCACTGAGAATTTCCTTCCTTATGCTGAATTGCAGTAGGCTTGACCATTGTTTTGTTTTTTTTCCCACATCACTGAAGGTATTTCAATATTTAGTTTTTGTATTTCGAAACTTATCTGCAAATACTTTGAAATAGTCGAGAATCAGAACTTGTCAGATGTTGGTCTGTTGGTCGTCAGTCCACTGCTGGCCATTTCTCCTCAACCACTGAACAGACCTTTACCAATCTTGGTTGGTACATGGCCTGGGTTAGTGGCCAGCCTCCAGTGCCATTGTATTTGCTTTTTTACAAAGGTCAATGCCATTGTATTTGCTTTTTTACAAAGGTCAATGTCGCTGGTGTCAGTTCTTTGATAAGCTTGTTTTGCTCTTTATCTCTAAAAACTGATGAATTGATTTGGATGTTTTTTTGTCAACAACTCACGGCCCATTATTCAGTGGCATTTGGTCGGTCAGTCAATGGGTCCATTGATCTGACTTCCATCTTTTTTGTTCAAAACCAATTTTTTACCTTATCTGAATAATGATTGAACCGATTTAGATTTTTTTCCCCCTATGCAGATACTTTAACCACCACTCAGCCTTTCATGTTATTCCTCTCAAAGAACCAACTTTGATCAATATTTGCTTGCAGGTAGTTCAGATAGTGACCGATCATTCCATGTTTTCATTTTGCTTCTTTAAAATAAAGCTGAGCCACAATATTGTCACAAAAATTAACTTAAATAAATTAAATTTTGAAAATATTGAGTTTTAGCTAAGTGTGTGAATGTCTGGAAATACACTTGAATGTCTTGCCATCTTGTTTTCTCAACTCTTCCCCCTTTCTCCTTCCCCAAGTCTCCTCCCCACCCCCTTTCTAACACAGGTTGTTGAAATGTCTTCTTCTCCCTCCACCTCTCACCCGATTTTCTAGAGATCTCCTCTCCAAGTTTTCTCTTCTTGTCTTCAACAATATGAGCTTCGATGAACTCCTAAATTGCTTGATAGCTAGCTTCAATTGGTTTCTTGGTTTCAATTTTAAAATATGGGGGAAAATAAAATACTTCTTTAGCTGTATTGTGCACATCATGTGTACATCATAGTGCAACTTAACATTGAAGGTTTCTGAAATTCATGGGTGCATGTGGCTATGCTGGAATCAGGAATTCTGGCTTTTTGATGTTCTGGAACAGTGCTGGAAGAAAGTGCCTAGACTGATGAGACAGACAATTGAGAATAGTATATACTACACACACAAAATATAAAATAGGCCTACCTTTTGGACACCACATGCACTCTTGGAAATGCTATTTCACTATTGCTTGCTCCTTCTTTCTTTTTTACTTATTTTAAATATCAAAATAATGATTTTTTTTTTAAAAATATGGTATTTTTAGAAACAAGGTATGATTAATTATTTACAGCGCTGTGTTCATGCTTTGTGTGTGGAAATGGTTATGCGCTTAACAAATTCTGATTCATTCATTCATTATTCTAGTAACGATGTGATAGTAAATGTTACATAGCCATGAAATAAGGATGAAACTGATTGTCATAGTGTATTGCTGTTATGGCTGATTGTGGCAGACAGTGAGTTAGTTGTTTGCTGTGACTAACAAATGTTTAATATCTGTCTTGCTGCCTTGCATGCTGTCCCGGATCATTCCTTCATCTCTGCTCATGCAGTCAGTGACAATTTCTTTGGTAAGGATTTCTTTGAACTTGGTGCATCAGAAGAAGTACTTGTGGTCAGAATTATGTATTATGGATTTAGACACAGAGAGAAATGGGGAAGAGAGAGAGAATGTAATGCTTATGGAGTGCAGAAGACAAACAAAATACAGGTGAAATACAGATGAAAAAGAAAGCAGTGCAGTTTGACATGTGGACAATTCATGCCTCCGTTTGTAATGCCAGCTGTTCTGTTATCAAACTGGAGGTGTGTTGGCAGCATAGCTGTTAGGGCACACACTCCTGGTTCAAAAGGGAAGCAGAATCTGGCCTGGTTAGTTTGTGGCTGGGTTCATCAAACTCCCCAATAAATAATGACTAGTCATTGCACAAATGTCCTTCAGTCCACCCAGCTGTGAAAGGTGCCTGGCTCTGAGAATTGGGGTAGGCAAAGCAAAGTGAGGGTGA
The DNA here is from genome assembly GCA_036898135.1 of Oncomelania hupensis. Lineage (NCBI taxonomy): Eukaryota > Metazoa > Mollusca > Gastropoda > Littorinimorpha > Pomatiopsidae > Oncomelania > Oncomelania hupensis. Next base: position 12,320,906 of record CM072518.1, on the reverse strand, counting down.
AAGGAAATGGGCACCAACCTCACAAAGCTGGCCCTAAAAAATCCCTAACATCTCTCCCTCTCAATTGTTACTTAAAGGAAAGCATTATTTTTTAACTTTAAATTAGTTTTATTCAGATTGTGTGCAGCAGGTTTAAGAAGCATATCGCGTTTGTATGCATTGTAGATTACTTGTAATTTTGGTTATCCCATGAAGTGTAATTCTTTTCATTTTATGTTGTGAAAGACATGAGGTAGTGATTGAAATGTGTTGATCAGGGTGTTTTACAACATTTTTGCATGGAGTCTTTGTTTTTCAATGTGATTTTGAAAACCCATCTCTTTGTTTGAAGATCAGTGAAAATGGGTACATTGCAGTACTTTGTGTCCAATCAGTGTTCCCTCTACTCCAAAATAAATACGGGTCTATGGGACTGTGTTATCCAAATTTCACAGTCCTTTTGTAAATTTTAAGAGTCCTCAATTTGCTTAGCAGCTACATATTTGCATAGAGGAAGTATAAAATGAGTGCTAATGCAATTTTAAAAGATGACAACTCGCGACACAATCTTGAATTGTCTGCAATTGATGTCTTCATTGAGGGATTTGCTGTGAATTAGTTGGCTACTCATTTGTCATAGTTTCGATTTAAGAAATTTGGGAAAAATATATATGTCCGCAGAATGCCTCATTAAACTTTTCTGCTTCTTTTTTGTCATATTTTGTGCGTAATTGGCACACACCTGTGCGTCATCGGGAACACTGCAAATATTGTGCATTCTCTGGCCATCGGCTGGTCCTGGTTGATCCTTTATTGAAACAGATCAGAACTATTTAAAGATTGGGCATTTATTAAGTGAACTAGGTTGCAAGGGACTTTTAAATTATCCGATCTTCACTGTAATAGAATTGTCTTCAGAAATTGTTGTGCATGTTTCGTTGTTCTTCTTTCAATGATAAAATGAATGCATGTTTTGAAATGCTATGTAATGAATCAAGGTTGTGTTGGGAAGGGTGGAAAAGAACAATTTCTCAGTGTATGGCGATGTTGACTGATGTGTTGATTGTCAGCGTGCGTGATGTTACAGGTATGGGAAAAGAACTGGAGAACCTTATACTGGAGAACACAGAACTACTGGCAACCAAGTGAGTGTCCTTCACATTCAACAGTAGAAGTTGACTTGCAGCCAGCTATCAAATTTGTATTTTGCCCGCAGATAGGAAATGTGATACATTTGAATTTTCTTTCTGCATAAATATATACATACTCTTCCCCTGTGGCATTTGCAGACTATCTACTCGCCCCATATTCTGAAGCTTTATTTAATATTACATGAGTGTATTTGGGTCCGGGTTCAAGGTCATCTCAAGGTCAAGATCATAGAAAGATCAAAGTTTGTATTATTTAGCATTTAAATGCCACCGTTTAATTTTGTTTTTTTCTGGGCACTCATTTTCGTGTTAGATATTGCAAGTTCCATAAGGAGCATGCATGTCAGTCATATGGGCTTTGCCATTTTGTTTATAGGAGCCAAACTTGTAACTCTCCAAAAACGGCTGCGATTTAATAATTTTCTTTGTTCATCTTACCAGCTATCTTTCTTTATTGCTAGTTTAATAGGTTGAACATAATTTATTTTTGCCTGTGTAAAACTGTTTGCTGTATTCGCAGGAATGCACTGAATATTGTGAAAGATGATCTGATTGCCAAGGTGGATGAACTCACCAGGTAAGTCCTTTTCCATTGGTTTAATTTTGGACAATTATTTATTTTAATGGATTTTTTACTTAATAAAAGATAGCAAGCCATTCAAATGTTTTTCAAGACACTTACACTATTAATATTATTATTATTGTAGTAATATATTCTATACTCGTCCGATACTTTAAAAGTTGAAGGCACAATTTGAAGATGAAACAAAATTTGAAAGCAAGTGTACACACACACATTCCATTGCACAGATTTTAAATATCCTGAAACATGTCCTCAGAGCTTATTCTAGGGCGCGGGATCACGCACAAAAAGTTTTTTTCCCACAAAGAAATTCGATGAGCGCGTTCGCGATCCCGCGGAGATTGGAAATATCCCGCTACATGTTTTGATTGAAGCGGGCTTTACTGTGACGTTTCTGTCGTCTGCTAGGGCGTAGCGGAAACTGGAGTTAAACGGAAGTTGCACTCTTGTATATGCGATGTGTCTGAAATTTTCATTGGCCGATGCTATTCTTTTTGACCAATCACCTTTCTTCAGAGTGTGGCATCGATGAATCTGACCGGTTGGAACTGGTTTACAATCAGAATCAGAATGGCTTCGAAAAAGCGCACGCTTTTCGACTTCGAATTCAGTGGAGGAACTGTGAAGAAAACTGTCACACTGTTTTCCCATGACTGATCTTCTAAAATAGCAGAGCTTTTATGCAACAGTTGTGAAAGCAAGGTTACAGATACCAGTTTGTGATATATTTTGTCTGCGATTTGTATGTACTTACTGTCTGGAGAGAATGCGACACTTGACTGTTTCACAGTTTATCCCGGAACATCACGGGATAAAACAGATATGGATATTTGTTTGTGTGTACACCCTATATATGCTGAGAAGACGCCCCCACTGTTTTGGTCAGAGGGGGGCCTAATCCCCCCCTTTTTTTCAAGGAAGGGGGGCCTGCCCCCACTTCTTTAAAATCCTAGAATAAGCTCTGTGTCCTAGGCGGATGAATGACCGTTACACAAATACACCCAGCAAGCACCAGGCCCCTTCGCCCCTATCCCAGGTCAGCCAGGTTTGTGCTCATTGGTCTGGGAATCACATTATGTGCTCAACGTGGGAGCTTCGGGCAGCCGGAGTTAGATCCTGTAGTGCCAGGGCCTTGAGCAGCTCTCCAGCTGGAAAAGCGTTATATAAGAATGATAAATACATTAAAAATAAGAAAATAAGAAAATGGTCTTGCGTTTTGCTTCAAGTATTTATTAGTTTATGATCTCATGAAAACTAAGTAAATGTGATTGTGTGTCCTTGCACTAAACTGATGAAGAAAGTGCTGGTTTCAGTGAACAAGAGATCTTGCGTGAAGAGATCACCTCTCTGCAAGCCGTGAAAGGCAGGTTGCAGCAGCGCATCTGTCAGCTAGAAGAGGAACTAAAGAAGACAAAGGAAGATATAGAGAAAAAGAACCAGGCCACCAAGGAGGAGGAGGAGGTGAGAGAGACTGCTTGCAGTTTTATGCTTTCAAAACCTGTAGGACTAACACTACATGGGAAGACATTGGCTGGAGGTCAAACAATTGCTGCACAAAGACTAAAGAGGAAAATTTATTTAAATATAGGCCACGGGGAAAAGAGGATTGAGGTCGGAGCTGAGAATCTGTTCCTAACACCTGCTGCCTTGCAAGGCACACTTATTAAGCCCCTATTATGAGGAGCAGCACAGTACATTACCTGAAAGAGAACTACACCTTTTTCATGTGGCAGATGCAGAAAATGCTCCTTTTGGATACATTTTGAAGGGGTAGTATGAAGCTGGAAAATGCCTATTGGTACGGAGTGTGATCCATTTGACTGGCTTTACAATGCTGGACCATACATATAGGTACTGAGTGTGATCAGTGCTGCCATCTTTGCAGTGCTGGATTGTACATGTAAGTACTGACTGAATCTGGTCAGTGTTGCTGGCCTGGACAGCCTGTGGGTACTGAGAGAATGGCCTTGGTTACCAGCCTGCAAGGTTGGACCCTATGTATGGGTACTGACTGGCCAGTTTTAAAAGGCTAGACGTGTGTGTAATTTACTGACTGAATTTGGTGATAGCAGTACAAGGAGCATCCTTTGTTCATTCATGGTTGGTCTTCTTTCTCTTACCAGGAGGATGTGCCAATGGCTCAGCGCAAACGCTTCACTCGTGTGGAGATGGCTCGTGTGCTGATGGAACGTAACCAGTACAAAGAGCGTCTCATGGAGCTGCAAGAGGCCGTGCGCTGGACAGAGATGATCCGAGCATCCCGGGAACACCCTGGAGAGCTCAACGCTAACAAGAAGAAATCGACTGTATGGAACTTGTGAGTATCAGAGACATGGATGGAAGAAGGAGGACGTTGTTGGCCCATGTTTCGCTTCTTATAGCCTTCTGTTATTTTCTTCTCTTTTTTTCCAGCTGTTAGTTTTTCCCATTTTATTCTTCTATGATACAACTTATTTTCAGATATGCTATTCTATGAGTTTTCATTTATTTTTCGGTACTGCTATAGTTACATCCATCCTTTGAGTTTGTTATATTTAATCCTTAATTTATTTTGTACTCTTAGTTTTTGTACTCCACATGAACTTTTCTTCAGGTATACACTGCTGCAGGATGTTTCTTCAACTCCTGTTGCTTTTAGAATTCTTTGCAGATTTTCTTACACTCCAGCATTTGTCAGGATTTCCTGGGGACGTGTGTGTGATTGGTGCATCAGAGTTCCTTTGTGGAGATGGAGAGAGGGTGGGTGGTGATAGTGTATGCAAGGAAAAGGATGTGAATGATGGGTAATAGCTTTGGGAAGTGTGGTAGTGCAGTAAATTTGTATTTTGTGTGTAGGAAAAGGAGGTTTGGCAGGACGTGCTGTAGTTCAACATCAATGCATTCAGAATTACATGAACAAGGGTATCTGCTTGTTGCCACATTAACAGTTCAGTTCTTGTTCTTGTTTGAAACTCTTTCAAGCCTCATTTACTCGTTGTTCTTGGCTGTGCACAAAAGAAACAGTATGAATACAGGCCCTTTGACCATTAAAGCTAGTAGTTACATAAGCTGAACTTGGAATCTTTGAAGGTGTATCCCTATCCAACTAAAGTCCATTTATGTGGCACACAAATTCACGTTTCAAAGACAGAGGGGAAACGGAGGCAGTTAGGTCATTTGTTTCCCAGTAGGTGGGTCTCTACTTTTATTTAAAGACAGCCAGGGTCACAAATGTAAGAGTTACACTTGACTTCTTTATGTACAGCCACCATTATGGTAGGTTTATCTATGTTGACGGATGATGTGTATTCAGTTTCAGCAGCTTGGTGGGTTCAAATCCTGAGCCAGAACCGGAACCTGAGCCTCTAGCCCCTCCACCTCCGTCTGTCTTAGAATCATTTCCCCGCCTTCTGCCCCCCTCTGCCCCTGTTGTGCATAAACCAAAGGCCCCGTCTGGTCCCCCTAAGACCCCATCATCAGCTTCAGAGTCAACAAGGGTGCGGCATTTGTAGCAGTGGCCTAGGAACATAGAGACTTGCACCATGAGTGTTGTACTTGTGTGTTCCTGTCACATCTCCCCTCTGCGGTTTTAGTGTTGTCTCATTTTCAGAAACAGTTTTGTGGAGTGGTTGACTTGACTCTGCGAACCAGGAAGACAACGTAAGATAAGATAAGTTAAGATATTACTTTATTAATCCAAAATCATGGAAATTACATAGACGTAGTGTATAAAAGTTATTTCACCCTTATGTGGTATGGCATAGGATGCTTTGGGGAGAAACGGACACGCTTTTTGAGACAAATGGTGAAAATGGGTCAACTAAGGTGTTCCATTGAAGATTTCTAAGTCATATTTTATGTTGATGGAAAAAACTAAATGTTCAAGTCTTGACAAAGAATTCTTTTAAATTCTCCTTGTTTGCTCAGTGTAGTGACCAGGAAGAAATGGCAGCTGTGAGAAGGATGTGTTTTGCGTTGTAAATTTTGTTTTGGAGTGATCCTGTATTTATTTACCAGCAGCAGTAGTGGTATTTTACAAGTGTACATAACATTGTGTAGTGGAGCTGTCCCAGCAGATTTTACAAGCTGATGTGATGATGGCTACAATGTATCTAATCTGTCTCATTGTTCTTTACTCTCCCATCAAAACCATGTTTAAAAATTTGGTCCTTTTGTTTTTTATGTGTTTTATTTGTATTATTTTCCTTTATCTTGTATTCATCTTTAAATAACGAAATGTGATGTTAGATACAGTTTTTGTGTGGGTTTTTTTCATTGTGGTCTAGACCAAAGCCACTTAGGGACAGTTTTAGCTCACCTTTTCTGAGCTGCTAGGTTGATCTGTGTTGTTGGTTTTATTACTTTTTGAAATTTTAGTTTCAAAATTGAATATATACCAGTTTTATTGCTTTTAAATGTATTTAATATGAGTCATAATAAGTGCCAAACCAGCAAACGCCATTCATGGTACATTTATGTCACATTTTTATTTTTATTTATTTTTTAATTGTTTACAAATTTTTTTGTAGTGTACCCTTTTTTCTTACATTTAAAGCTGTGGTTTTTTTTTACATAGTGTTTTATATAGGGTTTTATTAATTTTATTATTATTATAATTATTATAAGTAATACTAATAATTATAATATTAATAATTATTATTATGATTATTTATATATAGGTAGGGAGATATGTTTGGTAAAGAAAACGTGGGTACATATAACACTGCACAGTAAAAAAAAAACACACAACAATTTCACAGAAACAAGTCTCATCGCATTTATTGTACTTTAATGGAAATGTTAGGTTATTTTTATATTTATTATTGTGGTGCTATTAAGGATACCACTGCTATGTTTTGACAATTTTGATTTTTGGGAAGTCGTGTCATGTCCCAAGTCTGTTTGGGACAAATATGCTCCTTGGTTCCTTTATCTGTATTGTGGTTGGTTGGTTAGTTAATCATTGTTTATAGGGTTATTCTATGTTATGTTATGTTATTAGTTTATAGTCCCCTCTCTTCCCAATAAGGATTTTCAGAGAGGAGACTACTTGTGCACTAGGGTTATTCTGGAAGTAGGGAAATAACATGGAGTAGTAGTTTTAGATTGTAGACCAAACTTGAATGGGTATTTATTTTCTCCGTCGGATGTAAAAATGTTTGAGTGTGTGTAGTGCTGTTTGTTTGTGAGGGAGAATAATATGTGTACATATGTGTGAATATATATACACATGTATGTTTGTTTTCCAGAGGTGCATAACAACTACTTTTAGGCACAGTTAAGTCACATTTCCTCATGATTGAGATCGGTCAAAATGTGCGATGTTCTGCTGAATATTTGATAATGATGATTATAGATACAATGGCTCCTATACAGGATAGGATAGGATAGACTTTTTATTGACTTTTTTTTTCCTGTTTCAATAAACGTTCACCAGATCCATAACCATAATCATAAAAGCACAGATGATAAATTCTGAAATTTGAGCTTGCAATAGATAAACTCTGAATTTGAGGCCAACTGATACAAGTATAAGGAATAAGAAGTTCTAAAAGAAAAAAACTAGATTATTTTTAGTAACTGTCTTTGTCATTGATTTATGGAGTTGGCTGTGCCTTCAAGGTAGCCTGTTGTGCACGGATAGTTCCAAGTGAAAAAGACATTTGATGTCGTTGTACTTTGCTATGTTGGCTTGTTTACAAGCTGCACACTTTTTTGCTGACTGTGTGCCTGCTGCACGTGTATGCTTTTGGTATCTGTGCCAAGTCCAGCATGCACATGCATCTAATTATATTTGTGGCATTTTCTTGGGTTCCCTCCCTTTGGTATCTGTGCCAAGTCCAGTATGCACAGGCGTCTAATTATATTTGTGGCATTTTCTTGCCCCTCCCCTCTGCCCCATATTTTACTTTTGTGGCATTGTTGTGATATGTATATAGCCTTGATGTATTTTGTTTTGCCTTTTCCATCGTTTCTAGAGGCATGACAATGCATAGTGCGTGAGTATGCCATTTGCACGGTGTAGTTTCACCAGATAGTCTCTGCAGCAAAGCATGGATAACGCACAGGCAAGACACCAACAAAAAAAAACCAGAATCGTTCTGTTTTAGTTTGTTGTCAGTGATATTGAACGTGGTATTTTATTGGGCCTTTCAAATTATCATTTTACCTACAACTTTTAGTAAAAAATGTTTTGGTGATTTTTATTTTTTTGTTTTTACGAGCTGACTGAAAAATAAACAAACTTTGTTGATTGCTTTTCCACCCTGGTAAATGTTAACTCCTTTATTCTCTCCCCACTATCTCCACCCCAAAAGCACTTACCTTCAATCTTGCTATCTGCGCACCATGTTTGGTTGTAGTGCGGGTGTGGAGTGCTACGGGTTAACATTTATTTTTGTTATTGCTTTTTGGCACCATTGTATGCTAACCAGCCAAATATACTCCTGTACACCGATTGTAAGGCGAAGATGCTGTGTTAGGGTTAAAAGTCTGTATAGGTGCGGATGACTATATATCATTAGTCCAACAAAACACAAGAATAGAGATTTTTCAGTCCCATTTACCACCATTGAGTGATAACTCCTTGATTTATTTTGGCATGGGCAAAACTTTATAAGATTCTTTCATTCTTTCCCGTACTTTCATTTTTTTATTTTTCTGTGTGTGAACTATGAATACTTAAAAAAAATATGTTCCATGCCATTAATTTTGGAGAAAAAAGTGTCTGTTTTAACATTTGTGATGTAGTTTTAATTTTTTGCATGGCTGCTGTCAACGTCGTGATGTGTTCTTGTGTGCATGCAGGTGCGGATCATACAAAAATGTCATTAATTTGTGTAATAAAAAACAAACAAACATGGTTGTCATAAATAATACAATGTCAATGGACTGGACTTGCATGCTACCTCAGCAGTTGAGCTGTGGCATTAGTATTCCTTTTTGTCTGTGTATGCCAGTGTATTTGATGATTGGAACCACAGGAGCATTGTGATAGTGTGCATTGTACAACCATAATTAAGTAAGTCTAGAGGGATCAAATTTTTTTGTTTACCTGCTTCACTATTCCTCCATGCTCCATCAAGGATTGCCTTTCTTCGCTGCTTATCTAGTCCTTGTGTTTCCGTCCATCAAATATAATACGCTTAATGTGTACCTTACCCCTCGGCTTACTGCGCTAACACTGAAGGATCATGATATTTCAGTTCCCTGTTGCCGTATCAAAATTTTATTATCAAACTCTCAAAGTGCCTGTTAACCTGATTCTTATAGCCCTGGTTCCTTTGAACCCATTTATTCTTCATTCCTTATCAAAATTAATAAACACCTATTTAAATCAAAAACGTGGAGAGAAAAATGAATAATTCCATTTCAATCTCTTCAAACTAGTAAATCAATCTATTCCAACGATATTTACCTATATATTCTGAGCTATTTAGAGATTTGTTCAAAAAATATATTTTTATTTCTATTCTGAGGATAGTTTAAATTTTGTTCCAAGGGAATGTGCATTTTACTGTAACCCTTCTGTCTCTTGTCTGTGACTGATGAACTTTTAAGGACCAAGAGGTGAGGTATTGATATAGTGGTCTGTAGCTGTATGGAATGTTCAGACAAACCTTTATTCATACTGTCGTTTTACCTCACAGTTCAAATGTTTTACCCGTTGAGTCTTCTTGTATTGATTTTAGAGTAAGACACTCGTGTTTCATCATTCTTTTTTTTTTTTTAAATAGACATTGACAATTGCCGTTAAAGTTTATTATTTCAGTTTCAGTTTTTTTATTTTTGTAAGCATTTGTCAATTTAGTTCCATGTTATAAATACAGTGCTTTGTCATTTTCCCTCATTTTTATTTATTTTATTTTATTATTATTTTATTGTTTAAAGTTTGAGTTCTGTTTGATGTTGCATTTTGCTGTTAGCCTTTTCAAAATCAAGTCAATCCTGTTTAGAATGGTTATAATCAGTTTGTAGTCTGTTGAGTTTGTTTGCGGTTTACAGTTCCAATTGGGTTTGGTTTTTTTATTATTATTTTTTTTTGGTGGTGCCTTGCTACTCAGGGATGTACAGTTTGATTTATTGAGTATTGCATAAGCATGCATGACCCTTCTCTTCACACTTCAACCCAAGCTCTATTCCCCGTTGGTCCTCCACACTGTGTTTGAAAGTTGTGTGTAGAGTATAATCATACATCACCTGTCACAGCCTTCATTCATTTTGCCTATATGTGGCCTGGTGACAGAGCATGGAGTGTTCTTGCTTCTTCATTGCTCAAATTATTTGCATAACATCTGCCGTTTTGATCCCTCTCAATCTTACTTACTGGTTCTAGCTGCTATTTTTACAAAAAATATCAAAGAATTAGATATGCTTTAAATAGTTACTGATGCTGTCATAATTTTAAAAAATCTATATATTTTTTTAGAATGAAGAAGCAATGTATGTGCCATTGGCCTTGTTGAATTTTTATGGTAGATGAATGTTTTAACACCGCAAACTAGACTGGAAATAAAACACAAATTAATAAATGTGAATGACAAGAAAATGGACTTCTTGATTTGAAATGTTATTTTGTTGAGAGGATCAAATTGGCATGATGTGTTGATTGTTTTGTGTGTGGCTTGAATCTTTTTGTCTTGCCTGCTTTTCCTTTTCTGCATTTCCTTTGTCATTTCATTAGTGATTAAATAACAGTAACTGCAACAACAAAACAATGATCATTTATATTACATAGCAATGTATACACTATACGTTGTTTAGAATTGTAGAATTCTAGCAGTGCTACTTCACGGAACTGATTCAGCTAAAAGTCCAGCCCTTTAGTTAAATAGTTAAGAAATGTTTTGTTATTGCATCTTATTTTTAATTAATGAGAAACATGATGTGTTGTTGTTTTGTTTTTTTTAATTAGACTAAACCAGTATCAGTAGCTCAAGAACAACATTTCATCTAGAACAAACTTTAGTGTTTGGATTCATTGCTAACTGCAAGATTACTCTTTTTGTTTTAAAGAAAAGAGCACTGGAGTTCAGTGCAACAGTTAACATTTTTTGCATGTTTTTATTCATTAGAGAATAGGGACATTTTTGCTCATTGCAGCCTTGTTGTACACGGGTAAAGTTAATTCCTGAAATGTTGGCATGAATCTGGTGAAATCAACTTCATGTTTTCAAAGGTATCATGTAGACCGAAGGATGAAGATTTGATGAATGATGTGTGTAAATAACAAACAACTTGAGAACCAAGACTTCCTGAAAGAATGGTCGAACAGAAACTCCATTGGAAATGTAATGGTGACAGTAACGAAATAGAAAGCGAAATAGCATAGCTCAGTAAGGCACATACTAACGTTTTGAAGGATTGTGTGCAGTTTAGGATTGTACGTTTATAAAGGGGTATTCAGTGACTGCAGTGTAAAGAAGAAGAGACTTGATTTCATTGGAGGCATGCACATGTTAAGTTAATCAGATCCGTGTACGAATCTGCATGATGAATATTTAGCACCTATTTGATCAGATAAACATAGCAGGAATATCATATCCTTTGTACAAAGCCCATTTGCTTGATGCAGCCTGCCTGTAGCATCTTTTTGTTTTGTTGCTCTGCTCTGCTCTGCTCTTTGTCTTGCTCATTCACTCTTTTGTGTGTGTGTCTGTGAGACAGAAGAGTGTGAAGTGTGTTCTACATTTCTAGGGAAAAAGCAAGCCTTAGGAAATGTATAGATGTGCAAACTGGCACCTACCTCCTGAGAGAGGGTAATTTTAATAAATAACAAATGAACACAGCAAATACCACATTAAATAGTTATGACTTGCGTCCATTAAGTGAGTAATTCTACTCACACACACATACACCTTCAGGTCAAAGTAAATGACTTCTTCATTCACTTTGGCTGTGTGTGAAAACATTTGGTAATATATGAGGAAAGTCTTGAAATTGTAGAAAGACAAGAAAATTCAAGGGACACGCTAAGATTTAAGGAACTTCCATGCATTATCCTATAATTCTTCACAAGATTGAGCTCGTTTTACCTAGTTACAAAAAATTTTGCTATATAAAAATTCTTTATTATTATTAACATACAGGTGCAAAAAAGAAGATGAGGAAAAAAGTAAAAAGATTCACAAAATTGCATTCTACTTAAAAAAAAAAAATAACTTAAAAAAAATTCTGTACCCCAAACCTTGTAAATAATGTGGACAATTGAAGAAGAGGGGGCAGGGAGGCTAGTGTACATGTACAACACAGTCTTTGTCATTGACATACCATGCTCATTCTGCATGCAAACCAAGGCCATCCTTGAAATAAAGTATTGCACTGCATTATGTGGCCATGCCCAACTTGCAAACTGTACGCACACAGGGTAGCTACCCTCTGAACAAGCCTATTACTTCCCCTACATGTGTGACACTGAGTGTGGCCCTGTGTATGTGGCAGCTTCAACAACCTGTTCAGCTCATCCAACAAGCCATCCAAGCGAGCGCTGCCCATGGCCACTGTCAAGTACAACGCCCCCACCACTCACGTGCAGCCTGTGGGCGACCCCAACAAGAAAAACCGCGAAAAACTGACCAAGGACCAGCAGGATAAAAAAGCCAAGGCTTATGACTTCCTGCAAGATGATATGTAAGTAATAATAATAATTAACATTTGCACAGCGCCCTTTCTCACTGGAGCTCATAGTACTTTACAGAAAGAAAACATAAACAAATAAAGCGAAAACAAAACATGAAATACTAACTGGCTATGTGGGTCCCACACTTCTTGTACACTGTGTAACCCAGTTTGGCACATCGCCATTCCCTGATTTCCACCAAAAGCTAATGGACATCTTCAGTTATCATGGCTTCAAGCAGATGGTGATGTTCCCTACAAGGTTTGGCAACACGCTCGACTTTATATTAACCAACGCTCCAGAACAGATCCCATATTTATCAAGTATGTAGTGTATCAACAAAAGAAATTTTAAAAAACCTTTAAAAAGCGTTTTTAGCATACAATAGAGTGGAAACATGGTTTTGTGTAATTTTGCAATTATTTCTATTAACTAAAGTTTTAACATTTTTACTTTATTACAAAGCAGGGCAGAATCGGCCTTTCCTTGACCTTCTCCTTGAGATGTCCTTCACCAAAATCTCAACATGGACCCTATAAACAATGACTAACTTACTAATGTTCCAGTGTAATTAAAAGTACTGAAAGACATATTACGAGGGAAACTGAAAGTGACCTTGATCTGACCTTGACTTTCAGATGACCGTGAATCTCTTTGTGTCGTACAATAAAACTCGCATGTATTATTTTTGAATGCAGATCAACAGTGACCTTGAAATGGCAAGGCATAATGTTGGCCAATTATGGGAACATCCCCAAAAATGACAAGTTTTGTCATGTTTATAAGGATTGGATGCAGTGTACTATTTTGATATTATGTGAACATTGAGTTTATGACCTGGACAAAGGATAAGTTTGGAAAGTGAAGCTCTTGTAGTGCAAGGTCAAGGTCACATCAAAAAACTATACCTTCAATTTTTTTCTCCTTTGATCTTGACCTTGAGGTGATGGTAGGTGTGTCACATTAGCATATCGTCGCTGTCAGACGAAAACCTCGTATATCATTTTTTGCTGTTTTGAGAAAATCGATAAAAACTGTTTCAACCAGTCGGGTAACGCCAAACCAATGACTTTTTTACTTCAAAGGAACTATGAAAAGTCTAGAAATTTGGCAGTATGGGATAAAAAGTCGAAGAAGTTTTTTCCGTTGAGAACTGGAAGCAAATGAAGAGTTACGAGGTTTTCGACTTACAACTTTGTAGAAAAGTTTGAGTTACGAGGTTTTTGAATAAAACAACAGACCCTGGTACAACACAAAATCAGAGGAAAACGTTGTCAAAGATCGCAGGAAAGCCATATTTATAGGTGTCACAAACTGTCAAAACGTAAAACACAGAAATACCATATCTTTCGGCATTTCCTATCCTGTCCCGTAACTCGGAGGTCGTAGGGGCACCACAGATGATCGTTTAACCAGCATACTCCATCTTTCTCTGTCCTCAGCAGCCCTGATGGCTTCGCTCAGTGTCAAACCAGTCCACTCTCGAATGTTGTCCTCCCACCTCTTTGTCGGTGTCCCTCTTCTTCTACCTCTTGCACTGTGGCTTGCAGAATGGTCTTTGCAAGGCCTGATGCTCTGGTGACGTGGCCATACCATCGGAGTTTCCGTTTCTTCACCACTGTGAGCAGGTCATAGTGTTGTCCAATGGCTTGTGTGATGGTCTGTCGGACTTCGTCGTTGGTGATGTGTTGGGTATAGGAAATGCCCAGAAGTCTTCTGTAGCACCTCATCTCCATGTTTTGTATTCATCGTTGTAGATCTGCTGTGAGGGTCCATGCTTCGCAAGCATATAGGAAGATGGAGATGACAAGGGAGCGCAGCAGTCTTACTTTGGAATGTAAACTGATGGTCCTGTCTTTCCAAATGGGCTTCAACTTTGTCAGGGCAGCAGTTGTTTGTGCGATCCTGGAGAGGACTTCCTGTCGGGACCCATTGTCTGATACAATGGCTCCTAAATGTTTGAAGCTATGCACTGTGTTGAGGGATTGGCCTTGGACTTTGATGTCCGTGTTGATGCCATTGGTGTTGTTGGTCATCATTTTGGTCTTCTCTGCACTTATTTCCATTCCATAGGCTCTGGAAGTGGTGTCAAGCCTCTGTACCATCTGTTCAAGTTCTTGTTCCTCTCTAGCCAATCCATCAATTATTCTGAGGTTGAAAATCTGTTCAGTGGTAATTCGCCCTGCCCTGAATCCTGCTTGTTCTTCAGCTATGATTTGTTCAGCTTGGGGTTTCAACCTGTTGAGTATTATTTTCAGGAGGACCTTGCTGGGATGGCTGATGAGGCTGATGGTGCGGTAATTTTCACACTCCTGAAGGCCACTCCCCGCTCTGCCAGATCTTGTTACAGATAATGGTGAAGGCATCAATCATCAGTTCCGCGGGTATGTTGTCCACTCCCGCTGACTTCCCCTTCTTCAGCGATTGCACTGCTGCCTCAACTTCTTCCCGGAGAATTGGGAGGATTTCTTCTTCTTCTCTGTTCTCGGGACATGCTAGAACTGATGAGTATCCATTTGGTGTAAAGGTCGTAGCAGTACTCTGTCCATCTGTCCAAGACTTCTTGTTCTTCAGTAAAGCATATGCCAGACTTGCTTGGGATCGTGGAGACTTTGGGCTGTTTAACACTTGTCAGGCGCTTCACAGTCTGGTAGGCCTTCCTGCTGTTGTTCTTGTTCAGACTGTTCTCTATTTCCTGGCATTGATCTTCTATCCAGTTCTCCTTTGCTGTGTGCATGCCTTTTCGGATGTCATTGTTGATTTTTCGGTAGACATGAGCTCCCTGTGAGGTGTTATTTTTCTTTTTAATCTCTCTTCGTTTATCACACAGATCCAAAAGTTCAGGTGTGATCCACGGCTTCTTCTTTGGTCGGTGCTTGCCAAGGATCTCAGTGGCGGCATCTGTCACAGCTGAGTTTAACGTGGTGGTCATGGTGTTGACATCTACTTCACCAGCCCCCAAACTGAGCAGTGGTGCAAATTTCCCTCTAATTGTGGCCTGAAATAGTTCTGCCACCTCCGGGTCTTGCAGTTTGTCCAGGTCGAACTTCAGTCTGGTGCACTTTGCTGTATTTACTCTCTTCAAGTGGAGCCAGAAAGACATCATCACGAGATCGTGGTAACTTCCGATGTCTGCTCCTGGAAAAGTGCGTGTCCTGCCAATGTTGATGCTTGATCTGAAGCGTTTCTTGACCATGATGTAGTCGATCTGGTTGTGATGCTCCCCGCCGGGACTGTGCCATGTCCATCGTCTGGAGTTTTTGTGGAGACCAAGCGTGTTTGCCAGTATCAGATTGTTGTATCTGGCAAACTCCAAGAGTCTCAGACCCCTGTCATTTGTCTCGTTGTTGCAGTGGGGTCCACATGTGTCTCCCCAGTTGTGGTGCGCATCTTGGCCAACCTTGGCATTTCAGTCGCCTTGCACTATGACTATGTCGTTCTTCGGCACTTGGTCAAGGACCGCCTGTAGATTTTCATAAAAATCCCCCACTTCGCTGTCGTCATAGTCTGATGCTGGGGCATAGGCCTGGATGATGGTGATGTTGAAAGGGGCTGCTCTCAGACGGATGGTAATGAGTCTACTGGATACTGGGCGGCAACCCATGACAGTGGCTAGAATGTTCTTGTGGACCAAGAATCCAACGCCGTGTTCGTGCCTGTCATCTCTACCGCTGAAATAGAGCTTGTGGCCTTTGTCGGTCGTTGTTTTACCTAGGCCTTTCCAGCGCACTTCGCCGATACATAAAACGTTCCATCGATAGTGGTCCAGCTTGTGGGCCAGTTCTTCTAATTTTCCTTCCGCAGTTAGGGTCCTGACATTCCAGGTTCCTATGACGATGTTGTTTCTCGTGCGGCAGGTTGCACTTTCCGCAGAGGGTCCCAGACGACAGATTTCCGTTATCAGACATCGACGTAGATTCTGAAATTGATTAACATAAACAATCTCAAGTGTTTTATTCCGATTTAAATAAATGAATGTATGCTGTATGCCCCTCTCACAAACAAGCGATATGGAGATCTACTCAATCTAAGCCTACATACTAGATCTAACATCCGTCCACCAGATCCAGTGACCTCCACGTACACCCTCCCCACACTAGATCTATTCTCTTCGCCTCCAGAACTGTCCCTTTCTCTTCAACCACACACAGAGTGAGAGAGAGAGAGAGAGAGAGAGAGAGAGAGAGAGAGAGAGAGAGAGAGAGAGAGAGAGAAAGAGATCAGTCTTTCACCACTGAAAACCACTGAAAACTCAAGACTACATGATTCAATGCCTTTCCATACATTCATTGTCTAATTGTGAAGGTAATAAAACGACTCAAAGTGTTATGTGTGCTCTGTACTTACAATTTTCGTCCAAACTTTTGCGACAAAGAAAACCTCGTATGTCGCGTCATTGTCACTTCCTACCGCGAAAACGTTCGGTAAAAACCTCGTATCTAAACATACGAGGTTTGGTCCGCCAGTAGAGAGATACAAGGTTTGGTTTCATGGATTTTTATTAACTTTCTATTCGAGACGCAATTTTGAGCTTAGCACAGAACATGGGCAAGAGACCAAGGGTCACAACTATGAAGTTATCTCCAAACCGCCATTTTGGGACTTACGAGGTTTTCGTCTGACAGCGACGATATGTCATTGGTCACAGCGTAAAACAACAATCAGTAATTTAGGCAATAAAACGAACATGAACTAATTATTATTTTGATTTACTTCTTAACCCCATGACCTTTTCCTTGAAACCATATTATTCAACCCTTGAAAATTTTAAGCTTTTCTAAAGATACCTCAATCTGCCAAATTTGGCTTAGACCTGATTGCTTTAGGGATATATTAGGTTTCTGTTGGGTTTTAGTGAACATTATGACATGAAATCGCACTATACTGATCAACAGTGTAGACTTGGAAAGAGAAATCCATGTATGCTACACATTTATTTATTAAATAATAATCATTACTTATGATGCTACTACCCTTCAGGTCTAGGTATTCTGGATGGGTGGGTTTGAAGTTGAGACACACACACAAACAAAATATCTTACACACAGACATATACACTTGCACCATCTACTTGTGCAGACTACTGGCAGTACTGCTGAAAGTGGTAAGTTTTGAGGTTGGACGAAAGATGTGAGATGAACAATGCCTGAGGTACAAAAGAAGTGAGTCCAAGAACTGAGATCCATAGAAAGAAAAAGATTGAAAGCCATGTTTTGAGTTTAAAGCGACCCTGACAAAGAAGCCTAGAGTTACCTGAACGGATCTAAGAAGAGATCAGGAAGGTGTGTAGAAATAGACCGTTTCTGTAAGATTGGAGCTGATCCTGATTATTGATGATGATGATGTCCACTTGTAAAGCGCCAGACTCTATGCTGCGCCTGCATGCTCGGTTCGCTCAAAAACCACTGAACCAAACGCTTAATATGTGGGTCAGACGGAACATCCCAGTGAAAATTGAAATACCCAGAATGAGGAGATTCTTGTTAGAGAGAGAAGTAACAAGCTTACCAAACATTTCATGAAATGTAGAGTCTTTCAACAGATTTGTATCTGAGGGCGGAGGTCTGTAAACAACAAGTTGAACAACTGTGTGAACCGATTGTTTCCCTTGAGTATTGCTACTACTACTACTACTACTGCTACTACTACTACTACTACTACTACTACTACTACTATTACTACTTCTACTACTACTACTACCACTATTACTACTGCTGCTGCTGATGCTGCCACTATTACTACTACTACTACTACTTCTACTTCCCTTAATGTTTCAATAATAAATGAAGAGGGAAAAGAACACAACCAAACAGCATAGAACAAACACAAAGGAAAACTTGAAGTAACCATATATAAGCGGCATCAGAGAATAATCTGCAGGAGTCTAAGCGGATGTAAATGTAGCGGCTTATATCCGGGAAGCAAGGTAGTTAAGTGTGAAGCGTTGTTGGAATGAACAGAAATGGAGTTGTGTGCTACGCTATATAAGTTGTTATTTTCAGTGTATTGCTGTTATTATTATATGTACCTGTTGTGCAGCACGTCCGAGAAAGTGAAGAAGGAGAGGGAGAAGGAGAGAAGGGAGCAGTACAAGCAGGTGCGAGCCCACGTCAAGAAAGATGACGGGCGACTGCAGGCCTATGGGTGGTCACTGCCTGCCAAGTTCACGCCCCTACCTCGTGAACCCTCCAGTCGCAGCCACGTCTCTGTGCCTGTTCCCGTCTACTGCCGACCTCTGTATGACGATGAGGTGGGAATTAAGGTAAACAATCTTTTACAAACAATATTTGTAGCACACAAAATATGGGAATCTGCTGGTTGCTTGCCAAACGTCCTACCAAAGTCCCTGGTTCAAATTCATTAGCGTTTACAGGATTTGTGAGTAAACCGTACTGATCACATAGGAGCTGCACTAGTTGCCCATTGTGTATCGTTTTCAGTACAAAATTGCTGTTGTGGTTTTCCATTTTTGGAAGGCACCCTTCTCTGTCTTTGTGACTGCCTGACTGTATACACACCATCACGATAGCTGCCATCTTCTGGAGGAAACGTCTGTATGGTCCTCAAACCAAACTGACAACTGCTGGTTCCTGCTCCTTTCAATTTCAAGCCCCCTCAATTTGGAACCCCTTTCCTCAATTGCCTGCGCCAATGTTCTCTTCCATGCTTCAAAACTGCACTGAAAACATATTGCTTCCAGTTGGCCTACACCTAAAGATGGCATTCAGTTCAATAATAATAATAATTATTATTATTATTATTTTTGCCTATCATAATACTGTTACACAAGAATTGAATAGGGATTTACTAAAACTTTGACTAACTCCAAGACTAAATGTACTTCAACAAGGAAATTGAGACGAGCAATGTTTCTGCAACAATGTTTCAAAAACAACCTCCAAATTCATTGTGTGGCAACAAAGTGGCATAGTCACTTATCTATACAAGAAGTTTCATGAAACAACACACTTCTGATTTGCATTTATGCTTGCTGATGCAATAGCCATCAGTGGAAGCAATTGTAATATATTATTGAGTACTTGACTGTCCATACTGAGTCATGGCAGTGGTTCAGATTTTATGTAGATGCTTGATTTTTGCCTTGCCAGATTCCATTCCAGTCCGACGCTATTGGCGCTCTTGTTGATGCTTGATTACTTGATGTGCACTTGCACTGGAAGTTTACGGGGATCTTTTTAGATAAAGCATGCACACACACATAAAGGTTTTAATTTGTTTGGCTATCACAATGTTGTTGCAATACAAATTTAGAGCATGTTCTAAATCACAAAATCTTTTAAAATCAGTTGAACAACAGAGGTTTTAGACATAGCCACATGGGAAACACAGTCAAAGCATGAAAATACTGGTGTGTTTCACAAATGTTTCATGTTTTGTGTTGCTCCTGTGATTTTAACTAAACCTCACTCTTCTGGACCTAGCTTTACCACCTCAATGATATAGACACTCAGTTGTCCTTCATTTTACCTTGTGCAATTTGGGCTGGGAAGGACTCTCATTACTTATGAATGGGTCCTCTTTGCAAGGAGAAATGAGCTATGCTACGAGCTTGCATGGCAGTTTACAGATGTGACACAGTTTTTGGTTTGGTGTGCAGCTGGGGTCTAAGGCATACGTTGTTTTTGTTACAACTCTTGTATTTGAACTTGCTTCTCGAAACTGAAGTCTTCTTTCCATGCTCAATCATGGGAGGTAAGGTGTTGATATTTATTGCGCTGCGTTGTTTCAGATCTGGTGTGCAGCCGGGGTGAACCTGACGGGTGGCAGGACACGTGATGGAGGCTCCATTGTGGGAGCTACCAGCGTGTTTTACTCCGACCCCCCTGCTGTGGAGGACCAGCCTGATAGCAAGGATGAGGTGGACAAACTCAACAAAGAACTGAAGGTACACATTATGATGAGGATTGGAACAATGATTGCTTGATGGATGATGGCTTGATATATGGTTGATTTATGGATAGTTGATTATTGTAACCTCAACCTCATTCTTGTAATGGTTACGAAAGCACAATGCAAGTACAGACATCTTATGTTGTGCTGATATAAATTGTAATACACCTGACAATATCACCTTGGAAAGGCAAATGTCTGTGACATGTGTGACCTACATAAGTCTTTGCATTATTATTATTATTATTATTATTATTATTATTATTATTATTATATTAATAATTGTATTTATTAACAGTTTGCTGGAGCGCCTGAGAATGTTTATGTGAATGAATGGGGGATGTTATAGCTGACGTTTTAATAATTGACTATGATTACTGGCCTTTTCTAAATTTCATGTTTACGTTGGGTTGCCCGCCTGTCAGATTTCCTTGTGTAAAAATGGGGACAATATCGTTTGTCTTGCATGTACGTAACTTGTGGTGAACCCTTCTCCCCAGGATCATGAAAAGAACGTGAACGAGTCAGAGCCTGAGCGTCTGTCATCGCTAGTATGGATCTGCACCAGCCAGCACAACTCCAGTCGTGTCAATGTGGTTGATGCCAACAACCCTGGTGAAATCCTGGACTGTTTCCATGTCTCCTCTTCTCACATCCTCTGTATCGCTAGCGTCCCTGGTAAACATTCTTTTCAGATCAATTGGGACATCAGCGGTTAAGTTACAAATGTATGCAGTCAGTGGCATGTTGGTCTGTGGTTATTTAGTGGGCCTGTACTAACCAGTATACTGTGGTCAAATCGTATCAAGAAATCTTTATTCACAAAACAATAAGTAAAAATTTGGCGTGTTGCTTATAATGTACAAATAACCACATATACACACATCAATGCACACATACACATAACGGTCAGGTTCACACTATACAAAGAATGCACATATACACACAAGAGCATTGGCAACTACAAGCCACATAAAATATATACAAATAATAAAATTACACCTGTACATTTACCAAAACAAGACTTTACATTTGTATATGAAAAAATAATAGTAATAACATAAAGTAATGAAGGAATAAATAAATTTGTATAAATACAAATTGTGTGATACCATCTGAGCACATCGGCACAACACTGTTGGGTACCCCGTCCCAACACTCATGCAAAACCAGCATTGATCTAAATTGGAGATATGTTTGTTTGCCTTTTGTCCCTGATACATAATCAACATCAGTTCAGTTATTCTTGATTTAAGACAAAAAAATGTGTTTGGACACAAAAAAATTTGACCTTGTGAGCGACAAATGGACCACCTGACCAACAAACATGGCCACTGAGTGATTGGCCTTGAATGAAAGTACCTGTATTCAAAACATGATAACAGTGGGTGAAACCGTTTTTGAGATATACGGTAAAGCGCGTTTAGCAAATAATTGACCACAGCGACCTTGATCTTTTGTGATAGAGCAAATACGATGGCCTGGGAATCTGGCCAACTAATCCAGGTATTCTATAAAGTTTGGTCAAAATCCATTCAGAAGTCCATGCATCAAATCAACAGAGGGACGGACCAACTGGCCCACTGACCGACATTTACTAATTGTGATTGCCGACTATTTCAAAGTATTTACAGATATTATGAGGAAATACAAAAACAAAGAGAGGAAACAGTAAAGGTTGTACTTTACTTTCAGGTGCCATGGAGTCAGACTACCCTGTGGCAGAGGAAGTGCTGAAGGCAGAAGCCCCAGAGCTGCCAAAAGAGACAGTGGTGTCCACTGGCGTTACGTCAGCCACCGCAGGCGATACTGGCATTGGGGGTATCACCTTTGTGCAGTGCTCCACTGGACCTGCCAGTCGTGGTCAGAGTCCCATCAACTCGCCTCTCGGATCTCCTCGCAGTTCTGCTGGTGAGATTTTCCTTCCAGAGTCAGAAATGGTTAGTTAATGTTCCCACAAACAAAGCAACATGTGCCTGCTGCGTTCAGCAATCAAAATGACAATCCTAACAGCATCACGCAGACATTATATTACAAAACAGCAAGCATACATGAAATTTACTTGGAACAACGAAAGCTGTACCAGTCATACCTTCAATTACGGCATTCATTAAATAGGGTGTAGGACATACAATATACAGTAAAACATGTATTCATCCAAAGGGTTACATTGGAACAATTATTTCCTGTCATGCAAAACACAAATAACAATAAAACGAATAACAATTGACCATTACTTTAAATAATAACAAGTTACCATGAAATAACAATTGACCAGTATACTTTAAATAATAATAAGTTGCCATGAAATAACAATTGACCAGTATACTTTAAATAATAAGTTACCATGAAATAACAATTGACCATTACTTTAAATAATAACAAGTTACCATGAAATAACAATTGACCAGTACTTTAAATAATAACAAGTTGCCATGAAATAACAATTTACCAGTACTTTAAATAATAACAAGTTACCATGAAATAACAATTTACCAGTACTTTAAATAATAACAAGTTGCCATGAAATAACAATTTACCAGTACTTTAAATAATAACAAGTTGCCATGAAATAACAATTTACCAGTACTTTAAATAATAACAAGTTGCCATGAAATAACAATTTACCAGTACTTTAAATAATAACAAGTTACCATGAAATAACAATTTACCAGTACTTTAAATAATAACAAGTTACCATGAAATAACAATTTACCAGTACTTTAAATAATAACAAGTTACCATGAAATAACAATTTACCAGTACTTTAAATAATAACAAGTTACCATGAAATAACAATTGACCAGTACTTTAAATAATAACAAGTTGCCATGAAATAACAATTTACCAGTACTTTAAATAATAACAAGTTACCATGAAATAACAATTGACCAGTATACTTTAAATAATAACAAGTTGCCATGAAATAACAATGTCCACCATGACCATAACAATGCTGACAATGCAATGAAGCCAATGACGATGGTGATCATAATGATAATGACGCCAATGACGATGGTGATCATAATGATAATGACATCTACGGCAGTCCTGTTTTGCAAGTAGAAGACGCGGTGCAAGGAAGCAGAAAAAGAGGGAGACAGAAAAAGAGATGGGAGGACAACATTCGAGAATGGACTGGTTTGACACTGAACGAAGCCACGAGGGTTGCTGAGAACACGGAAGGATGGCTGGTTACACGATCATCTGTGGTGCCCCAACGACTTTTGAGTTATGGGATGGGATAGGATATGAAGTAGAAGGAGCATTTATTTAATAGGAACCAACTTTGTGCAGTAGCAAGAACATGAAGAGGAGTAGTAATAATCAGTAATGGTACTAGTAATAGTACAGTAAAAGCTGCTAGCTGCAAGCGCTGTTGATATGTAGTCACCGTCAGTTAACGCCTAACTCTGAACATATACACAATAATGCAAAATGAAATCATAATTTGGACAGGAGCTGTCATGTAATGTCAGTGATCAGGTAAAGGAATTTAAACTGTGTGATAGGCAGGTGCAAGTAAGCACGCAGTCAAACCAAGAAATAGTGTGGGTTAAAAGCATGAGACAAAGTACCAAGGAAAAAAGATATAAAGTGCGAGCAAACATCACAAGTAGTATGTCAGTGGTATGTTATCAGGTAAACTCCCCACCCCAATTGAGAAGAAGTACACCTTTATGGTAGATTAAATACAGTGAATGTCTGAGCAAAATGTAAAGTTTCATTTTTTATTTTATTTCAGAGCTTGGGGAAGTGCCAGTAGCAGAACAAAATGCTTCAGGTTTGTGACTGAAATATTAACGAGCTTAGACTTAGTCCAGATTTTATGCATATTTCATTGTTTATTTCTGTCCTTCAGTTCTTGTCATGGTTAACATTGGTAGAAGAGTAGTCTTCGTGTGCTTCATTATTCCCATGCACGGTTCCAGTGCCCCCAAGTCCCTTGATTCCATCTATCACTTCATTGGGATAACGCATGTGCTAGGGAACACCTCAGGCTGATTCATCGGCGTCATGATGATCTAACATAAGATTTTTTTAAAACATTATTACTAGCAAAATGATAAAACAAATCCCACAAGAGATGATGGGATTTGGATGAACGTTGTTTGTCAGACCTCCAACTACAAACTACCAGGGTGGTCCAATAAGTACTTAGCCTACAAAAGAAAAATGAAAATTTTGAAAAAGTGGCAATTTATTTTTCAATATAGTCTCTTTTTAGTTCGATACACTTGACTCAGCGATGCTCCAACTTCTTTAACCCGTCTGAAAAATATGTTTTCTCGAGGTCTGCAAAGTAGGCCTCCGTTGCGGCGATGACTTTCTCATTGGACTCAAATTTCTGCCCGGCGAGTGACTTTTTCAAGTTTGGAAACAAAAAGAAGTCGCACAGGGCCAAATCTGGAGAATACGGTGGATGTGGCAGCAGTTCGTAGCCCAATTCGACCAATTTGGCCATGGCGAGGGCGGAGGTGTGAGCCGGTGCGTTATTTTCTATACTCCGCGGACACGCCTGTTTCCACACGCGGTCAAAATAAAACTACAAGTCCGATCCGGCTGAAATTTCGACAGTAGCCATCTACGAGAATGTACTACACGATAGTAAATTGCTCTTGTGATACTGCACCATCGGGCGGTGAGGCTAAGTACTTATCAGACTGCCCTCGTACAGCAGATATTCATTGATTGGCTATTGCTTGCACGTGCATTTATACATTAGTCATTACCGATCCTGTGAGCATGCACCAAGGTAAACATAACAAACCAAACACGGGGAATCTCTGGAACGGTGTATTTTCTTTTTTTATTTTCCAGCTTTCATTTTCTTCATCATAGGTTTCTAGATTTTCGTGCCTAGCACTGATGTAATAGGTTCACTTTAGTCTGCTTGAAAACTTTATTTTCCAACTTTTTATTTACTGATCAACTTTTGGTATTTTAATTTCCCTTGTTTTCTATGCTGCCGTTTCACCACCAGGATATGGTGTTTTATCTGGCAATTATATAATAATTAGCCTCGGTAGTACTGTAGTTATGGTTTGCTTGATAACTTCATTTTTGCAACTTTTATTTGCATTTACTTTGCTTTTTTTGTGTGGTAGTTTCGTTGACTTTTGGATGTGGTCTTCATTGTCTGCTTATTTTGGTCTTCAGCCTTAGTGTTGCCAGCATATGGTTTATATTTTTATATCGCCCGTTTGTTATTTATTTTTTTTGTTTTACTGTATCTACTGGTTATTTATTTATTGTGATTCTTTAAAAACTATTTTTGTTTTGAATCCGTTTTCAATGTTGCTACATTTTTGTTGTAGTTTTTTTTTTTTTTTTTTTTTTATGATGAACGTTTTCCCCCCCTTGTTTGTTTATTTATTCATATACCTCACTAATTTTTGTTAAACTGTGCATGTATCATCAAATTGTCAAAACAACCAATTCCCGCAAAATAATCACTGTGCGCTGTCATCATTGGGGTACAGTGTGATTTATAGCCTTTGGACCATTGGTGAGAGAGGTATTATGGACTTCCCTCTTTTCAAAAACAGCTTCTTGTGAGGCGGTGTCCATCTCCTCTCATTATCATTAACCATGCAAACAAGTGTCTTTAACACAGAGTTCTGAAAACTGACAAGCTCTTTCAAATCATCTCCGTAATAAATTTCAATTATCCCATTTCATTTTGAAAATTATTATTTCCATTCACACCTTTTGCGTATTGCACAGGGAGTTGATCATCAATATTTCTCAAAATCACAAACTCTTTCAAACTATTCTGTGTTTTTTTTTTCTAAATGGAAACAATCGGTTCCTTTGAACTATGTAGCATGTTGCATAAATGTTATCTTCAAATTAACATTTGCATCCAAATATTTAGCAAATCATACATATATAATTATTTATCCTTGACACATCCATACATTAACTTTGGGTGTACTGGTTATTCGCACCAACAGATGAAGCCAGAGAGATAAGCCCTGAAACAGAGAATGGTGTAGAGGAAGAGAATTCCAGCGAGGCCCCTCAAGGGGATGAGAATGTAACAAGGGAAGGTAAAACACTATCCCAGCTTAGGCATGCTTGATTTCCCACTTTTTACCACAACCCTTTTTGCACCTCTGTTGGAATCCGATTTTGTCTCTGCAGTGAGGCATGGAAGGATCAGTTCATTTGATCGTCTGTGACAGTTTCACATATCAAAATTTATTTTAATTTCACCTGCCAATAATTCTAGCTTTAATAATGTTCAAACTAATTATCAGAACATTAAATTAATTAACCCATGATTAGTCAAAGAAAATGATATCAACGCATTAAATTATATGAACACATATGTGTGAGAGGAAATGTTGCCATTTGTGTAAATGTTATAGAAAGAGGTAGAGAAGAGGTTTTCAAACCTGAGATTGGTATCAAAAAGAAACAATTCAATGCAGATTAGCGCTTTACAAAAAATGTGTTTCTCCTGCACAAGTTTTGAATTTCACTTTGACTTGAATTGATAATGTAGTTTTGTTTTGAAGATTATTGCACTATTTGATTTTTCTCAAACATTTTCCAATAAGAATATAATATATCTATCCTTTCATGACTGTTTGAGCACATTGTATAACAATTGAATTTCCTACTTTTCACAGTTACAAAATATAACATGTTTAGCATGCCAGAGAGAAAACTGGCATGCGGTGTTTCTAGTGTGCGTGTTTTGTGTGATCCCATGTAGCGATTTAACCTAGCTATGCTTGCAGTTATTATTTACCTCTCGCTTCCACTCCTCACACACTTCCATATTGTTTTGTGTGTTTGGGTTTGACTTGTGTAATGTTTAGTATAATGCTTTAGCTAAATTGCAGTATTTCCGTGCCATTGTTTCTTGCAACATGTAGGTCTTGACAAGTTTGGTCCCGTTTATGGTTGAGTAATACACACATTTTGTTCTTTAAGCTGCAAATTCACCAACACAAATTTGAGGCACAAATTCACGAGCAAACAATTGAAGAGAGGGCGTTTTATGTGTCTGATTTTTTTTAAAGTGAATGAATGCGATACTGATAGTGTCAAAATAATGTTTGCTGGTTGGAGCGAAAAGTGTGCATTTCAATTCTACCCCTAAATAACACTGGATGCGAATGAAATTTATGCCTCCAATTTGTGTTTATAGATTTCTATCGTTATTGTGTTGTCTTAATACGCTCTCAGCAGCGGACAAGGCCCTACAAAACAGAATCTATTTAGTCCTATTATTGGCATTTGCTTGCATGCTTTACCTAATCAGTATTTACTTGCCTTTTCGTTGTTGTTTAAAAGTTTTATTTAAGCTTGTGACCTGTATTTGCTTCACACATGCATTTGACTGTTTTCTTGCAGAGAACTCAGAATCCCTATGTCTCTCAGACTATGAAGAAGTGTATTTAGATGAAAGCTCAGGTGTGTTTTGTTTATGACCTTTTGATATTTGTACATACAAAGTTCAGTGCACGCCAAGCATCAGACTTCTGAGGCATAGGCCGGAACTAGCCTAGCCTCAGGCAGCCTTCAGACCTCTAACACTTGCTTTTAATTCAGTGTTCCACTAGGGTCTGTTGATATAGGGCTGGCAGTTTGGCCTTCGTTGCACTCTTTTCTTAGAGACGTTTGCAATTTGTGTGCGCTGCAATTTCTGAAATTCCTATCACTAATGACACTCGCAGTCAATATGCACTTTTTTTATATAGATAAAACAACATTAATGAAAAACACATTGGAGGATCATTGAAACGTTTCAGTGCATAAAATTTGGTGACTTTTTATTTTGTTTTCTAAAATACTGTAGCTTGTGGGAGACACTACCTCTCTGATTTTTATGACGTTTCAATGATAGCGTAGATTGCAACCATTTCTGCATCTTTTTGTCACATGAGCCCAAAAAAATTTGCACTGTAGCGCTTTATCGAGAACACTGAATTAGTCAATTGTGCACATCTTGATCCTGCATGGTATGATATTTGCATGTTTGACTTGTTCTCCCTGTTTATTTTGTTAATTGCTGTTGACTGAATTGCTAATGTTTGGTTCAGAGCATGCCTTTATGATTATTGTATCAAAGGACAGTGGCACATAATCGTAATATTCTTTGTTGTATGTTAATTATTAAATTTTCTTTTGTTTTGCTGCTGCAGTTTATTCCTTTCTATCGGGAAACTCTGGGCCGCCCTCCCCCGGGGAAGGCGTAGTCTCAGCCAGTAGCGCGCCCAAACCCTACCTACCTAACATTACTTGTGAATTTTTGAAATTTTTGCTGGGGGAGCAAACCGGAGTATCCGGAGAAAACCCCCGAGACATTGCCCGAGTCGAAAGTAAATAATATTCGGAGAAACATAACGCCCAGATGCTGGCTCGAACCCACACCTGTCGGGCGCCATTGGTTTCTGGCTTGTGGACAAGGCAAGTTAGTCCTGCCTTAGCCCACTTGGCCACAACATATTTCGGCTTCTGTAATGATTCTGATGTTTATAATGATAACTGTTTTTCTTTGAGTATATTAAAAAAAAAAAAATTCAAACATACTTTGACTATGTCATTTAACGTTAACTTATAATGTGTTGAAAGTGAAATGCCTATAAACTGAAAGATTTTTAATATTATATGTAAATGCAATTATACAGAATGCTTTAGCATTTATGATGGGAAATGGGTTCCATGTATTTTGCAGATAACCAAACATAATCATTGTTTCATTGAATTGTTACAATTGGGACTGGTAAGGTGCAAACGCCTGTTGTTGTTTTTAGATTTGATCCTGTTTGTCAAGGTTATTCTTCTTAAAATTTAAATATGTAAACTACCCACATTTTGTGTGCTTGTGATTTATTTGTATTATTGTTCATTCCCAAAATGTACCTCTAGCTATTTTATTTGTATTTTAAATTGTATGTGAAATATTTCATAGACTTCATAATCTATAAGTATTAATTAGTGCCAAACTGTTGAATCAGGTGATGCCACAGGTGCTGCAGCAGAAGAGGAGAGTGGCCCCAAGATGTACAGAGCCACTGGCTCACCTGCCTCTTCCGGTGCCAATACCCCTACTGATGGTAGGCCCAACAGGCTGGCTGCTGATGAACAGGTAGGCTTTCACTAATGTTGTCATGGTCTAAATAGGGTATATGACAATGCCCGAGAATGTTCCTAAAAAGCCGTATACAGATTAACGATCAAGATCGGGTAAATGGAAAATGTAAAGTGACAAAGAGTCTAAATGATTAGTCTTCAACAGTGTTGAAGTGTGGCCAGTTCAGTATTGAGCTGTTCTGTTTTTGGAGCTGCAAGGCTGTTACATGTCAAATGTTGATTCAGCTTCGATGCTTGAAGCTTTGTAACTGGAGTTCAAATCCATGCCACCTGGTCACTCAATAACAAGGCAAGAGTCCTCATTATAAAGTTTTTCAACTTTATTCAGCAAAAGATGCAAACAGCAGCAACAAATGCATTCAAAAACTGAATATAAAATGCCCTGTCAGCAACATATCTATACCATCTGTACAATGTAGAAAGCTTTGGATCATTCTAGAATCAATAACCAATCAGAACAAAGATCGTCACTGGAAACACACACTGAGTTATCTCGTAGAAAGAGTTTGAACATTTGATTACTTGTTGCAAGATAGATCTCAAAGCTTCCATCAGTGGTAAACAAGGAACTCTAGATAGATCTCAATATTGCTACAATATCGATCGAAGAAAGTAAACGAAAATTCATCAAAGCTTTTTTAGCAACAACATAGGACCAAATCAGAGATACAAAAATACTACCATCACACACTTTTTGCGAAAAACAAATGTTTGCAATTATCGTGCATGTCTCAATCATAACAAAGGTATACATCACAGTTGGGGACTGATCATCAGGCCTATCTGTCACTCTTTGCCCGATTGTTGGCCCATGTATGTGTACATTTAACAGTATTAACATTGTGAGACTTTGAACAGTATTTGTCTTTTCAAATCAGGCGTCTAGTTGTCTACTCTTTAAGTTACAAAGCAAGTCCTGTCACTGTATTATTCACGGCCAATAGGTCTTCTTTCTCCACAATGTATAATTCTTTTTGTACTTTTTTGGTTTATTTTTATTGTTGTAGTTTTTATGCTTTTGGATGGTTGTGTGTGTGTGTGGTATGAGTGATGAATGACATTACCCTACCTTTTTAAGTGTACAATTTGTTCAGCAATGCAGCAGTGACACAGATGGAAGAGGTGAAACATTGTAGTTGAAGGATCAAGATTGTTGTGATAGATTAAGGTACAAGAACCACTACTCTTGCATGATTGTGACTAACAAGGGAATGCACTCTGGACAAATACACATGGCTGACAGTTTGCCAACGTGTTGAGTCTGCACTCATTCTATTGTTGTGTACTACTCACCTGTCTATACTTCATCTGGCGACGAGGATGCCGTCTTTTGGAAGACTACAAGAGTTCGGACTGGAGGGGGGAGAAGACTGGGGTCAGTACATTGAGAGAATGAAACATTATTTTGTGGCCAATGACATTTCTGATGCCAACAAACAAAAGGCCATTCTGTTGAGTGCATGTGGTGGGGCGACGTACAGGCTGATGTGTGACCTGTTGGCCCCAGGAAAGCCAGGCGACAAGACGTTTGATGAACTGAAAGAGGCCATGCAAGGTTATCTTCGTCCTAAACCATCGGAAATTGTGCAGCGCTTCAAATTCCACACACGCTTACGTTATGACGACGAAACAGTGTCAACATACGTGTCAAAATTACGTCATCTGTCTCTAGATTGCAATTTTGGTGCGTCATTAGATCTGATGTTGAGAGACAGGTTGGTGTGTGGAATAAACAACGATCGTATACAGCGACGACTTTTGGCTGAGAAAGAACTGACTTTTGCTAAAGCGTTAGAAGTGGCCACTGCTATGGAACTTGCGGAGAAGAGTGCCGCTACACTACAGGGCAGCTGTTCCAGTGGGGCTACTTCTATTGATGGCTCTGTCAGTGTGCATACAGTCGACAATGCGGGTACTGCTGTTTCTGAGGACGTTCAGTTCATGAAGAGAGGGAAATCGCCGAAAGACATTGAGTGCTGGTTTTGTAAAGGCAAAGGTCATATGCAGAGACAGTGCCAGCAGTATCGTGCTGAGAGAGTGAAACGTCGACAGGCGAGAAGTGATCGCAAATCTGAAAAACGTGGCACAGTGAAAAACGTTGACGATTCGGACTCTGATGGGGAAGTGTTCACGATGCTCAGATCACAGAATAAGGAGAAGCCTTACTTGGTGACCGTCGAGTTGGACGGTGTTCCTGTTGAAATGGAGTTGGACACTGGCGCTTCACTGACAGTGATCAGTGAAGAGGCTCTGAGAGCTTTGAAACTTTCGGCGCACCTGCCTCTTCAAAAATGCAGCAAGCGACTGAAAACATATACAGGGGATGATATTCCTGTGCTGGGTGAGTGTCAATTTGCTGTGAGGTACAAAGGCAGTGCACCTATGACATTGAAGGTAATTGTGGTGAAAGGAGAGGGACCGAATCTGCTGGGACGAGACTGGCTCAAACATTTGAAATTAGACTGGTCTGAGATTTTTTCGCTGCATTCCACCAAGTGCGGTATGGAGAACGCTGACCTACAGCAGATCCTGGGGGAGAACGCAGAGGTGTTCAATGAGGTACGAGGCACCATTCGAGGAGTAAAAGCCAGCATTTTCGTTGATCCTTCAGAGAAACCTCGATACTTCAAACCGCGCCCAGTACCCTATGCTCTGCGCGAGAAAGTGAGCCAAGAACTTGATCGTCTTGAGGCTGAAGGCACGATTGAGAAAGTGCAGTTTTCGGACTGGGCAGCGCCAATCGTTACGGTCGTTAAACCTGACAAAAGCCTTCGCATTTGTGGCGATTACAAGGTTACGGTGAACTCAGCCTCAAAATTGGATAATTATCCAATACCCAAGACTGATGATCTGTTAGCAGAACTGGGCGGTGGAAAGTTCTTCTCCAAACTTGATTTGACGCAGGCGTATCAACAGCTTGAATTGGATGATGCGTCAAAAGAGTTCACCACCATCAACACACATCAGGGGCTGTATCGTTACAACAGACTGCCCTATGGCGTGTCATCAGCTCCAGGCATATTTCAACGAACGATGGAGAATTTGCTACGTGGTATTGCCAAAGTGTATGTCCGCATTGATGACATTTTGGTGGCAGGTACAACACGTGATGAACACCTGCAGACATTGCGGACTGTGCTGCAAAGACTGAAGGAGGCTGGAGCGAAGCTGAAGAAGAAAAAGTGTGTCTTCATGGCTACGGAAGTGGTCTATCTTGGTTTGAAGATCGACCAGAATGGCGTCCAGCCGGTTCTTGAGAAAGTAGAGGCTATTCAAGAGATGCCTCCGCCCACAGATGTGAAGCAGCTTCAGGCTTACCTTGGAATGGTGAACTATTATTCCAGGTTCCTGCCGAATTTGTCCACAGCGTTAGCTCCGTTATACGCCTTGCTGAAGAAGGGGGTAGCATGGATGTGGAGCGATCAGCAGGAACAAGCGTGGATTCACTCGAAGATGTTGCTGCAGTCACCAAAGGTCCTCATTCATTTTGACTCCAGTAAAGATATTGTATTGTCATGTGATGCCTCCAGTTATGGATTGGGTGCTGTGATTTCTCACAGACTGAAGGACGGTAGTGAGAGGCCTGTGGCGTTTGCATCTCGAACTATGAACAGTGCTGAACAGAACTACAGCCAAGTGGAAAAAGAGGCCTTGGCAGTCGTTTTTGGTGTTAAGAAGTTTCACCAGTATCTGTATGGGCAGAAGTTTGAGATCCATACTGATCATAAGCCCCTTCTGGGACTGTTTAATGAACACAAGCAAATACCCGCCATGGCGGCAGCCAGAATTCAAAGGTGGGCTCTCACTCTGTCTGCTTACGAATACACAATGAAGTTCAAGGAGGGCAAGAAGCACAGCAACGCCGATGGCCTGAGCAGGCTGCCTCGTGAGGTGATGGAGAGTGTGAAGCCTGAGTATGGTGAGACAGTACTTCTGATGGAGCAAGTGGAGACCATGCCTGTTACAGCCAGGCAGATTCGTCAGTGGACGAACCGAGATCCCGTGCTGTCTAGGGTGAAGGACTATGTTTTGAAGGGATGGCCAGACAGTATGAGAGACAAACTCCTTCAACCCTACTTTGTGAGAAACACGGAACTGAGTGTCGTTGATGGGTGTGTGCTCTGGGGCACACGGGTGGTTGTACCACCGAAAGGGCGTCAGCGCTTATTGAACGACCTGCATGAATCACATCTAGGTATGTGCAGAATGAAGGCCTTGGCACGCTCGTATATTTGGTGGCCGAACATTGATAATGAAATTGAATCTGCAGTGAGAAACTGTATTGAATGTCAGACTCACAGAAACATGCCGAGTTCAGCGCCTCTTCACCCATGGGAGTGGCCGAATCGTCCTTGGAGCCGACTGCATGTAGACTATGCAGGTCCATTCTTGGGCAAGATGTTCCTGGTTGTCATAGACGCTCACTCAAAGTGGATGGATGTTTACCCTCTGAGCACGTCGAAATCAGCGGCTACCATCGAGAAACTGCGGCAGTCGTTTGCCATACATGGGTTGCCAGAGACGTTAGTGTCGGATAATGGGACATGTTTCACCAGTGAGGAGTTTCAAGAGTTCATGCAGAAGAATGGCATCAAGCACATCAAGTCAGCTCCGTATCACGCTGCTACTAATGGACTGGCTGAACGAGCGGTGCAGACGTTGAAGCAAGGTCTGAGGAAAATGAAATCAGGCTCTATTGAGACGCGGGTGTCGCGTTTCTTGTCCATGTATCGTGTCACACCTCAGACAACGACTGGACAATCCCCGGCCGAGCTGCTCTTTAATCGGAAGGTCAGAACACGGCTGGATCTGGTTCAGCCCTGTATGGAACGACAGGTGGTACAGAGACAACTACAGCAGAAGCTGAATCATGATCGTTCAAACGCCAGGAGTTACGCGGCAGGTGACCGGGTGTACATCAAGAACTTTTCCACGGGTCCTAAATGGATGTCGGGAATCGTAATGCAGATGACGGGACCCTTGTCATACATGATCAAGTTGTCGGATGGTCGGGTGTTGAAGAGACATGTGGATCATGTATTACCTCGCGCTAGCGAGTCAGAAGAGGTGGGAGATTGGAACTGTGTTGAACCCGAAACTATCCAAGCTCCGCCATGCGGTGATCGGCCTCCACCGCAGGTGGCGGACCAACCCACGGGTCCATCAGTAACACCGGTACCATCGACGTCTGTCGCAGGTTCGATGCCGACATCACAATTGCCGGCGCTGCCTGGGGACACTGTTGCAGACCATGGTGCACAGACGCCGCTGATGTCTAGTTCCATGCCAGCAGTGCCGTCATGTCCATCACTGGCATTAGAGTGTCAATCGCTGGCACCAGTGGGTCATCCACAGCGTCAGCGGAGATTGCCTGCGCATCTCAAAGACTTTGTGCTCCAACGGTCTCGAGATGTCCGGAAGTGATGTGACCATGTGGACCGCAAAGAATGAACAGTGTTCTGATTATTTGGTTACTTTGTTTTAGGTTTCAACCAATGGCAAACTGGCAAAGGACTTGTAATTTTCTTTTTTCTTTTTTTCTACTAGTTTTTCCCTTTAGAGCTCTTTTAGTTTCCGTTACGACAATTCGGAAGGGGAAAATGGAGACAGAATATCCCAGAAAATGTTTTTGATTTTTATTTGAGTATCCAAGAAAATGTTTTTGATTTGTGTATTAATTTTAAAGGTTACCAGAAGTTACAAGATAAGACTTACGTTTAGTTGGTTTGAACAGGAGTTGATTATTTTAACATAAAGTTTTTCAGTTAGTTGTAATGATGTTAACAGTCATCTTAAAGGTGGGGGTATGTGATAGATTAAGGTACAAGAACCACTACTCTTGCATGATTGTGACTAACAAGGGAATGCACTCTGGACAAATACACATGGCTGACAGTTTGCCAACGTGTTGAGTCTGCACTCATTCTATTGTTGTGTACTACTCACCTGTCTATACTTCAATTGTATATTCTGGCCTGGCCAGTCAATTATACCTCTGTGGGTTTTACATACAGAATTCAGAGCTCCGCAAAATGCTAGCAGCATCAAATGCATTGATAACATGTTAATCATGGCTAGAGCACATCAGGACATCTGTCCACTACATCTCATCAGAAGACACATGATGTAACAAAATGAATGCGTTCATACACAGCATGTACAATCTATAAAAAAAAAAAAAGGGTTGTTCCAGCCAATGATAGTGGTATAATTTGTTTAGAAACACAACTACTCATAATGCCATTAAGTTTGACATGCATCACAACCAGAGTGAGGTCACAGAGATTTAATTGGTGCGATACATCATCATCATTGCATCATCATCGTCGTCATTATCATCATCATCAACAACATCATTATCATCATCATCATCACATAACAGTGATGGAACAGTAAATAATTCTACTGACCTGATTTGAATTAAAATGAATAAACAGGGATTGATTGGATTAAAATGAATTGAAAGGTTTGTGTGTTACAGGGGCGAGAAAGTGCCTCACCCATGCCAGCAGATGAGGATGATGTGGAGAAGATGAGTAGCGTGCTGCCCACGATGTGGATGGGTGGTCAGTCTGGAAGGTACGTCTTTTTTTCTGCTCTATTCTTGTGTTACAATTTGATACTTAGCCTTTGTTTTGATTAACGATCGCTTGTTTCTGTATTAGTTTTTTGTCATTGGTGAAATGGAATAAATACCATCACCATACAGATTAGCTGGCATCTCATTTTGTGCGTTTTTCGGAAAATTGACAAAATCCATGTATTTTATTTCATGATTTTAAAGGGTAAGTTTTAAAACAAAAATCTATGTTAAGTTAGTTTTTTCCTGATCAAATTTTTGATTTTTGTTGGTTAGATTGTTTAATTAAAATTGTTTTTGTGAAAAACACTAATTTGACAGTTAACAAAACTGGAGAGTTTTTGAAAAACCGCAGCTTTAAGGTAATTTTGAGAAAAAATGGGGGTGGGGAGGGAGTGGGGGGGGGGGGGAATCAATGGATAACAACCCCGACAGAACTTGAAAAATGGTTGAAAGTTGAATTGAGGTTCTGTACAGAAAATGGCTACATTAAATGACATTTTTATTTTGTAACCTGGATTTTGGAGCATACTGAAGTCAACTCCAGTAATGGTTGGTTGGTATATTAACCTCTTTTTCGTTACAGTGGTAATACAATAACATCAACAAGCAATCAAATAAAGGAAAGTACAATCTAATACTAATTTATTTGTAGATGAATGCTGCTTCTCATTGAGTGGTTTAACAAGTAAATGTTTGTTTTATTGACAGTAGTAATTTTCTTTGTTGTCTTCTTTCTTAGCCTGTATGTTCACTCGGCAGTGGCCCAGTGGAGGCGATGTCTACACTCTGTCAAACTTAGAGACTCCATATTGGGCATTGTGTAAGTACACAAGTCTTTCATCGTGCCTTGTCTCCTTTATGGCTTTGATGAAATGGTGCCACAGAGGTGCTTTCTCCATCCCACAGTGAGCGTGGACGTTAAACTTCTATGTTCATTCATTCATTTCATTCACCAACCACTCAAACCTTCAAAAGTGCACTCAAAACATATCTGGTCAGACAATACTATTTTGGCTGATCTCTTCCACATCTGTACTCTTTCTGCACTGTTTACCATACTGACTGACTGATGCATTTTTGACAACCTTTTATTATTGTTTTTTAATTGTATGGAGGACATTGATTTTAAGTTTTATACTGTATTTTTACTTTTAAAACCATGGTATTACTTTTTAAGACTTGTTTAAATGATGAAATTTTTATACCTTGGATTGTCTCATGATACTGTTGTTTGTAATGATGTTTATGCTTGTTATTATGTCTATGCTAATTTGTATTTTGTGCAAAAGTGTATGTTGTTTTTAATGTAGCAGGCGTGATATTGTCATCTTGGCTCTGTTTGGTTTTGGTGACTGCTATTGTTATTGCTGTGTTAGTAGTATGTATGTTTTGTTATTTTAGTGTCTTAATCAAATGTTTACAATGGTTTTACTGTGAAGAGCAGTGTGCCTTATCGTAGGTCAGGAAACTGCACTATATAAATCAGCTTTATTATTATTATTATTATTATTATTATTATTATTATTATTATTATTATTATTATTATTATTATTATTATTATTATTATCATCATCATCATTATTATTATTATAATTATTATTATCATCATTAATTATTATTATTATTATTATTATTATTATTATTATTATTATCATCATCATTATTATTATTATTATTATTATTATCATTATTATTATCATCATTAATTATTATTATTATTATTATTATTATTATTATTATTATTATTATTATTATTATTATTATCATCATCACTATTATTATTATTATTATTATTATTACTACTACTATTATTATTATTATTACTATTATTATTATTATTATCATTATTATTATTATTATTATTATTATTATTATTATTATTATTATTATTATTATTATTATCATTTGGCACTTCAAACAAAGGTACCTTGAAAAGGGTGCTGTGAGGTAGTATTTCCAAATGAAGAGATCCAGTTTTCAAATAAAATGTATAACATTTTAAGTAAAAAATTGTGAAGACTGTAGATCTTTCTATGATGTAGATCTGGAGGTGGTTTTATGGACAGGTATAAAAGGAATGGATAAGATATGTAGGCCACTGTCCCACCGCCGTAGCTCAATTGGTAGAGCGTTCGCCTGGCACACCGATGACCCAGGTTCGAATCCCGTGGTGGGCGATATCAAGTGTGGCCATTTTCACTGTCCATTTTAGCAGTATGATTGCTTTTGGTGGTTCAGTGTTGATTCAGGTCCCTACCCCTCTTTCCCTGAGATGGTTATCATATCGCCAATGGTGGGTGTAGACGTTAAACCTCAATGTTCATTCATTCATGTAGGCCACTGAGTTATCTATTACTCCATGGGCTTGAACAGTCTTCAAGTATGCAGTAACATTTGTGGCTGTAAGATCAATGTAGATGTCTTCCATCTATTTAATCTGTGGATGTGCCGTATGTTGTTGCTTTCAGACATGTAAAAGGACGGGTCTTTGTGGCTTTAGCTGATGGGACAGTGGCAATATTTCACAGAGCGGCAGGTAAATCCATCACAGTCTTATTTCCCACTTCAGGGTGTGCGTGTGTGTGTATTTTGATGGAAATTTGTCTCACATTATTTCTGCCTCAGCTGTAATGTGGCCTGATAGCATTGTAGTTATGCATTGTGAACAGTACTTTTAACTTTACCATCAAAACAAGCTGCCATCTTCCCTAATATTGTCTGTGGATATTCAGAATGCCTGTTACGATTGAGGTCAAAACAGTTCTGGCTTTGCGTATCTTGTGATCACAGATCTGACACTGTGATTTTATTTTCCATCACAAACAACGTGCTGCTCACTCTGTGTTGGATGTTTTGAACCTTTGAGACAGATAGCTGCACAACCAATGTTTGTATTTGACATGCTAGCAGCATTGTAGGTCCATGTTCTTAGCAAAAGGAAAAAAAAACAAACTATTATTATTATTATTTATATAGTGTGCTTTTTCGTCATAAAAGCAATCAGTTTTTAAAATGTTTGTCAATCTTGCACAATGTATTCTAAATAGTCCAAAACTTATGTTTGAAAATGTCAGTCCATCCATCTGTCTGCACCCACCTGTATACATGTGCAAAACGTTTAGCATTGCTATTTACTTAGAGACAAACAGTGTGTGTAGAACAGAAGTAGTAAGTGTCTCACCTACACACTAAAGTTTGTGGATAGCATCTTGAATATGAGAATGATAGAAAGATCTATCTCCTCTTCCCTGCCGCCAGTGGTTTGCGTTTGTGGCTTTACACCATAGGTACAGATGGCCATTTCAGTGTTCTCACTTTGGAACTTTTTTTATCTTTCAGAACACAACTTAGAAGGTAGTGTATTTCCACCAGAGCTGAGCTCAAAGTACTGCCGTAAATGTAACTGCAATCTGTTCATTTTGCAACTCCATCAATGTTGGCTGTGTTTATTTTCATTTAGAATGTGCAACGATTCTAAAAAGATTCTGTTATATATATCGTTGAGAATACATTATGACTACACAGTAATTACAATGACCTGTTTTCTGACAGACGGTCAGTGGGACCTTCAGAACTACCACCTGCTGGACCTGGGTCGCCCCAAATCGTCCATTCGCTGCATGACGGTGGTGGCTGGCAGTCGTGTGTGGTGTGGCTACAAGAACAAAGTGCACATCATCGGTCCTCAGGACATGAGTATAGAGGTGGGTAACCTCACTCTTCCATTTCTTCACTGTCACACAAGGGAATTCCACACGCTAAAACCAGCTCAAACTTAGCTAGGATACAGTGCAATTTTACAGAGAGTTTCATGTTGATTCCTTGATGTCACTCCTTTTGTGTTGTTACGACACGCTCATTATTAACCTTTAGCATACCGACTTTTGTGCGCGTTTCTTTCCCCTGCCAATGGCTTTTTTCTAACGACGTAAATGTTAGCATCACTGCACTTGATGCCTATTGCTCAGCCAAATGAAGTCCTATCTTCATGACATTTTGTGTGTGGATGAATGTTTTGTTTATCATTTCATATGATCGTAGTTGTCTAATGTTGAATATATTTTGTGATAAAAAATAAATTGATGAAGAAAATAACTAGTAGTAGCTTGTGGTCGCATGCATGGGTTATTACCTCTTCATAACGGAAAAACACATCAATCACTTCAACATAATTGAACTCCAAATTAGCTGGTGCATCCCCATTAGCTCCAATTTTATCTTCATCAAAGCCTACAAACTCTTCTTCAGAGTCTCAAGCCATAATGATTTCAAGGATAACATTTTGTCCGCCATTTTGCAAAATCCGTTCTCAAATTTCTCAGAAAAAAAAAATCTCGGCAAAAAGTAAGCCCCATACACACTTTGAAAGATTCAGCCACCACTTGCAAACAGGAAGCGAAGTTGTGAGGATGCCCATATGTGTATAACCATGGTTGCGAATGGAGAGTTTATAGTAGGTACCTGATGGCGAATGATATTGCCAGCAGTGAATGAGGAGATAGAGGGCTTGGCGATATATATTGACTGTAGCATGCTAAATGTAAAAAATATACCAAATGAGCATTTAGCTGCAACCATGGTTTCTTTGTTGGTTTTGCCTGACATTCCAGAGAAACTTGCCACATATACATGCATTATGCTTTTCATTTGTAATTATCTTTTAGTGTATGAGCTGGGCTGGGTAGAACTTTATCAACAACTTTTGGTTTGCTCACTCTAGTTCTGAGAATTGGAGAAAGAGTGGTTTTTACTTGTGACCTACCAGGAACAAAGTGCAATTGAAGACACTAGCACAGAGCAGGTAGCCTGGGTGATGAGTTGCTTGCTGTATATCATCATCTTTGTATGGTCTTGTAGCTTAATATCATCTTTGTATGTTCTTGTCTTGTAGCGTTTGTTTTTAGTATTACTGGTGTTATTCATTGCGTGTATTGGACAGAGAAACACTGACACTGTGTATGTGTCATTGGTAGGTTGTTTCTATAACGTCAAGCGGTGCAGTACCTGCGATGTATAATACATTATCATTATTTTTGTTGCGTTTCGCAGACAAGCTTTGATGCTCACCCTCGTAAGGAGAGCCAAGTGCGACAGCTGTGCTGGGTGGGGGATGGGGTGTGGGTGTCTATACGTTTAGACTCCACACTACGGCTGTACCACGCCTACACGCACCAGCACCTGCAGGACGTCGACATTGAACCTTATGTCAGCAAGATGCTGGGTATGTTCTTGATGATGATGATGGAGATGATGATGATGAGTACTTGTATTGCGCCAAATACTACCATGTCCATCAAGGACGCTCATTCAACAGTTATTATTAAAGAGGAAAGAAGAAGGGTGGGGAGGGGAGGTGGGGGAGGAATTATGGGAGCACATAAAAAAGGATGAGAATTATGGGAGCACATAATAAATGATAAGAGCCATGGGAGCACACAAAAATGATGGAAGTACAGAAAACAGTGTGGGGGCACATAGTTTGGTGCACGGCTCTTTGTTATTGCTTCTTATGATCATTATTCCTTTATTTGGAAAAAAAGTGGGTCTTGTTTGTTTGGTTCATGTTGGTAAGGATTTACTCTTTTGTGTCTTTTAACTATTGTCAATGTGGAAATTTAGTGCTTTAGATTACCACAGTTTCTGTGATTCTCTCTTGTTCTTTCTTATTCCTAATCTGTTCTATCAATCTACTATATTCTTCGCTAGACTAGTCACCTACCCTTTTTTCTTGAAAATTCTCCCAGAACTCATTTGTGTATGGGGTTTGTTGGGTCATCTTGGGGATGTTGGACATTTTCTGCCAAATGTTCCACTAGGGTTTTCTGTGCTATTATTATTTAGCAATGTGGTCATGTTATTTGTTTTGTTGATATTTTGTAATGATGTTTATGTTCTGTGTTTTTGTGAATGGGGCTTCTGTGAATTGGGAGTACATCCTCAGCGTTCCCTACATGGGATGCTTTTGTTGTAAAGTGACCCTCTGGTGGAGTGCCTTCGGTGTTGCCATTAGGGTTGTTTCAGCAGATCTTTTATACAGATCAGGGGTGAGCCCTCGTTCAACCAAGTTGTGGTCCTGATTCAGCTCTTTGCAGTCCGCTGGACTCTATAAACAATTCAATTCAATTCAATTCAATTCAATACAACTTTATTTATCCACATAGGGCAATTACAAGATTTAGAAGCAGTTAATATTATTGAAATAAATAAATACATAAAAAAGTTTAAAAAACTGTGAAATTTAAAAGTTTATCACACGATTTCATAAGCACATGTCCTACCATACAAACATAAACCAAACACACACGCAAACACACACACACCACGCACATCATGAACACTCACAGCCGACAGTTAAATAAAATAAAAAAAACATGAAGGTAAGAAAATAAGGTAAGAATATCATCAATGAATCATCATTGCAGTAGGGCAGTGGGGAAAAAGTTAAAGCGGAGATGATCGCATCAAATTTAGCAGTCGAATTGCGCAAGGAATAAAACTGTGGGAGCGGCGATTACCTTTACAGGCCGGTAAGGCAAAACGGCGCCCGGATGGTAGCACTGAGAATTCGCCCTCCAGAACATGCTCTGGTCTACAAATAATTCCGTCCGCCTTCTTAATGATTGCCGATCGCAGAAAGAACCCAGGTCTCTCTGCTTGACACCGATGATCTTTGAACAGACATTGACAATGCTGGACAAGCTATTCCTATCCCTCACAGTCAGGCTGTGGAACCAACAAACAAACGAAAAAGTCAGCAAGCTCTCAATGAAAGATTGATAAAACAAGCTGAGAATCTTAGAATCCACAGAGAAAGACTTCAGTTTCCGGAGAAGGTACAATCGCTGTTGGCCCCGTTTGACAATGCACTGTGTGTTCACATCCCATTTAAGCTTGCTGTCAAAAACTGTGCCCAAATACTTTTATGTGTCAATCTCAACATCTTCATTATGAATAACACTTGGCTGGACCACCTCTTTGACTCTCCTAAAGTCAAAAATCATCTCTTTCGTTTTAGTAACATTCATATCCAAAAAATTATCATCGCACCAATCCACGAAGTTCGTGAGGGCAAAATCATGATCTCCTTCTGGTCCTTGAAATAAAGACAACAAAGCTGAGTCATCAGAAAATTTTATCAGAAAACTATTTTCAGCAGTGCTTCTACAGCTGTCAGTATACATTATAAAAAATAATGGCGACAGAACACAACCCTGTGGAGAACCTGTGGAAGTAACCAGAATATCTGACAAAGAACCATTGACACAGACTCTCTGTTGTCTATTAGTAAAAAAATTTAAAGTCCAAAGTACAAGTTGATGACTGAGTTTAAAATCAGAAACAAGTTATCAACCAGAATATGAGGCTGCATAGTGTTAAACGCAGAGGAGAAATCTGCAAAAAGCAGTCTGGCATG
Organism: Oncomelania hupensis; assembly: GCA_036898135.1. NCBI lineage: Eukaryota > Metazoa > Mollusca > Gastropoda > Littorinimorpha > Pomatiopsidae > Oncomelania > Oncomelania hupensis. The sequence continues at coordinate 12,277,577 of CM072518.1, read as the reverse complement.
CGCCTTAGGCTTCTCCAAATGTGTATACAGAGTGTTCAAGATAAACAACTTGGCATCCTCCACCCCCCTCCCAGCCCTATACGCAAACTGAAGGGGATCAAGAGCAGCACCAGTCGCAGTAAGAATGAGGGTTTTAATGATTTTCTCCAAGGTTTTCACAACAAGAGATGTGAGAGCGACAGGCCTAAAATCATTGGGTTGTTTGGGGTTGGGTTTCTTGGGTAGAGGCACGACATTAGAAATTTTCCAAATATCAGGAATCTTACCAGAATTTACAGACTGTTGGAAAAGGGGCTGAAAGACGCCTCCTAGTTGATCAGCACAATAACGCAGTGTTTTACCATGACTAACTAATTGTAATAATTTGTTTTGTGTAACTTTATGACTAAGCGTGTCATGTAGTGTTTGCATGTCCACAGGCACAGGAAAGTTGGGCTTCTCCTTTGTGCGTATCACTGCCATGCTGATCTCCTGCAACCGCCTATGGATCGGCACTGGCAATGGAGTCATAATCTCCGTACCTCTGTCTGAAAGTGAGCGCAAGCCATCTTGCTTTTTGTGTGTGTGTTTTATGTTTTTTGGGTTATGCAAAATGCCACCCTAGTAGGCGTGATGAGTTGGGTGGAAATAATATGGGTAAAATGTGTATGTTTTCAATATATAATAGTTACATCCAGAGCCTATGGAATGGAAATAAGTGCAGAGAAGACCAAAATGATGACCAAAAACACCAATGGCATCAACACAGACATCAAAGTCCAAGGCCATTCCCTCAACACAGTGCATAGCTTCAAATATTTAGGAGCCATTGTATCAGACAATGCGTCCCGACAGGAAGTCCTCTCCAGGATTGCACAAACAACTGCTGCTCTGACAAGGTTGAAGCCCATTTGGAAAGACAGGACCATCAGTCTACATTCCAAGGTAAGGCACCGGCGCTTTCTTGTCATCTCCATCTTCCTATACGCTTGCAAAACTTGGACCTTCACAGCAGATCTACAACAAAGAATACAAAGCATGGAGATGACGTGCTACAGAAGACTTCTGGGTACTTCTTATACCCAGCACATCACCAACAACGAAGTCCAACAGACCATCACACAAGCCATTGGACAACATGATGACATGCTCACAGTGGTGACGAAACAGAAACTGATGGTATGGCCAAGTCACCAGAGCATAAGGCCTTGCAAAGACCATCTGCAAGGCACGATGCAAGGAGGCAGAAGATGAGGGAGACAGAAAAGAAGTGAGAGGACAACATTCGAGAATGGACTGGTTTGACACTGAGTGAAGCCATGAGGGTTTTTAAGGACAGAGAAAGATGGAGTATGCTGATTAATGGTGCCCCAATGACCTTCAAGTTACAGGATAGGATAGGATAGTTACATACAAACAGCAGAGATATGTAAATGTGGGCATGCAAATAAAAAACAAATATAGATTACAGTGATGTAAACATATGAACCTGTAAATAATTCCAACTCATGACTGTACAATACAAACTAATTGTTCTGATATAGTGCAGTTACCACCTCGTAGAGCTGCTCAGGGCACTGTCTGAAATCAGGATGGTGTATCCTGTACACTACCTTAGACTATCTCAGCTTGTCACCTGTGCTTAGACAGTAATGGCTCTTTAATCTATGCTGAGCTGACACAGAAGATAGTGGAACACTCTATAGAAAAAAATAAAGACTCATTATAAACAAATTCATTCCTGTAACAGTTATCACTATCGAGAACCGAACCTAGCTCACTTGTACATCAGGTCAGCAAAGTTCTGAGCGGCATGAAAGGATGACCACTGATTCGTAAAGAAAGGAAACAGAAAGAGACAGAGAACTTTTCCTACTCCTTCGGATGAGAGTATAAACCGAGGTCTAATCTGTGTCGCATACATTCCATCATAACGGACTTTAAAGATCCTGAAGCTCATGTCCTAGACGGGTGAGTGCCGGTAACAAGAACACACCCAGCATGCACCTAGGTCCTTCTCCCCCATCCCTGGCTGCCCAGGATTGTGCTCAGTTGTACGGGCGTCAGACCATGCGCCCAAAGGCTGCGGGTGGGCGTCTCGGGCGGCTTGAGTTAGATCCTGTATCGGCCAGCGCCTTGAGCAGCTCTTGAGCTGGTAAAGCGCTATATAAGAACGATTAAATAAAATAATAAATAATAAATAAACTTTTTTATACACTAAACTGATAAATACTGAAATGTTGAATGTTTCTAGCAATAGATCCTTTGAATGAAAATTAAAGAAAAATATTTTTTTTAAATGTACAATAAAAATAGAAGTATCCAAAGGTTTGTAGCAGATAATGCAACCCAAGGTAAAAGTGTGTAACTGGAGCGGTTGACTGTGCAGACAACAAGCAGGCGGTGATGGGGGCTACAGGAGGACCTGGAGCAGGGTCAGCGGGTGGCAGACCTGGCGGAGTGATACGCGTTTACAGCAGCAAGGCCAGTGACAGTGTCACCCCTGCCACCTTCATCCCCTACTGTTCCATGGCGCAGGCGCAGCTGTCTTTCCACGGACACAAGGATGCCGTCAAGTTCTTTGTGGCTGTGCCAGGTATGGCCGCTCACACTGTTTGTGTGTATTAGAGCCTACGTGCAATATTAAAAGTTTGCAAGCTCTATTATATAAGAACTGATGTCTTTCTTGAAAATGTAGCAAGTAAAAAAAGACATGAGACAGATATATTTTGACACTTTCATTTGCTTTTTATTTGTCTTCTTTGTCTTGTGTATTTGTTTCTCTTTGATACTCTGATTCAAAAATGTCTGCAGCAATGTTTTTATGATGTCTGTAAATATGATAAAACATATTGTGAAGGTGAATGTTGGTACCACAATGGAATGGAATTTCTCTGAGTTTATAAAAAAAAATTGTATTCATATTCAAAGGTCGAATAATTGTTTAACGTATTGTTTTTTTTCTTTCTTTGATTGCAGGTATGTCAAACATTTTACCTTCTTTTTCATCCAACTGTGAGTACCAACACTTTGTATTTTCTTGGTAGGTTTTGTTCTTTAATATTTTAACCATGAGTATTTTTTGTATTTAATGTATTTTTTAAACTTTTTGAGACAGGTCAAATCATTTATATTTGCAGGAAAACATATTCATAAGTCATCTCAACCTTTTTTCTTTCTCTCTTAATTATCAACAATTATTATTGAACTTTTGTTGTTTTTCCGCTTTTGGTTCAAACACAGTAAAGCTATCTGTCTACATGTGTAGACTTCAAAATGTAGGATCGGGTGAGATGTAAATGATACATTCTGTCGTTGTCTCTGTCTCTGTGCCTCTCTCTCAATCTCTCCCTCTCTCTCTTTCTCTCTGAGACTCTCCCTCCCTCCCCCCTCTCTCTCTCTTTCTCTTTCCCTCCCCCCCTCTCTCTCTCTTTCTCTTTCTCTCTCCCTCCCCCCTCTCTCTCTCTCTTTCTCTTTCTCTCTCCCTCCCCCCCCTCTCTCTCTCTCTCTCTCTCTCTCTCTTTCTCTCTCTCTCTCTCTCTCTCTCTCTCTCTGTTTTTCAAGAGACAAGATAAGGAAAGCTATATAACTGCGGTGCTGACTCGGGCACACACACTGGTGGTTTCTCTTGGATCAGTACTTTAGAGCTGAAGGCGGAGACTGACATGTGTTCCAGCAACGCCAGTAAATTTGAATAGGTAGGGGTGATGTCATGAATAACAATAGTTTAATTGCAATTGGTTCCTCGCTTGTCCTTGCAGAGATGATGATGACGATGATTTATATAATGCATGTGTCCATATTACTGGAAACAAAGTTCATTCAAACTATATAGAATTTAATGTTTCTAGTATTCTTGTTTCTCTTGCTTACAGTAGTGCCAGAAGTTAAACATCGAGGATCGTCATCGTCATCATCATCATCATCTCTCATCGTCATCATTATCATCATCTCTCATCATCATCATGAAAATGGCCTCGCACGGAAGAACGCCTTTGCCCTTCCTGTGCTGTTTGACAGTAGGGTACTGAAACCAGTGTCAACAGTGTGGGTTGAGTGCTTTTGGGTATTAAATATTGATACTAAGGCAGATCAGCAGGTAGGGCTTAGTGCTTTGGGGCATCAGATATTGATACTAAGGCAGTTAGATCAGCAGGTAGGGCTTTATGCTAATGGCATTAAGTGTGTTTAAACACTTTATGCATTTGTGCTTGCATCCATTTTATACCCGGCTTTCTTTGCTTTTTCTTATGTTTCTTATTCTTTGTTTTTGTCGCCGTCTTCATCTCCTCTTTTTCTTTCTCATTCTCCTTCTCTTCCTCCTGCTCCTCCTCCTTTCAGTGGAAAATTGTGGTACAGAGTGGTCAGTCTTTCGAAATAATTATGTTCTTCTTCTTCTTCTTCTTCTTCTTCTTCTTCTGTTTATTTGATAGTACAAGAGTGTATTTGGAGCCCGAGGTCAAGGTCATCTCAAGGTCATGAGCATGGAAAGATCAAAGTCGGTATTGCTTTTCCTTTTCTTCTTCCTCCTCCTTCTTCCTCCTAGTCCTCATGCTTTCCATTCCTGTGTTTATGTGGGCTGTAGGAATGGTTAAGCTAAAGTTGAAAGGGATCTATCGTGCTTTGATTCAGTCTTGTGGTCTTGTCCACAAAGGCTGTCCAGGCCCAGTGATTCACAGTCCATTAATCTTTGCAGGACCTTGGGCACCCTTGCCTCCTTTGCAGCACTTTTCACAGTCAATCAGAAAGACTGCCTCATACCTGCTCCTTCTCTTTCTCATCCTCCTCTTCCATCTCTCCTCTCACCTTCTCCTCTATCTCATCTTTCCTTCGCAGTTCATTATTCCTTGCAGAGACCTTATGTGCTTTTCTTTCCAGAACTTTGGAATCGATCATATATGCTCTTATTTCTTTCCAGAACTTTGGAATCGATCATAATATATGCTCTTATTTCTTTCCAGAACTTTGGAATCAATCATATATGCTCTTATTTCTTCATATATGCTCTTATTTCTTTCCAGAACTTTGGAATCAATCATATATGCTTTTAATTCTTCATATATGCTCTTATTTCTTTCCAGAACTTTGGAAGCGATCATAATATATGCTCTTATTTTTTTCCAGAACTTTGGAATCAATCATATATGCTCTTATTTCTTCATATATGCTCTTATTTCTTTCCAGAACTTTGCAATCAATTATATATGCTCTTATTTCTTTCCAGAACTTTGGAATCAATCATAGTTGCTCTTATTTTTTTCCAGAACTTTGGAATCAATCATATATGCTCTTATTTCTTTCCAGAACTTTGGAAACAATCATATATGCTCTTATTTCTTTCCAGAACTTTGGAATCAATCATATATGCTGTTGTTTTTTTCCAGAACTTTGGAATCAACCATATATGCTGTTATTTTTTTCCAGAACTTTGGAATCAACCATATAGAGTTTGGCTTGTAGTATACCCTCTACGTCACCTCATCATCCTTTCCTCTCTCTCTCTCTCTCTCTCTCTCTCTCTCTCTCTCTCTCTCTCTCTCTCTCTCTCTCTCTCTCTCCCCCTCCCTCCCTCTTATTCTCTCTCTCTCCCTTTCTTTTTCTCTCCATCCCTCTTTCTCATTCTCTCACCCTCTCCCTCCCTCTCTCTTTCCCTCCCTCTCTCTTTCCATCCCTCTCTCACTCCCTCACACACACACACTTACTCGGTAACTCCTTTCACTCACACACAACTCTTTCCAATATTTCAAAAGTGTCTGTACCCCTTGGGGGTTTGAGTGTGTGATCATAGAGCTCGGGGTCTTTGAGCATTTGGAGCACCTTTTGAAGTGGGGAGTAAAACCCTGTGTTTATGGAGGCCATTCGTGCTTTACTGGTCTTACTTTCCATTTATTTTGAGCATCGCCCTGCACTTTGTCGCAGGAAAATGGATTAATGATATTGATTTCTGTCTTTGCTGCCGGCGCAGGTTATGTGGGACCCGTTTGGTCGCTACAGCAATTTAAAGGAAAAAAGTGTAATTACTGTGTGATGCTAGGTGGCTGCTTTCTCTCTCTCTCTCTCTCTCTCTCTCTCTCTCTCTCTCTCTCTCTCTCCCTCTCTCTCTCTCTCTCTCTCTCTCTCTCTCTCTCTCGCACACACATACACACACATACACCTAATACACACACATCTACCTACCACATACACAACCTTACATGTTGGTTTGTCATAGACATAAATGGCTGTTATTGTAAAGCGCATTGAGCATTTATAGGAAAATGCGCTATATTAAATATACATTATTAGACATTCGAATTTTAGTCTAATGCAGGCACCCTGACTTTTTAAATACAGCGAGTAATCGGAACGAGCAAAAATGTTGGTCGGTCTGTCAATCTATTCATTAGCACGCCCTGTTTTAAGAATAGCTAAATCGTGGTTGTGTTTTAAACCAAATGTCGTCATCTAGGTTGGTGTCCAGCCTCCCATGGTATTTGCTCCACACGTTTTGCTCACATATCTCAAAACAGCTAAACCAGGTTTGATGATTTGTCTATGATTTGTTAGTCTGTCCAACCATCCATCATTATTTCACTTTTTTGCTCCAGTCAACTTTTTTGTCATTGTCTCACAAATTACTCCACTTTGACAGACACTTTTTTTCCTTTTCTTTATTTAATTTTTTATTTCTTATTTTATTTTATTTTTGGCCACACATTTTCAACACTCTGCATTGATAGCTTGCAGGGCAATAAAAATAAAATAGATACCGTACTTGTTCCAAAGTGGCAAGTTCAAGAGAGAAAACTTTTTTCAAAAGAACTATTCCTTCAGTACTACGTTAAAAGATTGCCATACAGACTAGAGAATGGATTCAGCCAAGTGACAACATACATTGCATACTGACATTGCTCCGATGTTGGTAGACAGTCACACACATACGCCCAACACCTTTTAACACTTCAATTAAAACATCTTGCATACACAGTTGCAACATTAAGCACGATCACAATGAGCATGTCCTCCAATTTCGAGGGGAAAATCACATTAAATCTTCAATCAAAAACCTTTTTGAAGGTTTTCCTCTTGTAGAAGCATTATTTGCCTTGAGGCCAACATGTGGGGGAATTGTACTTTAGAAACACCCTTTAATACTTTAACTTTATTAGTAAAGTGCAGAGCTTACCCAGGAGGGGGAAGCATGGAGTTTAAAATATAAGCTGAATTCTGCATTTGCGCACTGTTTTCAATTACATGTGGGTATTAGTACCCTCAGGCGCTTTGAATGAATAACTCAATACCAAAGGATGAGGAAGTTTCTGTTGAAAAATATTCCACTTGTTCGTAGGGGCTTTGAATAAATTACTCAAATACCAAGGGGATGAGGAAGTTTCTGTAAAACAAATATTCCACTTGTTTTTAGTCACTTGGCAAAGTAACCAACTTGATTTGGCTATACAATTTGAAAGCGTTTAAATTGAAATGTAGATCGAACGATTACTCCCTTTTTCGGAGAATGTTATTATGAAGCGAATGTCATTGTTGCTGTTGCTGAACATGGAAATTGAAGAGAAATGCATGGTGCTTTCTACTTATACTTTCATATGTCACTTTGCAAAATGATGGTATCCATTAGCCCGTTAGGAAAATACAGAGATAAACTAGTGATAGCAGGAGTAGGACAAACCAGATTATAGACGAGTAAACTGTGGCTGACGGTTGTTAAAGCATGAAGAATGCCATATCAATTGTAAAGGCCACTATATATATAGCGGGGGTAGCTCATTGGTCCATACAGTGACGCAGCTCGCAAGCTGGTAAAAAGTATGTGTCTTCAGCCACGTGGGTTCCAATCTGAACTCGGTGATGTGTGTACATACAATATTAGCCAGTGCGTGCCATCATAGCTCTTAGCTGACGGGTGTTTTATGAGAACACTAGCTCGATAAGAGATCAACCTGCAGCAACAAGAAGTGGATTTGAATGGCTGTCAGGAACAAATGTATGTGGATTGTGCAGCTGCTTATAGTTGAAAAGTGCGCTATGATAAGACCGGTTCTCTCTTACAAGGATCGTTTATACAGCCGAAGAGATGTCCAGTATGAAAGTGCTTGTGGTGTGTTAAGTGGCGCCAGTTTACAGGCTATGGAGGGCAGAAGAACTCATTTTGAAGACAGGAGCTGAAAATCCTTGTTTTAAGACCGGCTTTCCTGAAGAAAGAGGGGCTGAGTTGCCGGATAATGTTATTCAGAAGAAGCGAAACGAGGAAACAAAAAAATTAATCTCTCCCTCAGGCACTTTTCCCTTAAATCCATCACGCCATAATCTCTCCTTTTCTCTCTCCCTCTGTCAGCTGTAATGCCTTGTGAATTTGATAGAATGTTCACTCCACCTTTAGATCAACTCTTTTTTGTCTTTATTTTGCTAATGCAGCTTAAGCTCCACTCGGGTCATTGTGCCTCGTGATGACAACGTGTAAAGCAAGTCCATTTGTACAACAACAAAATTAGCACCAGATTTGTGCATTGGTACAGGGATCACGATGAGACACGTCTTCCTTGGAAATTACGAAGGTTGGGTGTTGAGATCTAATCAAGTAGAAAAACATTATCTCAAAACACACGCACAGAACCCAGCAAAACACAGAAGTAACTCATTGCTACTACCCATTCTCCTCCAGCTAGCCTGTGATATCAAGGTGCTTTAATCTTCCTTGACTTGAATGTTTTATGGACTTTAATAAACACATAATACTACTATTACTACTACTGCTACTGCTTTTACTAACACGCGTTAGTCCACTTTTATACATCATCAAGAGCTCTCCGTTCATCTTCTGACAGTCGCCAGCTTCGTATTCCCCGTATGAAAACAACTTTTGGCGAATGCTCATTTTTGCTTTTCAGACCCTACAGTTTGGAATTCTCTTCCTTTAGCTCTGCGCACTGTGGAGTTTCCTTTCCTTTCGCTGTGGACTGAAGTTTTTTTTCTTTTCCTTTTCTTTCCTTTCGCTCTGGACTGAAAACACTCATTTTCAACTGTGTTTCCTTAAATCTCGATCCTGAACATTTTCTTCATCAAATACTTTAAAAACAGTCATAGTCAGTGGGTGTGTGTGTATTTTTGTGTGTGTGTGTGTTCTAATTTGGTATTTTATGTTTTGCTTTCGCTTTTTTTTTTCTTAATTTTTTAATATATTTATTTATTTATGTTATTTCTATAAAGCGCTTTGAGCACTAGTGAGGAAGGGTGCTGTACAAATGTTAAATATGATTACTACTACTACTACTACTAGTAGTAGTGACTACTACTAGTGACTACTACTACTAGTAGTAGTAGTGGTAGTAGTAGTAGTAGTAGTGGTAGTCGTGTAGATTGACCTTGCAATAGTCGTTGTTGTCTACTTCAGAAAGAGGTTCCAATGTGTTGGAGTTTATACACTGCGTACAATTTTCCTTGTAATGTTTAAGGTCAAATTCAGATCTGAATTTGGATTTCATCCAAAACCCAGAAATATTGATTGTCCCCACTGTAGTGTGGTGATGGTTGCTTTACTTTGTCACCACACGGCAAAATTGCCGACCGGTCCTTTTTTCCCGAACTGCCAGCTATGTTTGTTTGCGTCTCATGCTTTTCATCGCTTCCAGTTTTGAGCGAGGTCGTTGTCCTTGCTTTTATATGGGAGGTGATGGATTGAAGGAGGAGAATGGTGATACGGGTGGTTTAGCGGGGTGACGATGATGAAGTGCTGTTAGGATTTTTTTTAAAGTGTTGTGAGTAAAAGGGGGAGTGGGGAAGAGGCAATGGGTGTAGGGTGGTTAAGGTTTTCCCCTGTCATGTTTGGTCGTGCGTGCGAGAGGCGTTAGGGAACCTACCCTACATTGCTCAGGGCTAACTTATTTGTGATGGCGTTGCCCATCACCATCACTGCATATCGCATCATTATCATCATCATCTTCTTCTTCTTCTTCTTCTAAAAAACTAGTCAGGCGTATTGCAGTGAGCTGTTTTATCATCACTTGACCAAGGCATGTATGTTAAGGAGTGCAGGGCAGGGTCAAGTGTGTTCAGCGAAGAGAAGGGGTCGATCCTCTGACAGGCGCGGAATGAAGGACAGATCCAATTTGTTCAATCCATCCATCGACCGCGTCCACTCCCAACCACACCTACCCACCTGCTCTCTCTCTCTCTCTCTCTCTGCTCACCTTTCCTCCCCTCCTCACGTACCACCCCCCACCCCCCCTTCCCCCTTCCCGTTTTCCGTTGCCTCGTACAAAATGGTGAAACAAATGGAAAATATCACAAAAGTTTAGTTTTTTTTAAATCTTGCATCGTGGTTAAACTTTCGTCAGGAAGTTTAGGGGGGGTCTAGTGTATCTTTGGAAGTAACGGTTTAACCTACTATATTGCGAGCGCACGCGCGTGTGTGTGTGTTTGCGAGGGGGCGCGGGAATGGTGTGGATCATGGACTTGCTAGCCTTTAATGTTGATTCACAACTTCCGGACTTCATTCAGCGAAGTGACAACAGCATTGCTCATGGGAAGTGTTCAGTGTTGGAGCTCGGATCCATACACAAAGGTACTTTGGACAGTGAGAGTGAAGAGTGTGGTTTGAAACACTACAAGGACTTTGTGCGCTAATTGATTTTATCATTTACAACTTTATGTAGTAGTCGAGGAGATAGGGGGTGTGAGGGATGTCACAGCGACCTTCCCGATACAAGTCAATGACCACGCCATCGGCCTTTCAGTCCCTGTTTAGCCAGCAGACAGCACCCTAATGACCGATTACAGAGTGTGTGGTCCTCGTACCAGACCTAGGGACAAGGTCGGACTCCATTGGTCTTTGATAGACTGGAGTTGGTGATGACCACTAGGATTTAAACCCACACGGGCCTGATGCCAGAATGCAAGGCTGGTGTGTAGTCTGTGACCAATCCAAGTACCCAGTACTTCTGCTAAAGTTTTTGTGGGGTAGGGCGGGTAGGGGGGGGGAGGGGGAAAGGAACAAGAGGAGGGGTGGGTGGGGCAGGGGCTGAGTTATTTTCATGACGGCTGAATTCCCCGCGGGAAGTTGGCTTCCCGGAAAATAGAAAATGTACAGTCGCCGGTGTTTTCCCCCTGCTATTTGTTGAATATCTCTCATACATACTCACCTCCAGCCTCCTGCCAGCAGGAACGAAAGAAAGCCATGCCGCCAACTTCCAGTGTATTGGTTTTCTTTGCTCTGGGTATTGTATACTGTTAGTTTGTCATGTGCATTTTGCCTTTGTATTCTCTTTGTCTGTCTCTCAATCCCCCACCTCCCTCCCCCCCCTCCTCTCTCTCTCTCTCTCTCTCTCTCTCTCTCTCTCTCTCTCCCCTTTAGCCACACTGCATAGCGGAGACTGGCTGAGGCTTATGTTGCCTCTGCCAATCTCTGCTGCTGATCGTGAACCTTCATATTCCGCCTGATGACGACCCCATAGTTAAATCGTTCTTTTCCAGTTCGGGACGGGAAAGGCGATGACTTAATACTTAAGGAAAACCTGAAGTCTATTTGTTGCCAAATGAATAGTAGGATTGGCGGAGAAGCAAAGGTAAGCCTTATCTAGTCTCAGGTAGACAGTGTGGTCTTTAGCACCTGCAGCCAGCCAGCTCCAAGTTTTGCCGTCACAGGCTAGAGACGTTGAAGAGCATGCCGATAACAGGGTACGTGTCCTAGAGCGAAACTAAGTAGTGAAAAAATCCCCCCACCCTCCCCCCCCCCTTTTTTTTTTTTTTTTTTTTTTGATAACGTTACCATCACACTGCGCTTCAACTTCGGAAAATTGTAGATCTTTATGTTGGACCTTTTATAGTTAAAAAGTGCTTTTTTTTTTAAACTATAAAAGGTCCAACATGAAGATCTACAATCTTCCACTAGTGGTTAGTCATTTTTGAAGCTAAAACCCTGAAAATTTGGAGATAACCGTGCGCTTCTTTTTAGCTGTGGGTGTAGATTATGTTCTTTATTCGGCCTGTGAAAGAAACGCCTGCAGTCTATAGTTAAATAAATACGTGAAAGATGAACACGACGATAGACCAGTGTTAATTCCAGTTTAATGTAATCAAAGTTCGAAGTTTACGTTCTTATTTTTCTGCTCTTCGCCCTTGTTGTGTTAGAGCAGAAAGGTAGACTATTTCCTTGCGGCGAGAAGCAAACTCGGGGAATAGTTATTTCTGATGCACCTCTTTTCTTCTTTTTGTATGCAAGTGGAGGAGGGGTGAGAGAAAGGGTTTAATGCGAAGCGTGAAGGCGGGTTTGGCGTGAGCTGTGAGAGGAAGAAGGCAGAATGATTGGCGTGACGACAAGCATGAGAGAAAGCATGCACGCCGGATCGGAGACTGTACCCAAGGCTATCACAAAGCTCTTTGACTGTACTGCTCCATCTGTTCCATCAGCTCCAAGGCTCTCCGTCTGTTTCATGCTCCGAGGCTAACGACTTTTTGACGACGGCTGGGTGGCAGACAGACAGACTTGCCTCTAAGAAAAATGATGGGTCCCCCAGATTTAGTATTCCTGATAATTTTCCCTTTTCTTTCGTGTTGTTTTGAACTCGAATGTCCCTTCTGCACTGACTAAGTGGAGCGAAAGCGTCAGGGACGGTAAAATGCATTAGATTTTTTACGTATGTTGAATAATAAATGTGAAATTTGGTCTTGTGGTCCTTTGCATTTAATATTTGTGGCATTTATTTTCATTATGATTTCTCTAATGGATATGACATTTTGCGGACGCTAACGACAAAGTGGTTATCATCTGTTTTATTCATCAGGCTAAATAAAGCCAGAGATTGCCTGTTGCTGCTAATATATCCAAATGATATGGATTGACAGATTTGTTGCTGCTAATATGTCCAAATGATATGGATTGACAGATTTGCCTTGTATCAATAATCAGTGAAATAAAAATGTAACGTGTTGATGCACTATCAGTTTTGTCAGTAAATCTATGGGCACTAACTGGTCTGTATATTTTCTACATCAACAAAAACCAACTGATATGTTTGGCGACTACACAAATTGCAGTTTCAAATGTTAAGTAACTATAAAGTAGTGTTATATTTTGAAACATCAAAGAATTTGCTTATAACTGAGACTGGACAAGTACAGTTCAGTTCAGTTTGTTTATTTTCTTTTCCAGCAAGCTGATAAGACATTTAAAAAAAAAAAAATAAAAAAAAAATAATAATAATAATAAGAATAATTTTAAAAAAAATAAATAAATAAATTAAAAAAAATAAAAAATAAAATAAAAATAATAATAATAAAAAAAAATAAAAAAAAAATAAAAAATTTAGATGAGATTACCAACAGGAGAGTCCAGCAATACTTTGGACAATTTGATTCCGAGTTGAAAATCTACATCACTGAAATTGACCTTCCCTTGCAATTCATATGGCAGTAGGGGCTTAATTTGATCACATTCAAATAAAACATGCTGTAATGAGATGGATGCATCACAAACACACTTTACATCTTTACAGTGCTTAGTTTTAATGGCATTGAGCAAAATTCTGTTAGTCATCGTAAGCACAGCTCTTGAGTAACCATGTAATGGATTGACTTGTTTCTTAAAGTCAAGAGTACTTTTCATTATACTTTCAATTTCATTTTGAATTTCTTTTGAAGATTTCATAACTTCAATGTATCGAGAATTTAATTGTAAAGCACCTTGTTTAGCCCCTTTATCTGCTAATTCATTATAGAAAAAACCACAATGTGATGGTAACCAGCAGAAAGAGATGTTTGTGCCATTAATGATTAAGCTGTGAATAATATGTCTAATTTCTATTATTAAATCTCTTCTATTTTTATTATTTTGAGATTGTAACGCTTCTAGCACTGACATTGAATCAACACATATGACTATTTGAAAAATATTGATCTGAAGACTGGATATGTTTCTTAGTGCCATTAAGATTGCTATCAGTTCGGCTGTAAATATAGATATATTCTTGCCCAAGTAAAATGATTCGTTCATTTTTAAATCAGGAATAACATATGCTGCACCTGTTTCACCTGATGATAAAACAGAACCGTCAGTATACACTTTTAAATGTTGAGAATAAACAGAATCTATGTGTTCACGAGCCTCAGTTGTAACTAAGTTACTATTAACACTTTTGAATGTGTTACAATAATGAATATCAAAATTACCCTTCATCATCTCCCAAGGAGGCATTGGTGAAGAAATATCTGTCCTAAGTCTTTTTATGTCCTCTACCGTAGAATCAATTAAGTCTTTAGTATATGTAGAAATCGTTTCTAAGAATCTAACATTTTGTGCTCGTTTTGGGTATTCTAAATCAGACCTAAACAACAACTCTTCATTAGTACTATTGCAAATATTATGTGCTCTTACGATATATTTAACACAATCCAACTTTCTCTGTTCATCCAGGGGCATAATTCCTGCTAACATATAAGCTTTATATGTATTGGTATGCACGGGAACCCCTAAGGCTAATTTTATAGCCTTGCTATCTAGACTTTTCAACTTATTTAAATAACTCTTCGGAGCTGAAAAATATGCTTCCTGCCCGTACATTAATTTAGATCTGACAAGTGAAGTTGCTAAATGAACGAGTGTCTTTATATTCTTGACCCCAAGATTTTGTACTAATGATCTTTAATAAATAATAACTTTTTAAAGCATTCTGAATTAAATACTCAATATGTCTTGTCCATTTTAACTTCCTTGTTAGATATACACCTAAAAATTTAATCTCAGCAGTATATTCAATTTCTTCATTTTCTATCAATATTTTAGGCAGTTTTCTTGGTACTTGACAGTTACTAAAAAGTATCATTTTAGTTTTTTCCTTAGATAATTCTAGGCCATTAGATATCATGTACTTGTTTAAACTATTTATTTCTGTTTGATAAACTAAAGTAATGTGTTTTAGTTCATACAAAGAAGTTTTCTTTTTTAGATTAACATTCATCCATATAGCAATGTCATCAGCATATTGAACAAGAGTAACCCTGTTACTGAAAACTTTTGGCAAATCGTAAATTAAAATGTTGAACAAAATTGGAGATATTATTGCCCCTTGAGGAATCGTCGAATGACTTGATGAATAACAATTTCCAACTTTAACTTTTATAGATCTATTTTGTAAGAAAGTTTTAATAAAATTATACATGTGTCCAGATAATCCAATTTGCTTTATTTTGAAAAGTAAACGTGCATGCCAAACTCTGTCGTATGCTCTTGTAATATCAAAAAATGTTGCTAAAACTCCTTTACGCTTTGCAAATTGTCTTTTAATATGCGTTGTTAGCTTAACTAAATGATCAACAGTCGATCGGCCTTTTTGAAACCCAGCTTGATTGATAGGAATTATTTTTTGTTTGACGCAATAATGTGATAACCGTTCCAATACAACTTTCTCCATTATTTTACAGGCATGTGACGTCAACGCGATAGGCCTATAACTTGAAACAACACTGCGAGATTTGCCAGATTTTGGTAATGGGATAATTAGAGATGTTTTCCAGATTTCGGGCAAGGTACCTTTTGCCCAACTATTTGCTATAATTTCATGTAAAATGTGGAGCCAATTGCCAGGAATATTAGATAAAAGTTTGTATGAGATTCCGTCTAATCCTACCGCTGAATTTTTTCGCCCACATTGTAATACTACATTTTTAACTTCTTCAAACGTTATGTCGGCATTATAATATAGACTATTATTGGGTAGAGGAGGCTCAAATGTAGGACTACTTTCTTCATTTTCTCTTTGTTGTTGTATGTGACTAGGCAAACTAGACGACTGACTTACATTAGCAAATACTTTTACAAATTCATCAGCCTTCTCTAATGATGTTGGAAATGTATTATTTGTTAGCTTTATGGGACATTTAGGGAGACTGTATCCATTTTTCATTTCTGACAACTTTTTCCAAATTTTAGCTGAGTCCTGATAACTATTGATTTCAGAATTACAATAATTTGACCAAAATGCTTGTTTTTCGCTTGCAATGGTTTTGTTACAATTTATTTTTGTCTTCTTCATTTCAATAAATGATTGTTCTGTTCTATTTTTCAACCATGTTTTATATGCTACCTTTTTCTCTTTTACTGCATTTTTACACTGTTCGTTCCACCAAATATTTCCGGTTCGGGATTTTTTCGTATATGTTTTTTTTCTTGGGAATAGACCTAGAAGCTGCGTCATGAATACTCTTAACAAAAGTATTATACACTACATTAATATCCTTCGTCTTAGTAAAAGAAGTATCAGTATGTAATAAAATTTCTTTAAAATTATCCCAATTAGCCCGAGCATAGTGATATTTTGCCACAGGATCTTGCTCAATGCCCACTTCAACACAATCATTGCAAGTGATTACGATAGGAAGGTGATCACTGCCTAAAGTATCCGTCTCAACCTCCCATATACAGTCTGCATAAAGATCAGGAGTAGTAAAAGATAGATCAATGGCAGATGGTTGATGTGTAGATACATCTGGCACGCGAGTGATTCTTCCATCGTTAAGTAATAAAAAGTCAGAGGTAACAATATTTTCACTTAGACGGTTTCTGGAAAAGTAACAGTTATCATCCCAAAGAGACGAGTGGGTATTAAAATCTCCACAAAAAATACTGGATTCTGACACATTAAAAGATTGCATCCAGTCAAGGTTTGCATGATCTGTTCCCTTAGGATAATAAACAGAGAAAATGTTTACACACAACTGACTATTTATCTTGATTTTCGCACATGCGCAATAGCTATCACAATCGTTTATACTGGTAGGACTCAATAAATCATAATCCAAGTCATGACGAATATAAATTGCAGCCTGGACTTTATCACTGTTTGTGTTGATTATGGGGGGATAATAATACCCCTTCAGTTTTGGTAGCTTGCGTTTGTTAACATTTAATGACTGTAAGGCTAGAACATGGTGGTCTGTTTCAGACAAATATTGTTCCAAATAATGTAAATTAGTAACTAGCGAGCGACAGTTCCACTGAAATACTGAAAATTTTTCACTTTTCATACTACAAAAACTAAAATCATATGGAAAATCAACTATAACTATAACTTGAATCTAGAAAAAGAGTCATCAAACTTTTAGCTCTTTTTGTTAGTGCTACGCCAATGGAGACTGAAAGGAAGTAGATCTCCAGCACGCTCAGTACCACATGGTAGGAAACTGTATTGGAGAGTGTGGGTAGAAGTTACCCCTCCAGTCATAATAACCAGGAGGGTTGGCTGCATGACGGTAGTTGCGCGCAGCTTTCCGTGGCTTCTCCCACAGCAGTCTTCCGACGTTGCGACCGATGTTTCCAGCCAGGGTACTGCTGCCTCGTCTGGTGGGATGGAGGCGATCGTAGCGAAGACCAAAGGGTGGCAAGTTGTCATGGCTGATGAAGACGATCTTGTCGTTGTCAGCCAACTCCGTGAGCACCATCGCGTTAAACAAATCACGCTTCTTCTGGAGTGATGGGATAAGGACAGGAGCCAGCTGGCTGACAACAAGCTTCGACATGGGGCTACGCGCAGCCACAGTGTGGACGGCCTCAACAAACTGCTTGCTGGCGGAGCGCGGGTCCTGCTTCTTTAGATTGTTCACCCCACAATGGAACAGGACGACTTTCGGTGGAACAACAAGCTCATCTTGGGTAGCAATGAACGCAGGAACAATGTCACTGATGGTGGGAGCAAACTTCTTGCAAACTGAAAACTTGTAAGACATCGCCAATCTCTCTTCTTGCACTCCTCCCAGTATAGAATCATGTAGAATGGCACAGTCACGTTCCAGAGCAACAGCGACCACATCATCTAAGGCTTGCTGTATTTGACTTGGCCTACCTACTTGTACCCCTGTCTTCGTGATTGCGTCATGTTTTGCATTGACGTCATCATTTACGTCATGTTGGTAATGTTTTACTACTTTCTTCTTTTCATTTTGATTACCTGCAGTGAAAATGCAGTAGATTGAACACGACTAACCGAGGTTTTCTTCTAATGCGAGACTTTTGACCACAGAGCCAACGTAATCAGGGGTAAACGTAAGACAAGTAATGACGCGGTTTCCATATTTGAAGTAGACCATGCACCCGAAATGTGGACTGCACTGAGCAGTGAGGGCCTCGAGCTTGTTTTCTTGGCACGGAGTTGTGCGCTGTGTTATGGGGTCGGATGACAGAAACAATGGGGGTAAGTTCTACCTTTGAAAATGAGAGGAAAGCCTGGCGTAGTGGGAGGGAGGTAGTCGGACAGATGCTGTCAAAAACAGGGCTAACCGCCAGGCACAGCCATGTATGGGTGTCGACATTTCCAGGGCAATGATTGTGCTTGGAAAAGGGTAGACACGCGTTGTTCCGCTCTCTAGTCTACCTAAGCTTCATAAACTCGGTTATTTGTCTACTAACTGCAGTAGCTCCTTTTGTCTCACCCCTCGTCCCTCCCCCTCCCCCACCGGGTCATCCCTCGCCCTAGGCTTCATCCTCTCCGGCCTAGCCGTTATATTCCCCCAAACTCTTATTTCTCTGTTTATTATACAAACGTACTATTATAGAAATAGAAACATAGTTATAATACTTTTTAATGACCGGGTAATCAAATCCTCCATTTTGTATCTGTCTCGCTCATTCAGCAGCATTACAATTAAGAATAATGGGTGTGTTAGTTTGAAGCAGGACTGTTCAACCAACTTTAATTCAGCGGATTGTAATTTTATGTATTTATTTATTATTTATTTAGACAGATCTGGGTGAAGTGTGTCCACGACCAAAGGTATCTGCTCGTGCGCTTCCATGATCCTAAGTATTGTGGGTGACGTGAGACTGTATGGGCCAGGGGCGGCCAAACCCACATCTCCCTGACTGGATGGCGCAGTTTTGTAGACATAATGATTTAGCTGGGGACAGTTCATACTGTCGACACGTCCAGCAAGCGGTCGACCCCGAGGGAAATAATGATAAAGTAAACAAGCCAGACAAGTTTTATCGCTGCTATTTACTGCTTTGATACTGATTGCTGGATATTTAGACAGCTGTCCCACATCTCCGTCTCATTGGCTTATCAAGGGTTATCGTACTGTACCACTTTATTGATTAGGTACAAGTCCTGACATCCTGTCATGCGTAACCCTATATTTAATTCTGTATCGATTGGTCAAAAGTCTACAACTCGCTGAAGAGTAATCGTATCCTTACCTCAACTAAGTCCATTACTTGTCTCTATGGATTTAGGGTGTATACAATTATATCAACTGTAACCGTAGCTTTTATTCCTTATCGATTGGTTCTAAGTTCATAATCCATATTATTATAATCTTTGCCTTATTTCCACTCACTACTCCAAAACGTCATTTTCTCTAGTAGTTTGGAATATGTATGGGATATGTGCGATTTTAGAGAGAGAGAGAGAGAGGGAGAGAGAGAGAGAGAATGAATGAATATATGAATATATATATATATATATATATATATATATATATATATATATATATATATATATATATATATATATATATATATATATATATATATATATATATATATATATATATATATATAAGAAGAAGAAGAAGAAGAAATCCTCCCAATTCTCCGGGAAGAAGTTGAGGCAGCAGTGCAATCGCTAAAGAAAGGGAAGTCAGCGGGAGTGGACAACATACCCGCGGAACTGCTACAAGCAGGAGGAGAAGCGCTGATTGATGCCCTCACCATTATCTGTAACAAGATCTGGCAGAGTGGGGAGTGGCCTATACCATGGACTAGAGGGTGGAACCGGTACGATTTCTCAAACCGGTTTTTAACCGGTTTTTCCAATAGAAAACCGCGGTTTAAAACCGGTTAACTGGCTAGAAGTTATAACTGGTTACCCCGGGTAAAGGCCTTCGACTCGTAGTACATCTTGGGTACGGCTGTTTCCTGGAAGTACTTTCTTCCAGGGACGCTGTATTTGGGATCGAGTGTTTCCAGTAGATCTTTGAAATACCGACTCTCCACAATTCGGAACGGCTGAAGTTCTTTCACGATGAATTTTGTCACCTTTTCGTTGATTTCGGATGCTTTCTTGGAGTTACCTGGATATACCTGCTTCTTTTTGAGTGCTTCAATGATTGTCATTTGTTTTGCCTTTACTTGTACTGGCACCTCCTTCAGTCACAATGCTCACGTCAGCGTCAGCGCTGCTGGTACACGGACTAGATCTAGCATGTAGGACTTGTGGGTTAGATCTATTGGGTGCAGGGCCCGCAGGCTTGGCTGGCTTCAGCAGCAGCAAAGGGTGGTATCGCCGAATGTGTGCATTCAGATTTGAAGTGCCACCACCAAGTTTAATACTTGCCTTACACTCTTTACAGTAACCGGTATTATGGTCAAACTTTCCTGCTTCTGTCTCTCGCAGGAGAAAGAATCTCCAAATGTCAGCTTTCCCACGCGTGTTCGCTACGAATTTCTCTGTTTCTGCCATTTTGCTAGTGCTTTACGGGACGAGTGATGTTCCTTAGAAAAACCGCGGTTTTCCGGTTTTTTAAGGCCAAACCGGTTTACCGAACCGTGAGAAAGTCGAACCGATTTTAACCGGAAAACCGGTAAAACCGAACACCCCTACCATGGACCCAGTCGCTTGTCATCACTCTTCCCAAAAAAGGTAGCATTCCGGAGTGTGAAGGAACAACAGTTGGTCAGTGGGGGCTACCTGGGTCAGCCACGTGGTCAAGCAAAGCTTTACTAACATTTACAATTATAAAACATGGCAAGACTTTACAAGCATAATCCAACAATAATATCAATAAATAAATTCACTCTCTTAACAAATTTACCTTTTTGACAATGTCAGGCTATGGCTATTCTGCAATTAATTGGGTTTCACCCGTCACCTGCATCGTCTTCTGAGAGAGATCTTTCAGCGTGTGCGTCTCGGGTGAGGTTTTATCACTCTGCTATACTATCTTCTTCTTCGCTAGATCAATGACCTACCTTTTTTCTTGAAAACTCCTCCTGGACAAGACTCATTGTTTGTGTATGAGGTCTGTTGGATCAGCTTGGGAGTGTTGGACGCTTTCTGCTGGGTGGTCACTAGGGCTTCCTATGATGTTAGTATTTAGCAATATAGGCATTTTATATGTATATGTTTCGTTGATGATTTGTAATGATGGTTGTATTCTATTTTGTTTTTGTAACCGGGGCTTCGCGTAGTTGAGGTAAACCCTCAGCCGTCCCCCGCGTGGGATGTCTTTATTGTAAAGTGACTGGCCGGTGGAGGGCGTTCAATTTTCCCACTAGGGTTGTTTCAGCAGATCTTTTATGCGGATCGGGGGTTGTCCGGTCCTGATTTGGCTCGGAGGAGTCCGCTGGACCTAAAGCAACAATAAATCAATCAATCAATCACTTCCCTTTATTGGAAACATTTAATTGTTCTTTATGAATTATCTCCCTTTTTCCTATCCTATCCTATCCCGTAACTCAAAGGTCGTTGAGGAACCACAGATGATCGTTTAACCAGCGCACTCCATTCTTCTCGGTTCTCAGCAACCCTAATGGCTTCTTTCAGTGTCAAACCAATCTATTCTCGAATGTTGTCTTCCCACCTCTTTTTCTGTCTCCCCCTTATTCTGCCTCCTTGCACAGTGCCTTGCAGGATGATTTTTGCAAGGCCTGATGCTCTTGTGACGTGGCCATACCATCGGAGTTTCCGTTTCTTCACCACTGTGAGCGTGTCATCATGTTGTCCAATGGTTTGTGTGATGGTCTGTCGGACTTAGTTGCTCTACCCCCCTATGCTGAAAGTGCCTTCGTGATCTAAAAGGGCATCTGACATGATGCGCTCTAGGAAGATGTTGAAGAGTATTGGAGAGAGTAGGTATCGTGACGCACACTGATTGTTGTTCTGAACCAGTTTCCGATGGCGCTGTTGTGGGGGACTGTACTGGTAGCCTTGTCATACAGGCTTTTGATGACTTCAATAATTTTAGGGCTGGTGTTGTACACTCTCATGGTTGCCCACAGAGCTGCATGCCAGACTCGGTCAAACGCTTTCTTGAAGTCTACAAACACATGATATGGATGTTGTTGGTGATGTAGGTATTTCTCGCATATTATTCTGAGGTTGAAAATCTGTTCTTTTCAACCATTAAAAAAAATTGATCAAATTCAATTTATAATTGTTTTTTCTTAATTATTAACGAAATAGTTTTCATTGTACTTCTTTTTTTTTTTACTGCTAGCAAAGAATCCAAACCTTTCATGCATAAATTCCCTCTATTCACAAATGTTGAAACTAATTATCAAATATAAATTATTTATTTCCTTGCACACGAAAGCATATTTTTGACTAATTTTTCATTTTATTCAAAAATATAACATATATACATGTTTCTATGTGTCACGTGGGGTTTATGGGCTCTGCACAATGGAATCATGGACCCTCACGTTTATTCGGTGGGAACTGCTAGTAAGTCACCCTATGAATTACTTTAATAAATTTATTTGTTTAGCTCGTTCTGTGTTAAGGTTGGGGTACAGAGATAGATAGAAAACTGGTAAAAGATTACTGTCACACTAGCTTTCACATGGCTATGAATCATATGTAGTCCAGCCACTTGATAACAGTTAAAATCACACATTTATTTCTTCTACTCTATACAAGATTCTCTAAGTACTAATCTAACTTAAAATGTCTCAGTCACTGCTAATAGTTCGATCGCTGATAGTCTAGGCAGCTGTTATATCTTCCTCGGGCACTTGCTATAATATTTCATGTAGATTTGGACTACTGTGGTCCGTTTTACAGTTTCTGAAGAATTGGACTACTGCGGTCCGTTTCGATCAGTTTAAGTGCACCTTCGTTGAATACACTTAACTGCTAGATGGTGCGTGCGAAGTCCTTCTGTGAGGTAGCTTCTGGTCCACCTGTGTAGTTGTGTAGTTGGGTTCCCTTGCCACGCTGCGGGGTCTGACAGGGTGTTTTTCCGGGTAGCTCTTTCCGACTTGTGCGGTAGAGGCTCCTCAACCAACTTGTCGTTTCTGTGGAGTGGGGCACACAGGATAGCTCGCCTGCTCGTCTGTAATATAAGAGACGAAATTCTGCACAACCCTGAATAATCGGTTTGTGCAGAGCGTCTCACTGAAAGCCAAAGTAGCCCTCAGTGATAGCTCCACATCTCTATACATAAGCGACGAACATTCTGCTACTTCCGGGGTCCACTGGAATCTCACTCTAAATTCCTATACATACATAAATATCAATCGTGTCTAACTATACACATACAGAATTAATAATAATATAAACATTCAGTGGTACAGCCACTGGTCTGCAAACATACATATAAGTTAAACAACAGTGGTTCCGTACGGGATACAACATGGCGGCGCAACCGGTCGTGTTTCGCCACGTGTTCGGCTTTTCCACATGGTCACGCAAATTCGGATTAACAATTCACATTTATGCATAGCAAATTCCACAAACATAATTTCCACAATAATATAAATATATCACGATGAAACAGAAGGGTGTTCATTTACCTGTTTGACAAGTTCAGGCCCGTGTTGACTTGATAGAACTCTAAGATTCTACAGTCCTGCTTCCTGGTCTATGAGTGAAGATACTTCTCTAGCTATTTAGATGTTGACTCTTCCTCGTCTCACACACGACTGATTCAAACTGTGTGTAGGTTCTGACACAGTCAGAACTGCTCTACCCGCTTAGCCTGATGCTCATTGGTTAAAAACGGTCAGATTCAAAGCTCAAGTGCTGACTCACTGCGCTGTGGGTGGCTGGCTCGCCGTGTGTGGCCGGCTGTGTAATTTAATTGCTGCTGTGTACTATACTGACTCTCTACTGTTATAATTACTACACAAGGCTGAATAGTAATAGGCAGAGTTAAAACTAGCCAGTTCGTGACACTATGCAAATATGCTTGCATCCGAGCAAAATGGCCACTTAGGGACTGCCTGCAGGTTGAGGTACTTACGCTACCGGCGTTTTCCTCGGACACGACGACGCAACGCAACACAAAGACGGCACAGATCCGAGTGGTCACAGATGTGCGTACATCTCTCTTCTCTTCTTCGCAGGCCATCAGCCCCAGGCCAACTTGCGGCTACACACTACTTGAGAAGGGCGGCAAAAAGTACAAAACCGCGGCCCGTGCGCACACTCCCTCCTGGGAAAACACTGCTGGCACTACAGCAAACTTATATGTTCAAAATTCTCTCTGCGACTCTCCGATTTCGCTCTGTACAGCAGTTTTATTTGCTCGCACTCTTACATTTAGTGCGCATATCGCTCATTGCAAAAACTTGCACGGCTCGTGAAAATACACGCCAGCCCTCATACCCATATAGCGGCAGTCTTGACCAGTTTAGGGTGACGAAGCAAAAATAACAAAACAATGCACGAGTTGAAATTACATTAATTGCAAACTTATAAATAAACTTTAATTTATTTTCTCTTTCTTACCTTCCGCCTTCTACATGTATAACATGACGTCGGCTCGTGACGAATCGTGATGACCAGCTCATTCAGCGCGACACGTGTACGTTGGGCAGAATGACATGCTGCTTTGATGACAGTGGAAAGTGAAACGCCTCATGTAACATAACTCTTAATGTAACCTGAGGGAGATAATTATCATCATCCTACGGAAAATACTTTCGTCGCCTCCGCGGCAGACGAAAAGTATATTATAACGCCAAAGTGCTTTTGTTGCTGTAAAAGATCAAAGATATTTTCCTCTGCTTTTTCCATTCTTTTCCTGTGTAGGTGGTATGTGAAACCACATTCAGACACTTATTTACAGAGATGGGAGAGAGAGAGAGAGAGAGAGAGAGAGAGAGAAGACGGTGGGGGTAAGGGGGTGGAGAGGATGAGAAAGTTTAGAAGATAGCATAAAAAAGGAGATTTGAGAGAGATAAGATTTTATAGAGGAAACTTAAGAGCACGAGGAGATTGAGAAGAGAAAAGAAAGAGTAGGTTGGAAAATAAGAAGAAGTAGATTTGAGGAGGGATCAAGCAAGGTGAGGACAGACGTTAAGGAGCTTTGAGGCTGGCGGACAGTGGCGGATTCAATTCCAGCCCCGTGCAGACCGAGGGTTCTCGACGCGCGTAAATCCTCCTCATCGATTGGTTGCTTGGCTGCCGGCTACCAACACGTGGGATCCGTGCTACTATTGGTAGAGCACGGGTCTCCAGAAGAAGAACAAGAAGGAGGGGGACGGAATGAAACCTGTAGTCAAGTGGTAATTGCTGCTCTCATGGTTAAATCCCTGTCTGCATTTTATTGCGGCATGATCTCTCCGCATCTCACGTCTCTGCATGGGTCCATCTCAAGTCTCAATCCTAACTCGCCTCTTTATTTCAAGGAGGAAAAGTGGGTTTCAATTATTTACTATCTGCTGCTTTACGAAGAGAATGGAAAAAAATTGGTCGGAGGTTGGGTGAGAGGGGGGGGGAGGGAGGGGGGGGAAGGGGTGATTTAAAACTTAAAGAAGAGGAAAAGAAGGTAGAAACTGAAGGAACATCAGAGACAAAAAGTCTCAAATTAAGGAAGCATCAAAGAAGAAGAAGCAGAAGAAAAAGAAGAGGAAGAGAATCTATATATATAAATTGCTTAGCCGGAAGTCCTTCTTCGCCTCTACTATAAAGTTTGTCCGGTATGGACGCTGATCTGGGCAGGTGCTGGCCGCTGCGGATCGGCCTGCTGTGTGCTCAAAACCAGCGAAATCGTTATAGCCGACATTTCCTTACCGAACGTTTAACCGTTTCTGAGATAAATAAATAAACAAAATGTCCACAAACTGCAATAGCCTCATTCCGCGCGCTTCCATTAAAAATCAAATTGAGGTTTCAGCATGTTTTCCCATATAGACCAAAAAATTGATAATCTTTATAGGAAGCCTTGGTAGCCTACTTAGTAAAACATTCGCCTACCGTCCAGGGCGACCCAAGTTCAAAGCTCACGCGGGTCATATATATATATTTTTTTAACACTACAATATGGATATTTTTTTTAAAATTTAGGCTTTTTACCTTTAATTTATTATTATTATTATTATTATTATTATTATTATTATTATTATTATTATTATTATTATTATTATTATTATTATTTTATTATTATTATTCTTATTATTATATCTTATATCAAATTTTCTTTTAAAACCTTGGTGTTTTTTATGATTTCTATTTGTATTATTCTATATTCAATATTATTATTCTTATTATTATTATTCTTATTCTTATTCTTATTATTATTATTATTATTATTATTATTATTATTAATTATTATTATAATAACAATTATAATATCTTATATCAAATTTTATTTTAAAACCTTGGTGTTTTTTCTGATTTCTATTTGTATTATTCTATATTCAATATTATTATTATTATTATTATTATTATTATTATTATTATTATTATTATTATTATTATTATTACTACTACTACCAAGGATTGGGATGGGGTGGTACGTGTAGGTAAAAGGGGGCTACGGGTAGGTTTAAAGGGGCATGGGTAGGCATAACGGGGATACGGGTATATATAAGGGGGTAGGTATGGTGATGGTCGATTCCTTTCATCCATACCTGCGAAACGATCAACGGGGAAGTATCAAGGAGGGTACAGGTAGGAACCAAGGGGGTATGGAAGGTATCAAGGGGGTATGGGGAGGTATCAAGTGGGTTCGGGAGGTATCAAGGGGGTATGATGAGGCATCATGGGGGGGGGACGGGGAGATATCAGGAGGGGGGGGTATGGTGAGGTATCAAGGGGGATATGGGGAGGTATCATCGTCCAAATGAAACTCGCAGACAAAAGTTCTCTCTGTCTACATTTTAAACAGCATCATGTGTACCCTGGCTTGCCAGGGTACAAAAACCACTAGTTAGAAATAAAGACACAAATCTGGTTGGGTAAAAAAAAAAAGAAGAGCAAAATCTCTGGTGTGGTGGTATGTCGAGGAGGGTGTACCAAAAAAAAAAAAAAGCTAAAGAAGACATCCAACAGGTCTTCTCGAGTAGGGGATCAGGCCAAAGACAAACGATTCTACATCCAGCATATCTGGCAGATTTCATGTGCTCCTTGTTTATTGTGGAGACAGAAACAGAGCTTTTGGAACGTCAGGATGACAAATTGGGTGTCACGCAGTGTGTCGGAGGCTTGAAGTTAGAGGATTTAATTATAAGTTAACCCTTTCAGTGCATATTGTCGGTTTGCTCATATTTCTAATAGGTCCGGCAATGGTAATTTTAGCTCACCTTTTATTAAATGTTCAAATTTGGACACACAAAAATAATCTCTATCTTCCCCCCTTCTCTCCACTCACCCAGTCACCAACCCCCGCCAGCCTTAATCTAATCCTTCTTTTCTGTTCTACTCTTTGTCCTCAACGCTGTGGTCATGCTTTTTATGTGGAAATGTTTATGCGCTTAATGAATTTTTATTCATTCATTCATTCATTCATGGTACTTCACTATAAAACTGAATATGCCGATGTTCTAATGGTCAACATCCAGGTTGGACCGATTATTGTGGCTGTGAACACTGGCCATCTGATTACTTCAATGGTTGGAGTGGTTATTTTCAGTGCGAGAGCGATTAGATATAGGTTTCCATTATGAGGGGTTGATGCGTGTGGTACTGGGTGGAGCTGCCCTACAACTTCCGTGCTTTGGTCTTAACATAAATATTTATCCTTGCGAGTGCCTATGTTTGTGAGTCTGTGTGTGTGTGTGTGTGTGTGTGGGTGTGGGGGTGTGTGTTTGTGTGTGTGCACGCGCTTGCGTGCTTGCCCTTAGAGCAAGCTTTAAGTTTGGATTTGCGCTATAAAAAATAAATGATGATGATGATGATGATGATGAATTATTATTATTATTATTATTATTATTATTATTATTATTATTATTATTATTATTAACTTTCATTGGATGAATGACAAGTGTCTCTTCTTCGCCTGTGTAAATTCAACTTCTTTTTTCTTGAACTTTCTTTTTCTTTTGCGTAATTGCTCCCTGACTTTTAGGATAGGGGCTTTTTTTTTTTTTTTTTTTTTTGCTTTTTCCCAGCCTGTCTTTTTCAAATTTCTCGCTGTTCAGCGGATGAAAACTAAGTTAGCAAGTTTGCGGAGTTGTGGCAGTTTCAAAGACTGCGCCGACTTTTTTGACAGGTTGCTGGTCGGGGATAGACTATAGGGACTGACGGAGGGTGGGGTGAAGGGAGGGGGGTGGAGAAATGCAGGATGATATGTCTTGCACAATGGCTTCACCTGTTTTGGGATATCTTCCTGATAGGGTGTATGCGGTTGTTGTCGTTTGTCTTGCAACAAGTTCGTGACGTCTTTTTAGTCCAGTTTCTTTACCTGTGGTGAAAGGTCTACTTTGCTTTGTTTCTGAGTCTTGGTCCTGTTGATCGTATGATGCCATCTACTAGAGCCAGTCAGCCTGTGGACGTTGCGTTAATTGTAGATTATAGTCACAGGACACGGGAGCGTATGTGCACTACTGGTCACATTATTCTGACACCAGCGAACCAGTTGATGGTAAGGGGACAATAATATGGTCACACATTGGCCAATCCGGGATTCGAACCAGGGACCTTTCAGTTACTAGTAAGCCGCTCTACCAACTGAGCTAACCGGCCCCACGGATGTTGCGTACTTAGCGACGGAGTCTTTATTCTTTCCCCACCCCACCCTTCCCGTCCTACCGTGGATGGTTGAAAGGGGGTTACGAGTGTCTGTTCAAACATCCCTCTTTCTTCGCGCGTAGCGTGGACGGCATTTAACTGAGAAACCTGTGTATCAAGGCGCTCTGGTCATTTTGGGCGTAGTCGAACGGCCTGTATTAGATGCTCTGTTGTGAAGCCTTTGACATCCAGGATTCACCTGACTTTGTCTTAAGAATGGATAATCACAAATTACAAATCTGCGCCACATGCTTTGATACGAACTACCAACCCAGATGCACACAGGCAATACTTACCATTATTATATTACAGTATGACCAAAAAAAAAAAAAGGAAATCGTCATTGGGAAGGAGGGTGGGGAGGGGGAGGTGAGGGGGGAGATTGGCGACATCAAGCAATCGACAAACCCCGATTCCGATGTTTTATGGATCCGTGCGAGCCAAAGACGCAGATCTTTGATCAGGCGGTGTGGAAAAGCGAGATTTAATAGCAGAAAATGGCAGCTTGAGCATGCAAGACACGGAATTTTGCACGCAGCGGTCCTGTGACTGCATTGGACGTGACTGGAATATTCCACAACTTGCTGTTTCAAGCCTTTCTTAGTGCACTGATACCAATGTCCTACTGCTTCACATTTCGCGACGCCGAGAAAAAAGTTGTCCATTGCAGTTTCATTATTAGAAGTAAAAGTTTTCTTTTTGTACCCGACTTTCAATAGGTGATACCCAGCAAAGAATCTTTAGCCGTTTAATACTCTCGATTGGAATTTGGCTTAGGATTTCAACGCCTTTGTTAAATCATACTTGGCAAACAAACCGAATAAATTGGGACAGATAGATATAAAGTGCGGAAATTCGCGACTCGAACGGCGTCGGGTCTGCAACATTTTATATCTCTTCAAAAGCACAGGAACTCCGAAGCGTTGGATTCTGTGTAACAATTTCAACCTCTGATTTTGCTTTGGCCAAATTGGTAGAGAAAGGAATTATGTATCTACACATTCTTGAAAAGCTTATCTTTTTTTATCATCTTCTTCTTTTTCACTAGTGAACAAGATGCTAGGAACCTGTTTTAAAAATAAACAATACACACCACCACCTGCCAATGGAATGATTTTCGTATAAGAACACCCATCTTCCTTCTGCCCCAACTCCATAAATTGCCTTTGCCTTTAATTCTTTCTTCAGCAAGGATTATCCGTTAAGAGTCTTCTATATTCCTGAGATTCTCCCTGTTGGGACTTTGGTGGAAATTGTTCTATAGAGGGAAATTGTGTAGATTTTCCTACAGGATGAACATTTGTTGTAAAGTGTGGATAAAAGCACCTTTCCATCACTCTACAGCTTTTGTAATCAGAACGTCCTCCGGTAAAGCGTAAAGATCCCCTTTCGATCTTTCGTCAGCTCAGGCATCAACTCTGACATCGTTTCAATCACCTTGCATTCAGGAATGGAGCAATCTGGCACAATAGATGCTAATTATTTTTGCACCATCGATTTCCGTTGCATGCACGCTATGTGCACGAGGTCGTCATTGGGGTGGGGAAGACACTAGTCGAACAATATAGACAACCCCAATTGAAAAAAAAGGCACCCGGGAAGCCATTTAGCCCAGTATGCATTATGGTTATTTCCTCTGCACCTTGGATTCCGGTTTTATCTAATGTGCATATATATGTAATCCAGAATGGGGTTTTTGACTCACAAGTATAGCAATGTGATTCTATGCATATCTGTGTAAATCTGTGTGAAATGAGTTCTAAATAGTCCAAAAATGATATCGAAAAAAAATCTTTCAGTCCGTCGGTCTGTCCACCGTCCGCCGTCTGTCTGTGCAAAATAACTTTAAAGTGGCTGTGCGCAGAGCCTATTTCAACTATCTTAACCAGTTCAATCTTGTGTTGGTGTATAGACTTCGAAAATGATCAGTGAATGAATGACTTCACTTTAAGATCTAGGTCACAGGGTCATCAAATGTTAGTCAAAAAATGAAAATTTTTCACAAAATTTCACTCTTTTTTTTCTAGATTATTAATATTGAACTTATTATTCTTTGAGGCATAATACATATCAATGAGACCCACATACTCTGCAAATTTTGTCAACCTCTCTTCAAGGTCAAGGTCACTGAAGCTGTCCAAAGTCGGTTTGTATAGGTACTTTGAAGTGACCTTGACCCTAAACTGTGAGAGATATTATCCCAAAAAGTTGTATTTAGAGATGGTAGATTGATCTTTTATATATGTGTTCCGTTTTTATTTGCGTTGATCTTGAAGGTCAAAGTGATTTAGGCCTTGCAAAAACATACAAAAAATAGGATAGATCATCGTACCATGGAATGGCTGCTTATTTAACCCATAGTTTGCAACAACATTGGGTTATTTGATCAGAAATGCATGAGAGATGACGTGAAGGTCAAGGTCCCCCAAGGACACTTTTTTTTTTTGGCATAATACAACTTTTGCTGTACTTTATGTCATAGGACATGAATGTATTTGGAGCCAGAGGTCAATGTCATCTCAAGGTCAAGAGCATAGAAAGATGAAAATCAGGATTACATTGTATTTTAATGCATTTCATGTTGTTTTTCCTGGGCACTCATTTTGTTGTTGACTATTGAGTTCCATAAGGAGCATGTGAGTCATGGGCTTTGGCCTTCTAGTTAAATATTGCTTCCAGTTCAATGTCGCGACAAGGAGGACAGACGCTTCCTGCCTCGCGAGGATCTCGTCTAAACAACGCATAAATGTTCCCTAACTATTGTGTCAGCAAAGTGCTTCTTGCCGTCTCTGCTGTGTCTCTGCTACTCGGAGTTACAAGGTAAATGGCGGCCTTCTTGCCGTCTCTGCTGTGTCTCTGCTACTCGGAGTTACAAGGTAAATGGCGGCCTTCTTGCCGTCTCTGTTGTGTCTCTGCTACTCGGAGTTACAAGGTAAATGGCGGCCTTCTTGCCGTCTCTGCTGTTTCTCTGCTACTCGGAGTTACAAGGTAAATGGCGGCCTTCTTGCCGTCTCTGCTGTGTCTCTGCTACTCGGAGTTACAAGGTAAATGGCGGCCTTCTTGCCGTCTCTGCTGTGTCTCTGCTACTCGGAGTTACAAGGTAAATGGCAGCCAATGGTGAACATCCGGTGTACGGTCGTTTAGGAAACAGCAGCTGCAGCATGGCGATTTTCTCTATCGCGCACCCTCTAGCTCTCCACTGGACTGTAGTGATGCACTTCTGCCACGAGGGGCAGGATGTGGACGGTGCTTCTTTATTAGCCCTCATTCATCATTGCAATATTTGTAGTGTTATGCCTAAGAATATAGATGATTATTTGATAGAATTATTTATTATAAGGGGACATGAACATTGCCTGTCTTTGACAGCTATCCTTTTTTTTTCTTTCTTTGAATTGTAACAAGAACGTATACAATCGTAGCAAGGCAATAATTTGAACGGAATTGTATGTGCCAATATTTGGAGATTTTCAAAGAATTTTTTTTAAATTTTATTGGGAGGGTTTTATTGACTGTTGTTATATGCTGATAACATGATTTACGAGCTTCTGTTGAAGCGTCTGGCTCAAGATATCCACATTTTAATGTTGCCCTAGCGTTAACGATCATTATAGATTTTCTTTTGGGCGCTTTCTACAACTTGCCAAGTCAAAAAAGATTATCATTTATGTCAGCATCGCAGAGTTTCGACGTCTAACTTTGCCACTGACTGTTTCTTAAACTTTACTCAATGCTAAATTTTGTATCTTTCGTTCCAAAATAAAAGAAAATCCGGTTCTAACAACAACATATTCTCAAGAAAAAGATAAAGTGTAGCAACGCTGTCTTACCTTGTGTTATCTTGTGTTAACTTGTCATGTTACTTTGTGTGAGTTTGTTGTGTTATCTTGTGTGAACTTGTCATGTTACTTTGTGTGAACTTTGTCATGTTACTTTGTGTAAACTTGTCATGTTACATGTTACTTTGTGTAAACTTGTCATGTTACTTTGTGTTAACTTGTCGTGTTACCTTGTGTTAACTTGTGTTATCTTGTGTGAACTTGTCATGTTACTTTGTGGGAACTTGTCATGATACCGTGTGTGAACTTGTCGTCTTACCTTTTGTGAACGTCTATTATGTATTGGTATTTCAGTGTTTTAATCAAACGTTTAAAATGGGTTTAGTGTAAAGAGCAGTGTGCCTTATTGTAGATCAGGAAACTGTGCTATATAAATCAGCATGATGGTGATGGTGATGTCCAGACTCGTTAGCGAATTTTTTGTTCCTTCCATAAGATTGAAAGAGTTTTTGGTATCTAAAACGACTAAATATATTTTGGACTTAGTTAAAAGTAGTAGTGTAACTTCTCCCTAGCTTTTCCACCTCACGCTCCCTCCCCGACCTTGTAGCTAGCTAGCTTCCTATGTCAAGACTTCATTGATTCTTGCAGGCGGTCCCTCCGCTTAGTTCGACTGGCACACCGATGACCCAGGTTCGAATCTCGTGATGGACAAGGTCAAAAATGGCCATTTCACTGTCCGTCATAGCAGTTTGTTTGCTCTAGTGGTTCAGTGTTGATCTAGGTCCCTAGCCCCCTTTTCTCCGGGATGGTTTATCCCCCTCTGACATATTGCAATTTGTGGGTGTAGACGTTACATTTCAATGTTCGTCCATTCTTGCAGCGCATATTTGCCTGGTAAAAAAAGATTTAAAAAACTTACCTTTTTTTACCCATTCTTGAAGCGCATATTTGCCTGCACAATGAAAAATCAAAATCGTTCGTAATATGGAATATAATGTTGACCAAAACGAAATGATGATGATGATGACGACGACGACTTTCCCAGGAGAGCTTTACGAGGAAGCATTGTCGAAAGATGACTGCCATTTTATATGTTAGGTGGGTTTTGGTATATTAACACAGCGCCAGAATGAAGTGAAAAATGCGTTGTTGACTATCCCAAATATTGAGGGAAAGGCACGGTAAAAGGTGACGGTGGCCTTTAAATGTCTGCTGGCTTTAGGCATAAAGACAGCGGTACCCACACCAGTGAAAATAGTGTTGACACCACAGGGACAGGACTGTGGTGTCTGTTGGCTTTTAAAATATTGAAGAAGGGGCATTGTGAAACAAGGATAATGACATTTAAACGTCTGCTCGCTTCAGGCATGGGCGGTCCTTAATATATATAATATATATATTTATAGAACATTTTTTTGCCGCCAGTGAGAGTATTTTCATTTTATTTTAGTTGTTGAAGAAATTGCCAGACGCGCATTTTCGTCCTCGGATAATGTGCAAAAAGAAGCCTGAATCGTTTCGCCGACTACTTTCAGAATACATTTCGAGTTAGGATGAGTAAACCAAGAATGGTTCTTTTTATTTTATTTTTTTTTTAAAGAAAAGAAAAAGAAATGTAAAAAGTGAAAATGTGGCAATAAATGCCAGTAGTCTATTCTGTCTGTTCTGTCTTCTGCCAGTAGTCTCTTCTTTTATTTCTCTTCTCTTCTGTCTGCTTTTACTCCTCTTTTGGTTCTGCTCTTACTCCTCTTCTCTTTCGTCTGCTCTTACTCCTCTTCTCTTCTGTCTGCTTTTACCCCTCTTCTCTTGTGTCTGCTCTTACTCCTCTTCTCTTTCGTCTGCTCTTACTCCTCTTCTCTTCTGTCTGCTTTTACTCATCTTCTCTTTTGTCTGCTCTTACTCCTCTTCTCTTCTATCTGCTTTTACTTCTCTTCTCTGCTTTTACTTCTCTTCTCTTCTATCTGCTTTTACTCCTCTTCTCTTGTGTCTGCTCTTACTCCTCTTCTCTTGTGTCTGCTTTTACTCCTCTTCTCTTCTGTGCTTTATAGTCTGTCATGTTTTAAGTCTCGCAACTCCTTAGTTGTACAAATAATACGAAATATTGAAAGTGCGTCGGTTTTAAATAGAACGCAGTTATACATGTCAGTACCTACTCGTATTAAATATCATCGTTTGGTGAGCTTTCCTTTCAAACCATTTTTGTTTCCTTTCGCGTTCTGTTGCAATCCGTACTCCACGGACACTGTTTTGTTTTCCTTTCTTTATATCTTCCTTTCTGTCTTTTCTTTTCTTTTCTTTCCTTCTTTCTTTCTTTCTTTCTTTCTTTTTCTTTCATTCTCTTCACAATGAATGAACATTGAAGTAGACCATTGGCGATTTGGCAGACGGGAATAACCATCCCAGAGAGAAGAGGTATGGACCTAAATCAACATGATCGATATTTTATTTATTCTGATATGGACCGTATAAGTCACTTTTAAAATAATAATAATAATAATAATAATAATAATAATAATAATAATAATAATAATAATAATAATAATAATAATAATAATAATAATAATAATAATAATAATACATTTAAAAGATAAATACGCTATAAATCATGTCAAAAGATCAAATCCCTTGAGCTTTGAAGTGAGAACTTTCCTTCAGCATAAAATGCAATAGGGCGAAGGACGATCTTTGTTGTCTCATATTCCCTTCAATTTCTTTGTGCGTCTTAGTCTTCGTTATCATCATGTTTGTCTTCTGAAATGCGTCCTCAATCTGCTTATCCTTTCTCCCCAGCTTCTCCTCCTTCTTATCTGGCCTTATGGTTATAAGTGGATCCTATTGTGACCTTCGCTAAAAGGATACTAGGATGGAACTACTGCTGACGTGAGAGGCGGGAGATTAATGGCAACTTTTACTACGGTATAATAAGCTCAGCTGGAAGCCAGGCGCCCTGTGTCCCACAAGGAACCCTAAGACTATAAATATGGCGGCCCCCTCGTCCTGGGTAATGCTTATTCGACAAGGTCATCAAGCTCTCCTATCTGTGGACAGCCGTAATTCAGCCAGTCTCTTTGGCCTTGGTCGCCTGACAGTACCATAAAATGATGCTCTGGCACCCTGGGGGGTGGCCTGTTGACACAGTTGATAGTGAGCTGGTTTCCTATGCTGAAGGTCGCGTGACTTAGGTACGAGACTTCTCAGGACATCGAGGATTTTTTCTGGGTACCCCGGTTTCCTCCCTACCTTCAGCAGTGTATTGGAGGCCGTTGATCTAAATTTCACAAATAAAAATGTTTTTTTCTTCCTCCTTCTTTAATAGCTATCGCTTCAGATTGCTGCGCTTTGAGTTCGATTGAAGAAAAAACGCGTGAGTTAGTTAATTATTTCTTGCTTACAGGGTCCAGCGGACTGCAAAGAGCCCAATCAGGACCACAAAATCAAGACCACAACTTCGCTGAAAGAGGACTTACCCCTAATCCGCATAAAGGAGCTGCCGAAACAACCCTAGTGGTAAAACTGAAGGCAATCCACCAGCCGGTCACTTTACAATAAAAACATCCCACGCAGGGGACGCTGAGGCTATACTCTAATTTATTGAACCCCCGTTTACAAAAACAAAACAGAATACAAACATCATTATAAAATATCAACGAAACACATACATATAAAATGTCTACATTGCCAAATAATAATATCATAGGAAGCCCCAGTGACCATTTGACAGAAAGTGTCCAATATTCCCAAGCAGATCCAACAGACCTCACACACAAATGGGGAGTTTTGTCCCGGAAGAGTTTTCAAGAAAAAAGGTAGGTGACTGGTCTAGCGAAGAAGAAGATAGTGTAGTAGATTGATAGAACAGAGTAGGAATGAGAAAGAACAAAGAAAACAGACAGCGACAGTGGGAATTTAAAGCACTAAATTTCCAGAAAGTGGGGATACTATTTATACTGACACCCCCGGCATCCCCACGGGGGGAAAAGCGCGTGAATGCCATCCGGTATAACTAATAGTAGTATTTCCGGTTGAGGACAGCCAACACCGTTCCTACAGTATTGTACATAGTGATGGTAAATGTGTAGCACTTGTATTGGTATTAATTTTCCCCTCCTAACCTTATGGGCAAAAGGGGGAAGGCTTTGGGAGCTTCCATTTTCTCTGGGTCAGCTTGGTGATGACAATGCCAATCTTCTCTGCCTCACAGCTCTACTGTGCCCGATTCTACAGCCAAGTACCCTACTCGGGCAGATTGCGCTACTTCCAGATTCTGTTCCACTGTCCCATCCAAGTCATAATAATAATAATAATAATAATAATAATAATAATAATAATAATAATAATAATAATAATAATAATACAGGATGCTACCTTGCGCTTTTTCTTCTATCGAACTCAAAGCGCGGCGACCTCAAAAGATCTCAATGACAGAAGGCGGTAAAGGAATCAATTTAATCAAAAGTATTAACCGATCCATCCAAATCTCAATTGGGTTGAGTTCTGTCTAATTTCTCCAACGTGTGCCCTAACTGCATCTTCGTGGCATCAGCATGTTTGGTAATGAATTAATATGAAGTAGAAATATTGGCGATACAAGTTCTCAAGCAACGATTGCTTTGGAGATGTGCTCATGTGCGCAGGAACACGGGGTTTCCCTAGATACAACGTGTAGAAATTTACTTAGGTGAATAATAGACACTAAATGAGTAACACACGTGTAGAAATGCCGTTCATTTCAGTGGTAAGATGGTCGTTCTCCTGTTCCTAAGTGGCGCTACTTAGATGCTTCTGACTGTGCTTTCGTGAAGTTGTAAGACAACTGACCCATCTTCGATTGGATGACTCGTATGTCTCCAAACCGAAGTCGGTCTGAGAAGAGTAGTAACACCGGAACACCAAAGTCCAAATAACCACTCTACAACTTCGCGAATTCGGCTTGTTATGACGATTTAATTTGGCAATCCAGTGGGAACATTTCGGTGCACTTTCTTCCTTCCTTCTCTTCTTTCTTCCTTACTTTCTCTTTCTTTCTTCCAGTCTGCTTTGCTCTGTGTCGTAGGTAGAGTAGTCCAAATATTTGCAATTCGTGTCAGCTTTCTTGTCGATCAGGTCCGTCTTTCATCATCCCTCAAATCCATGACCTTGACGTTGATCTTTTCTTTCCCACTGTATTGTTGCACGTGACTGAAGGGTCGCAATCGCTGGGGACATTGTTTGCTTCATTAGCTGCCTTGAGAAACGGGAGATTGGCTAGCTGGCCTGCCATTCTTCTTCTTCTTCTTCTTCTTCTTCTTCTTCTTCTCCTCCTCCTCCTCCTCCTCCTTCTTCTTCTTCTTCTTCTTCTTCTTCTTCTTCTTCTTCTTCTTCTTCTTCTTCTTCTTCTTCTTCTTCTTCTTCTTCTTCTTCTTCTTCTCCTCCTCCTCCTCCTCCTCCTTATTCTTCTTCTTATCCTCTTCTTCTTCTTCTTCTTCTTCTTCTTCTTCTTCTTCTTCTTCTTCTTCTTCTTCTTCTTCTTCTTCTTCTTCTTCTTCTTCTTCTTATCCTCCTCCTCCTCCCCCTTCTTCTTCTTCTTCTTCTTCTTCTTCTTCTTCTTCTTCTTCTTCTTCTTCTTCTTCTTCTTCTTCTTCTTCTTCTTCTTCTTCTTCTTATCCTCTTCCTTCTTCTTCTTCTTCTTCTTCTTCTTCTTCTTCTTCTTCTTCTTCTTCTTCTTCTTCTTCTTCTTCTTCTTCTTCTTCTTCTTCTTCTTCTTCTTCTTCTTCTGTCAATCATATATTCCCCCCCCCCTTTGGGGTGCCGGGGGTTTCAGTATAAATAGTATCCCCACTTTCTGGAAATTTAGTGCTTTAAATTCCCACTGTCGCTGTCTTTCTCATTCCTGCTCTGTTCTATCAATCTGCTATACTATCTTCTTCGCTAGACCAGTCACCTACCTTTTTTCTTGAAAACTCTTCCGGGACAAGACTCCTTGTTTGTGTGTGAGGTCTGTTGGATCAGCTTGGGAATATTGGACTCTTTCTGCCAGGTGGTCACTAGGGCTTCCTATGATGTTATTATTTAGCAATGTAGGCATTTTATATGTATGTGTTTTGTTGATATTTTATAATGATGTTTGTATTCTATTTTGTTTTTGTAAACTGGGGTTCGATAAATTAGAGTATAACCTCAGCGTCCCCTGCGTGGGATGTTTTTATTGTAAAGTGACTGGCTGGTGGAGAGCTTTCAGTTTTACCACTAGGGTTGTTTCAGCAGATCTTTTATGCGGATCAGGGGTTGTCCGGTCCTGATTTGGCTCGGAAGAGTCCGCTGGACCTAAAGCAATAATCGTGTAATGTAATGTAATGTAATGTAATGTAATGTAATGTAATGTAATGTAATGTAATGTAATGTAATCATTTACCGCCCGAGAAAACTGGCTGCGATGAGTAGAGAGGATGGAAGATGTTAGAATAGTGTTTCATTCTTATTTTTCCTCAATTGCAGTGTTTCATTCTTATTTTTCCTCAATTTTAATGTTTCATTCTTATTTTTCCTCAATTTAGTGTTTGATTCTTATTTTTCCTCATTTGTAATGTTTCAGTCTTATTTTTGCTCAATTTTAGTGTTTCATTCTTATTTTTGCTCAATTTTAGTGTCTTTTCCCTCAATTTTAATGTTTCAGTCTTATTTTTCCTAAATTTTGGTGTTTCAGTCTTATTTTTGCTCAATTTTAATGTTTGAGTCTTAATTTTGCTCAAATACTCATTGTGGGCTACAGGTAGTCTGACATGACCTTGTTGTTCCACAGTGTCAACCTGTTTAACCTGTCCAGAAGCTGGGCCTAGTGGACAAGATAACTACACCTTTAAAGCGGACTGGGTATACAAAAGCCCCGGGTCTTGTGGGCACGCCCTGATCAATATACAGTGTTATAGATATGCCTGGCAAACCAAAGCGCAACCAGGTCGTCGCTGCTAATGATCATCATACGCGCCTCCATAATGATACTTCGTGTTACCATTTACTGCCTGGCTCCAATTCCAGCCCTGCTCTTGATGCTACGAGGCTGGGAAATCCGTATATATGAGTCGTCATCGTTGGGGTTGGCGGTTGTGGTTTCCTTGTTTGTTGTTTTTTAAGGAATGTAAAGCCTAAAAGGTTGTTTGAATTCTGTCCTTGGCAAGAACGTAAAGAAAAACATGGCCATTATTTCATGGAACAGATGGAGTAAAATACAGGTTGTGAAAGAGTGACAGAGGTTATTTGGACAAATAAATGCATGATTAGATGTTGCTGTTGATTCTCATAAATTATGGATATAATTAGGCCTAATACCTGTGTACGATATATGTATAGAGCCCGCGAACCTGTACTTTCTGCAAGGCGATGATGATTTTGCATTATGTTTCCCTCCCTCTCCCTCCTTCCCTCTCTTCTTCTTCTTCTTCTGCTGTTGCTGCTGTAATTATTTGTGTACTCTTTAGAATTGTTCATTATGTTTGAACGTCGCTACTAATGTTTCAGTGATATGATGCTGAGACTGGGTTAGTTCCGGTACATACGTAATTATACCCAGTCATTAGTTTCCGAAGCGTAAGCATGGGAACTTTTTTTGTGTGTGTGGCTTTGTCCGTCCGTCACTTTTACGCAGTTTTCTCTGAAACTCATGGACTGATTTGTTTTGTAGTTGGTATGTAGTTAGAACATGATCCCTACCAGATTTCACAAATGTATGCATGTCGGGTGACGTCATAATTTGGTGGTGTGTTTGTTATTTTCATCTAATCCCCAGTTTCTCCCAAACTGATGAAAAGATTTTCTCCAGTTTGGCGTATACTAATTTTTTTTTTTAAACTTATGTCTCTAATGTATAACCAAACTTATGCAAATCGAGTGACATAATCATTGTCATCTTTATCTTCATTTTCTTTTTCTTTTTTTTTTAAAAATAAATAAGATGTCTTGAGCCTAAATTAAACCATTTATATCGAGTGATGACAAGGTGTTGACTTATTGTTTTTAACACAATTTTAAATTTAAAAAAAAAACACTAAATTTTTTAAGAGTTTTATTATATTAACGAGGTCCATTAGTTGTTGTGTTTTTTTGTCTTTCTTCCGTCCACTCAACTCCATTTTATGATTGCCTTTTTCTTCCTTCCTACCGTAATGATGATGGACTTTTCACTACATCCATTATTTTCTCTCTAAAACGCTGTCACGCGCTTTCCGCATTCTTCTTCGTTAAGGCAGGCCGGATGCCTTCAATGGTTTGTTTTTCCGACCTAAGCCATCCATCAGTCTTGATGAAATATTGTAGTAGTCGTCATTCGCAATCACTGTTCCCTTGCTTTGTTCAGAAGTAACCACGGGTAACCAGATTTATGATCAAGTTTTCTTTACACAAGGGCTTGGAGAAGGTGCTGCGGCTTACGAAACAAAGCTTTCGGTCGGAGACTTACAACTTCAATCAACTACATTGTTAGATACATAGTTGGCAGACAACAAGTGCTTGCTTTTGGTTCTTAAGAGGGGAAGGGGAGAGGGGGCGGTGGGTTATTGCGCGAGTCTATTTTTATGCATTCTCCTTGGAATGAATAATGTTGCCCTGATTTCAATGTTTTACACTTTTGTAGATTTGTGTATGTGTGTGTATGTGTTCGCGTGTGTGAATGTGTGTGTGTAGGTGTGCGTGTATGTGTGTGTATGTGTGCGTGTGTACATTGAATATTCTTAGTTTGGTCTCTTTTTTTTCTTTTTTTTTTTTAATAGTATTTTTCATGTTAGCCTTAATATTCCCCGCGTGTATGACGACAGATCCCAGACCTCAGAAGCCTCGGACATACAGCAGAGCCACGTCATCTTCATCCTCATCCTCATCCTCAACAACGTCATCAAGAGTAA
The DNA here is from genome assembly GCA_036898135.1 of Oncomelania hupensis. Lineage (NCBI taxonomy): Eukaryota > Metazoa > Mollusca > Gastropoda > Littorinimorpha > Pomatiopsidae > Oncomelania > Oncomelania hupensis. Next base: position 12,236,288 of record CM072518.1, on the reverse strand, counting down.
CGGAGGCCCCTTCCTACTCCTCTCATCCACTGGAAGAGGAAGAAGAGGAGTCTTGCTGTCAGTTGACCGTAGTGGTTTTGTTGTCATTTGGTTCTCCTTTTCTGGGCTTTCCCTCCCGCTTGGCACACGGACTGTTGTTGTTTTGCTTTTGGTTTGTAGTTTGAATGTTATACTTGCTAACTGGCTAGCACTGTAGCGCTGTTTCCATCTCAACTACGCACTTTTCCTTTGGTAACATGTTTTACCCAAAGAGACTGAACTAATAATAATAATAATAATAATAATAATAATAATAATAATAATAATAATAATAATAATAATAAATGATAATAATAATAATAATAATAATAATAATAAATGATCATTTTCATCATCGTTCAGAATACAGAATAGAGAATGTATTCAGTCAAATGACAACATACATTGCATATGGAACTTGCTGTGATGTTGGTAGACAGAACACACACACACATATACACCCTTTAAGACTTCAATTAAAAGATCTTGCATCCTCATTTGCAACATTACGCTCAATCACAATGGACCTATCATGTATCATAACTATAATTTACGCTTTTAACTTTATCTACTCAAATGTCATAGGGCTGAAGACGTCATTCCCAACTTGTTTTGATGGGCCATGCAACGGTCATTTGTTAATGTATTGTTCAGTAGATAAATGATACTATCTTTACATCGAATGCCAAGGTGTAGAGAGTGCCTGTGCAATGTGTTTGTATGCATCATGTACCTTTTTTGATTATTAGCATGTAAATCTCTCCTAACCCTCCCTCCACACACACACACCCCTCAACTTCTCCCTCATACACTCATGCACACCGGCACCCCACCACAAAACGCCCACCCTCACAATCGCACACACTCACACACATCTTACTATGCACACCCTTCACTATCGCTACCACTGTAAATCACATCCAGGTTTGTTGTTGGTTTATTTTCCTCCTGACCTGATTACTATGAAGGTTTTTGTAGAAGCTGCCCTTCTGTTATGGCTTCCTAGTTGTTTGTTTTATTTACCTAATTGATACAACAATTTCTTCTTCTTCTTCTTCTTCTTCTTCTTCTTCTTCTTCTTCTTCTTCTTCTTCTTCTTCTTCTTCTTCTTCTTCTTCTTCTTCTTTTTCTTCTTCTTCTTCTTCTTCTTCTTCTTCTTCTTCTTCTTCTTCTTCTTCTTCTTCTTCTTCTTCTTCTTCTTCTTCTTCTTCTTCGTTTTATTTACCTAATTGATACAACGATTTCTTCTTCTTCTTCTTCTTCTTCTTCTTCTTCTTCTTCTTCTTCTTCTTCTTCTTCTTCTTCTTCTTCTAATCACTCCACTGCCTTGCTTTAATGCTGAAATGGATATAACGGTAAATGATTCCCCGTAACCGTTTTGGTCGTTAGGGAGAGGGGCATTCGGGAATCCTCATTTTCAGGGCCAGCATTGTGAGGATGATCCTCACCTCTTCTCCGTTGTTTATCTTCCCCGGTTCTCAAGAGAGCCAGATAGCAGCTCAAAGCAGGGGTAGACTGAGGTGAATGTTGTGCGATGTTATGTTATTATGCAAATGTGCCTTTAAGCAATCTTTTTTGTGTGTGAAATATGTGCGTTATGTAAATGATTTATTATTATTATGATTTTGAGTGTCTCCAATCCCAGTTCTTACTAACCGGGATGCTTTGCTTAACACAGGAGCGGGCGCCGCAACCTCTACACTGTTGGACCAGCATTAAGCAGCAAGAAAGTTTTTATAGCAAGAGGCTATTTGGAATCCAGTTTTATTGCTTTTGGTTTGATTGTCGGTATAAAGGAGAAAATAGTTCACTGCTTGTTATGTTTGATTTTGGGACAGAAAGTAGGAGAAAGGAAACGTACACGCACGAGACGAAAAGTAAGAACAGGCAAGATTTGGTGACAAGCGTCTCCATAAACGTTTTTCATTTTCTTTCTTTTTTTTTCTTTTTTTTTTTTGTTGGGTGTTTTGTAAAAGTTGACTCTAAGGTATTTTTATTCAGGATTTTCATCAAGCTTAGGTGTGGCCAGAAACACATTTCGTAAAAATTTCCATTGCACTTTTAATCTGTCTTTGTCTTTGTCTCTGTCTGTCTTTCTGTCTGTCTCTCTCTCACTCTCTCGCTCTCTCCAGCCCCCCCCCTCTCTCTCTCTCTTTCTCTCTCTCTCTCTCTCTCTCTCTCTCTCTCTCTCTCTCTCTCTCTCTCTTTCTCTCTTTCTCAAACAATTTGATGCACACGTTCAGCCAATTTTGCTGTATGCCGCAGAGGTTTGGGGTCTTAACAGATTAAATAATATTGAGAGGGTTCATACTCTGGCATGTAAAAGATTTTTGAATGTACCCAAGGGAGTACCCAACAAATTTATTTATGGAGAGACAGGACGCTTTCCTCTGTATGTAAACAGTGCAGTACGGTGCATACGATATTGGCTAAAGCTCTTGAAATTAGATGCAAATAGGCTACCTCAGCAGGCTTACCAGATGCTAATTAACTTGGATGAGAGAGGTAAATCTTGTTGGGTGACTAAAGTAAAAAACACAATTTTTTCTCTAGGTTTTGGGTATGCGTGGGTACAACAAGGTGTGGGGAGTGAGAATGTCTTTGTTAGCATGTTTAAGCAGAGGATGAAAGATCAATATGTACAAGAGTGGGGCAGTTCTGTAATGAGAAAAGATACGTATCAGTATTATAGAACATTTAAAGATATTTTTCAGACAGAAGCCTATATTGATTTCATGCATATCAAATGCTTTAGAGACTGCTTAATTAAGCTCCGACTGGGAGTTCTACCTTTGAAAGCTTAATTTTTTAGGATAACCTTCAATGAAATTGAAGAAAATGGATTGTGTCCATGTTGCAACGTATTGGAAAATGAAAATCATTTTATAACCGAATGTATTCTCTATAGTGACCTTAGAGAAAAATATTTAACTTTTCCTGTACATTCGTATATACATATTCTACAGAGCGAATCAAAGTTTCATGTATGGAGATTAGGACTCTTTATTTTTCATGCACTAAAAATACGAACTGAATTTTATGAGCAGATACACTTGAGCTGATGTAATAACCTAACGAAAGTAAACGCCATTTTAATTCTTGAGAGATCAGGTACAACGCTTTTGTCAACCTCGTGACCAACCATATTTTCTAGGGGCTGGTGGCCCGAAGAATTTGTGTTTGTTTTATTGTTTGTATGTTTTTTGGTGAATGCACGGACGATGTCCAAACGTCAAACGTCTCTCTCAAACAATGCTTCAACGTGCATTTGTATAATGATGTCCAGATTTTGTGGTCTGTTTGTGCGATTAAAAATGGCAGAACAAATCTGCTAAATGAAGAAGAAGAAGTGACATTGTTTTGTAGACCACCGGTTTGTGGTGAAGGAAGGAGCTAGGAATGTCAATATCGATTTGACTTGCCACGATGCCAAAGATAAAGTGAGGGTTTGACTGGGGTGCAGGGGGAGGGCGCCGCTATGGCAGTTTGTGTTATTTGTGCGTGTCCTTATTTCTTTTGCTCAAAGTGATTCCTATCCTATCCTATCCTGTCCCTTAACCCGGAGGTCGTAGGGGCACCACAGATGATCGTTTAACCAGCATACTCCATCTTTCTCTGTCCTCAGCAGCCCTGATGGCTTCGCTCAGTGTCAAACCAGTCCATTCTCCAATGTTGTCCTCCCACCTTTTTCGGTCTCCCTCTTCTTCTACCTCCTTGCACTGTGCCTTGCAGAATAGTCTTTGCAAGGCCTGATGATGTGGTGACGTGGCCATACCATCGGAGTTTTAGTTTCTTCACCACTGTGAGCAGGTCATCGTGTTGTCCAATGGCTTGATCAAAGTGATTAGGAGGGGAAAATCTTGAATGTAGTGATTTACTCCAACTAGATGTTTTACAATAATCATATTCAGCATCCCCGGCCCCCATCCAGTTCTCCACGATACGCCCCTTTTTTACTTTATTAACGTCGGGGTCTGGATCTGTGTGTATTATTTATTCCTGCCGGTTTTGGATGTTTTTCAACTCAAACTTGTATGTTTGGTAAAATGTTCCACTTACTCCAACGGGAAAAAATAACATGCTTAAAAAACAACCAATTCTCCCAATACACACCCAAATCCTTTTTATTTGACCACTCCATCACCCATAGTCCTCCAGACCTTTGTGTGTGGTCCTGATAGGGCTCTTTGCAGTCCACTGGACCCTATAAACAATGACTATTTTACTAACTGCCTTTGTGTGTGGTGCTGATAGGGCTTTTTGCAGTCCGCTGGACCCTATAAACAATGACTAACTAACTAACTGCCTTTGTGTACACATTTGCTGTGTATGTGTGGGGTATGTGAGAAGTACAGATTGGATAGGGGGAAGCGGAGGGAGAGAGAGAGAGAGAGAGAGAGAGTGTTTGTGTGTGTGTGTGTGTGTGTGTGTGTGTGTGTGTGTGTGTGTGTGTGTGTGTGTGTGTGTGTGTGTGTTTGTTTGTTTGTGAAGTGGCTCAGTTTGTAAAAAATTCCCTTCGCAATTTAGCAATGTTCTATTTCATTGGACGATGTCACTTTTCCATTGTAAATAAGCCGCTACACTATTTATTGTAGAGCTGGAATCACTCTCTTTCATTATTATTGTGGCTTTGTACTGGGCTCACCCCAGTTTGTGGCGGCAGAATGGAATCGGATAACGTGTTATCCTCATAGGCCATATCCTGTTGCCAATTTTACTTTCTTAAGAACAACGCCGATTTGTGGCAAGTTTTATTTCCATTATGTGTTGTCTCCTCTTTATTTATATATTTTACTTCTTTCTCTTTTTTTTCAAACATGTTTTATACCCAGTTTAAACGTTTGAATAGAATGTTATGATGTAAAATCATTGTTAAATCTCTCTTGCTGTTTTAGTTCTTGTTGTAACATCCAGACGCTTTTTCTTCCGTCGTTTTTGTTTTACAGCATCCCTTCAGGAATATAATGGTTTCCTGCTTTTATTTTTATTTTTTCCTTTTTTTTTCTCTTACCTCACTTTAAACTTTATGGCCACTCCCTTCTTTCTTCCTTATGCAATCAACTGAAAAGAAGGAAATTTTTCTTCTTTCTCGTCGTCTTCCTCGTCTTCTTTTTCTTCTTCTTCTTCTTCTTCTTCTTTTTTTTCTTCTTCTTCTTCTTCTTCTGCTTTCATTATTTTCTCCTTCGTTTGCTTTTTGGGTTCGTCGTCCTCTATTTTTGGCAGCCTTTTTTTTGACATCCACCACTTTTTGTGATATAAGATTGCTGCAGTGTTAGACAGGCAGATTGTTGCAGTGTTGGACAGGCAGATTGTTGCAGTGTTGGACAGGCAGATTGCTGCAGTGTTGGACAGGCAGATTGCTGCAGTGTTTGGACAGGCAGATTGTTGCAGTGTTTGGACAGGCAGATTGCTGCAGTGTTTGGACAGGCAGATTGCTGCAGTGTTGGACAGGCAGATTGTTGCAGTGTTGAACAGGCAGATTGTTGCAGTGTTGGACAGGCAGATTGTTGCAGTGTTGGACAGGCAACATGGACAGGCAGATTGTTGCAGTGTTTGGACAGGCAGATTGCTGCAGTGTTTGGACAGGCAGATTGCTGCAGTGTTGGACAGGCAGATTGTTGCAGTGTTGAACAGGCAGATTGTTGCAGTGTTGGACAGGCAGATTGTTGCAGTGTTGGACAGGCAGATTGTTGCAGTGTTGGACAGGCAGATTGTTGCAGTGTTGGACAGGCAGATTGTTGCAGTGTTGGAGAGGCAGATTGCTGCGGTGTTGGACAGGCAGATTGCTGCAGTGTTGGACAGGCAGATTGTTGCAGTGTTGAACAGGCAGATTGTTGCAGTGTTGGACAGGCAGATTGCTGCAGTGTGCAGTGTTGGACAGGCAGATTGTTGCAGTGTTGGACAGGCAGATTGTTGCAGTGTTGGACAGGCAGATTGTTGCAGTGTTGGACAGGCAGATAGTTGCAGTGTTGGACAGGCAGATTGCTGCAGTGTTGGACAGGCAGATTGTTGCAGTGTTGGACAGGCAGATTGTTGCAGTGTTGGACAGGCAGATTGTTGCAGTGTTGGACAGGCAGATTGTTGCAGTGTTGGACAGGCAGATTGCTGCAGTGTTGGACAGGCAGATTGCTGCAGTGTTGGACAGGCAGATTGTTGCAGTGTTGGACAGGCAGATTGCTGCAGTGTTGGACAGGCAGATTGCTGCAGTGTTGGGCAGGCAGATTGCTGCAGTGTTGGGCAGGCAGATTGCTGCAGTGTTGGACAGGCAGGTTGCTGCAGTGTTGGACAGGCAGGTTGCTGCAGTGTTGGACAGGCAGATTGTTGCAGTGTTGGACAGGCAGATTGCTGCAGTGTTGGACAGGCAGATTGCTGCAGTGTTGGACAGGCAGATTGCTGCAGTGTTGGACAGGCAGGTTGCTGCAGTGTTGGACAGGCAGATTGCTGTAGTTCCAAAAGGAAACACTCAGGGGAAGGGAGGGGTGAATTGTTATAACCCTATAACGGGATTCATTTTTGCCTGAAATGAAGAATGACGCAAAAAATCAAAACGAGCTGCAGGCTTCAAGCACGCCTCGATTAGTTTACACGCCCAGCACACAGGCACACGCATTTACCGCACGCGCACGCCTACATTAGCGTGTATGTACGCACACGTGGGCACACATCATTCTCACGCACGTCACCCTGTCTCTCTCCTCCCTGCCCCTACCCCCCCCACTCCCACTCCCATCCCAGCCTTTGCCTCGTTGTAACGTGGATGATAATAGATTGTAAAGGTGTAGTTATTGTTAGCCTTTCTGCCTTAGTGTTCGCCCCAGGGCGAGATGTGTCCGGCAATGCAGTGCCACCCAGAGAGGTCAAGCGTCTTTCTTTCTGGAGCCTGGTTATAATAGTGTCCGTGATTATGATGAGACTTGGGATCTCGTATGCTATCGAGGGCGACAACGACGATGATGAAGATGGTGGTGATTATGATGTTGATGACGATAATGGGAATGACATTGATCAAGCTACCTAACCTAGCTTGTTCCCAATTGAACAAAACTCGTAATCACAAGCGTCAAATTGATTGTTACAACTGCTTCTTTTTCAATGACCAATGACTTGTCAGGTTTGCCTTTTAGGTTATGGTGTTGAAGTATTCACATGTACATGTATGTGATTGATGGCGAAATGTTACTCTCTCTCTCTCTCTCTCTCTCTCTCTCTCTCTCTCTCTCTCTCTCTCGCCCTCTCTCTCCCTCTCTCTCTCTCTCTCTCTCTCTCTCTCACACACACAGAGGTCGATAGTTATGGATTGTTTAAACAGTGCTAAATCAAATAAACCTTGGCGTGCCTTGCATGCTTTCAGGCATATAAAAACCACCTCTGGTGGCAGCTTATCTAATCTGTAGTGATGGAAAGTATCATCGATTTTGATACTCGGCCAGGGCGTAGAATGTTTGCTAGAACTGTCCAAACTGTCTGGACAGTCGTGAGTCTAGAAAATTCTACTCCCAATAGGACAAGCGCTGCTTAAATTCGTGTCCGTCTGTTGTCAGATCGAGGATGGATGGGAGGTTTTAGGGCTATCAAAGAGGCCGATGACCTTCCTCACAGCTCACCGCCACCCCAGCCTAGTTAGGGTGCTGATCATCACGAGATAATGGAGTTGGCTCTCTGGAATAGTTGCGAAGTTTATGTTGCATGGTTGCTACTCGGTGGCCAGCGTATTTAGATAGATCTGTCTTGCGGCTAGTGGGTTGGGTCTAACGCATTGTCACTGTGGACGATGAAGGAGATCTGTGATCAGTCTATGCTTCCAAAAAAACACAGACAGACCGTTGTGTAACTTAGGTTCGCTACTACAACAGTCTTCTTACAATACTATGAAATATGTTAATGTTGTTTTGGTTTTAAAAATTCGAATGAGGAAGTCGTGGCCTTCGCGAAGCGCAGAAGTTATAATGTAGACTGGGGGTTTCCTACGAAAAAGAACTAAGTTATGACTGAGGGTTTTCCTAGGTTATGACGTAGACTGGGGTTTTCCTACGAAAAAAGAACTAGGAAACAAAATTCTATGCTTTCTAAAGCTCTCTAATAAGTCACATAAATTCGTCCTATGCGAGGTTCGAACCCGCGTCCTTCGGCATAGGAAACCTGCACTCTATCAACTATGCTACCAGACCACCCAATGTGGGCTTCCTTCGAACTGGACCCAGAAGCCAGACATATTGGCGAACATTATGCGATGCAGCTGTAGGGTGTCACCGTGTGGCGAATGAAGGGACGAGTATGATGTTCGAGGCTGGTAAAATTTGCCCAGTAGAATAAGATAGATGGCTGACTGGATCAAAGTTGTTAACGATGCGCTTGGCTGGAGTGGGCTGGTTTTGAGCTGCTTGGTGTTGGGTGAGGATGCTAGAAATCTACGATGGGATGAATGGGGTAAACGGACCTTGTTGGAAGGCTGATCGGGGTAAGAGCGCTCCCCCAGTGGAAGGGGCACAGCGATCGAGGACCACGTGCGCGGGAAATTTGACAGTTATTGTATTATCGTCCTCACTTTCCATTAGCCTCCTGTCACCTTAACTAAACCCTTATCTACCGCCCCGTATAGCAATCAGGGGCCATGGAGTCTTGTGGGTGCACTATATAGTATCCAGTATTATTATTATTATGGTGTGCCACTGCCGTATGTTCCAGTCTCAGGGCAATTTCTTGGAATACAGTCGCTTGTACGACTGTTATAGATAGATTAGATAGATAGATAGATAGATAGATAGATAGATAGATAGATAGATAGATAGATAGATAGATAGATAGATAGATAGATAGATAGATAGATAGATAGATAGATAGATAGATAGATAGATAGATAGATAGATAGATAGATAGATAGATAGATAGATAGATAGATAGATAGATAGATAGATAGATAGATAGATAGATAGATAGATAGATAGATAGATAGATAGATAGATAGATAGATAGATAGATAGATAGATAGATAGATAGATAGATAGATAGATAGATAGATTATAATACAAACAAGATAAAGTGGTTTTATTGTCCTCGCGTGCTGTTATAAACAACGACGTTCAGCCTTGTTGCCATCCCCAGCTCTTACGTAATGGAGACTTTTTTTTTCTTCTCTCCTTTTCCATTGTATAGAGATTGTTTGATTGTTAACCATCTTCCTCTCCGCAAATGCACCGATGAGAAGGAGAGGAAAAGATGGATTAATAGTATTAATAATATACGTTATTCGCATCTTGGCGTTGGATATGGAAAACAGTTACATCGAGGTGGAGATGTGACACTTTTTTTTTATATTCCACGTCTAAGATGCGAATAACATTTATGTATCGATTTCTTCAATTGGAAAAAAGAGAAAACGAAATCAGACTTGAGGAGAAAGATGTGTGTGAGCGACCACTTTACACATTGCTTTCCACTAATGTCATCCCAATGCACAACCAAAATAGTCCACAAATCGCATTTACTTCACATTTATTCAGCACGCACACGAACATAAACGCACGAGAACACACCCACAACTCAAGCACCGCCCGCCCATCCACAAAAATCGATACATTATTTGTTGTTATACGTTTATTATTATTATTATTATTATTATTATTATTATTATTATTATTATTATTATTATTATTATTATTATTATTTAACCGCCTAACCTAGGCTTGGCTCTAGGCACCTAAATGAATGCAGAACAACTTTAGCTATAAAACAAAACGAGGAAACCTCGTGAACTAATGACAGTTAACTTGTATATAAAAACTAATATCTCTCTAACGCGCACGCACACACACACAAACACGCGCGCGCGCCTGTAGCCACGCACACTTTAACTTTGCAGGTTTGTTTTATTCATTTCAATCCGTGGAAGGATCCGGGGTGTCCAATAGCTCAGTTGATAATGAGTTGATTTCTTATGCCGAAGGTCGCGTGTTTGATCCTCGTGTGCGACGAACTTACGTCACTTAGGTGCGAGACTTTTCAGGACACCGAGGATTTTCTCCGGGTACTCCGGTTTGCTTCCTCCTTTCAATAATGGTATTGGATTCGGTCAATCTAAATGTTCACAAGTAAAAATTCGATTTCCTTTGCAAGTTAACTAATAACGATATGCCTTTACACCACAAGTTTGAGTGATGAATGTGTGTTTGTTATGTATGTAGGAGTGTCTGTAACATGTGAGCGTGTATGTTGGTGATAGATCGCCGCGCTGTCAATCTGATTTAGGTATAAGGCGCGTATAGCATCCGGTATTATTATTATTATTATTATTATTATTATTATTATTATTATTATTATTATTATTATTATTATTGATGATGATTTTTATAACGCAATTATCTCGCCGTACTTGACCACACTCTAGGCGCTGGCCGATACAGGATCTAACTCAAACCGCCCAAGACGCCCACCCGCAGCCTTTGGGCGCATGGTCTGACGCCCGGACAACTGAGCCAGCCAGGGATGGGGGATAAGGACCATGTGCATGCTGGATGTGTTCTTGTTACCGGCACTCACCCGTCTAGGACATGAGCGTCAGGATCTTTAAAGTCCGTTATGATGGAATGTATGCGACACACAGACTAGACCATCCGACGGAGTAGGAAACGGGAGTAAAGTGTCTTTCCCAGGGACACAACACAATGGCCCGGCCAGGGCTCGAACCCGGGACCTTCAGATCCGCAAGCCAAAGCACTACCATTAGACCATCGTGCACTACCGTTAGACCACTGTGCCTCCGTATTATTATTATTATTATTATTATTATTATTATTATTATTATTATTATTATTATTATTATTATTATTATTATTATTTGAAGGGATAATGGAAATGACTGAATTAAAGAAGAATTTCTAAGAGAGAAAGGTCACTTTTTCCTATCTGGAGCTTACTGTGCTGTGGAACGTTTTGTCCCAGTGTGGCAGCCAAAGATTGCAGTGTCCAATCCTTTCTTTGGGTTTGAGGGTTGAACCTACGTTTCAACCTGTCAAAATAATTGAGGAACTGAACCGGCTCAGTGACAACAGAATGAACACACGCGTTGATGTTTTCTTTTCTTTTCTTTATTTATTTATTCTTTCTCATAAAGCTCTTTCCCAGCTAGAGAAGCTTAATGCGCTGTTTAACCAGCGAGATTTGTCGCCTGCGCGCTGATATTCAAAATAGCCTGGCTTGAAGATCCAGAGTAGTTAGTGATGGTATGGACAATGTCCAATACTTGTTGTCAGCACTAACTAATGGAGTTGGCCTGGATCAATGGTCCCAGTGTCGGTCCCCATTTAGTATTCCATGCAGCCTCTAGTTTTCCACTTCGTGTCTCTTCTCTCTTCCTTCTTCTTTTTCTTCTTTCTTTTCACGTTTCACGCCCATCCCCCCCCCCCCTTTTTTTTTTTCTCTTCTTCTGGTAATAAAATACGGACTCTGAATCGTTCCCCCCCCTCTCTCTCTCTCCCTTTTTTTCCTCTACCCCCTTCCCTTTCCCTCCATCTCTCACTCTCTTTCTCTTTCCCTCCCTCCCTTTCTCTCTCTCTCACACTCTCTTTCTCTCCCCTGTACCTCTCCGTCCTGCTATAACTCTCCCTCCATTTCCCAGCTCTCATCTCATACAGCTTCTGTGTGCTAAGTGCATGTATACGCAAGCACCTGTTACTATGTACTTGTAACTAGCACCGATAATCGTCTTAATATCCACATTTCAGGATTTGTTTAGTCTTCCGGTGTGTATATTACAGAACCCTTTTACTGTACTCGAAGTTTTTTCCCCATATTCCTGAAATGTTGGTTATATTTTACAACTTTCCCTGGGGGTGTTCAGGACTTCTTCTTTTTAGTTTTTGCAATATATTTCTTCTTTCTTTCGCAAGAAACGCCTTTTTTTTTTTAAGACAGGCAGTTTAAGTCCGCTGGACCAGGAAAAAGGAAAAGAAACACCTTCTCTCTCTCTCTCTCTCTCTCTCTCTCTCTCTCTCTCTCTCTCTCTCTCTCTTCCCTCCATTCTCCCTCCCTCCGTCACTCCCATTTCCACTCACCCAATCCTCCCAAAAATGGAGGAGTTAATATCCTTTTTTTCCTTTTGTCTTCCTTTCCATTTCCATTTCCTTACCTTACCCCACCCCAACACCAGCCTTCTCCTACAATGTATTTAGTTAGGCCAGACACTGGTGGAAATAAGCGATATGGAATCACCATCCAGATAAGTCTTTACTGTCAAATGTCATCATGCTGCCTGCCACACCGTCTGATGACTGGATTATTCTATTGGTACTTTTTGGTGTACTACCTTCTCTCTGTCTCTCTCTCTGTCTCTGTCTGTCTGTCTGTCTGTCTGTCTCTCTCTCGCTCTCGCTCTCTCTCTCTCTCTCTCACTCTCTCTCTCTTCTGTTCTTGTCTTTGCAAAGTTTCTTTTTTTCTGTATTGATTTTATGTCTTGTCGGCGCTCACACAACAAACAACATCAAGACAATTTCGGAAAGGTTATTCTATTGGTACTTTTTGGTGTACTACCTTCTCTCTGTCTCTCTCTCTCTCACTCTCTCTCTCTCTCTCTCACTCTCTCTCTCTCACTCTCTCTCTCTCACTCTCTCTCTCTTTTCATTCTCTCTCTCTCTTCACTTTCTCTCTTCACGTTCAGTAGACGTGGGAACAGTTATGTTCTAATAGTATTTGATTTCTGTATTCGTCATCCAGGGGAGGTGGGAGGGGGCCAAATTGGGGTCGCCTTCTTAGCGAAAACGAGGCAGCCGCACGAGCAGCGCCACCCAGGACAAGGGGGAGGGGGTTGTGCATTCTGGGTGTATTGGTGTTTCTGGCATTCGCTCGTCTAGAACATGCGAGGTGGAATGCACGCGTAGACCTCGGTTTATACTCTCAAACCGAAGGAGGAACATCCTGGTTCCAAACTGTTTAGAAACTGTTGAGCTTACTGTTTGCTCGGTGCATTGTGTTTTTTTTTGTTTTTTGTTTTTTTGAAGAAATGCGTCACTGTGTCTATTACTACATGATGACTACTAACTGTAAAAGATTAAATGAAGTTACTATTATTTAGATCATTTGAGGTTTAAAATCATTTAAAAGTATGTTTTGTACAGCAGATTTTAACATGATTTGTATCGTAGTTGATTTGACTAACGTTGGTATTTATGCAGGTATTTATAGAGAAATTGTTTTACAACTTTCTACAAGATCTTGTGTATATATAATTATATTTTTAATCTTCATTATATTTATATATTATTAACATTTGTATTGTATTCGAGTTTCGTCATTATTCCTGCTAGTGGAATGCTTCTAGGCTTCTACTGTATTTTGAGACGAGCATGGGGCCTTCTTTATTTACAGGTTGCAGAAGCAGAGAGTGAACAATAACATTTTGAATGTATGAACTATCTGTTGCGCCTTTGCTTTTCTAACATTTTAATATTCTCCAGCCTCTTTGCATCTTTATTGTGTGTTAACTATTACTTTATTTCTTTATAATATTTATTTATGTACTTATTATTTCATTATTTACCATTTTTATTGTAAGTAGTAGGTGGAAGAAAATTGTTACGATTTGTTAAAAACATTTTGGGATCGAAAAGACATTTGAAATATCAAATCGTATTTCTGCATAAAATTATATAGAAATCATTAACATTGTAGACAACTTTCGTAATTTATTTTATTTCTTGGTTTAATTATTTTATGTTTTGTTGTTAATTTATTTTAGATTTTAAAAAATACCTTTTCTTGTGTTTGTTTTGTATGATTTGGGTGATGTTGTGTTTGATTTGACTTTCAGTGGATGAGAGGTTTTTAGAGGGGAAATCAACATCCACATTTGGTTTGACCCTCTTTCTTCTTTTGTCTTTTCTTGGTTTTTATTGATGTATTCGGAGCTTAGGTTGTTTTATTTAATCAGAGCTTTCGCTAACTCACTGATTTCCATGTGTCTTTAGCCGGCGATAAACTGAAAGAAAACAAACATCCTCACTGCCAAAATCAATTCAGCGTTAACGTATCCTAACCAGCTGGGAATTCCGCTGTTGGCACCAATGTAGAATTACATTTAGAACTGCTAGAGCTACATGTGTGTCATTGTTTTTTAAGTGAGTGTGGTCATGATTTGACTCTATATAATAACTGTGGAAACACAAAATCAACTTATTTAGTTAATTACATTTGTTTTATTCTCTTTAAAGGTCTAACACTCTCTAAGGTCAAAATCAAAATAGCACTCCCTCTCCGCCCCCCCTCCCCCCGTATCCCCTCAAAAAAAATCTAAATAAATAAATAAAATGTCCGAATTCGCGCCAAGAAATGACTATTTTTATAATATTCATACATTTTGTGTGTGTCACTAATATTTCTGACATTTTATTATAAAATTCCTACCCAAAAGGTCGTCTGCACTTTATACCCAAAAGGTGGTCTTAGGGCTCTATGTTATTTCTCTTTCTTACAATACCTACACAGGCCCCCTCAAAATGTGTGTAGTTAGCTGTACGCTGAGCCAATTGCAGGCGCGAAAAAACAGGAATTACCTCAACGTGACTCTGCGCTTATTAGTGTGTTTTGGAGGGCTTTGGTGTGGCTGTTTCTATACGACTTGGTATTGGCCTGTGGTATCGGCGGTCGCGTAATAGGCTAACTGTACTGAGCAGCTCTTGATCTGGAAAAGCGCTGTTTAAGAACGATTAAATAAATAAATAAATAAATAAATAAATAAATAAATACAAAGAAAGAAAGAAAAAAAGAAATAGAAATAACTCTTTATTAAGTGATCGAATGCCCGTTTAAGCTGCTTAAACGTTTATTTCATAGCTTTCCTCTAAATAATGTTGATTAGTAAGTAAACCCTTCTATGATCGATCATACTATCTGTTGTAAAAGTTTCAAAATATGACCTCTAACTCGCTTGCAAAATATTACAAAACATATGCGTTTGTTGAAGTTGCATCCTCGTTTTTTATCAAAATATTAACGTTGCCAAGTACTGGTAGATTTTTGTTTGTATTCAAACGTTCCGTGAAATGAAACTTTCGTTTACCTCCGAGTTAAAGCCATGGAAAAATGAAGTAATCCTGTTACGGGCACTCAGGCAGCGTTCATTGTTTTGTTTGAAAAAGAACAAAGAACGTTGCCTGCTACGGTTTGCACTGAAGCTAAACATAATATAGTATAGTTTTACATACCCATTATATATATCGGTGTGGTTTGATGTTGGATGGCTGCTTATTAATTATATGCGGTTGCTATTAACCTATGCTATGCTTCACATTCAGAATATGTACTTTATTTACGCAAGGTGCTGCAATGGAACATAATATGCACTGCATTGTTTATGTTGTTGGAATACAATACTATTACACCGTGTTATTTAATACGTGTCAATAGCACTACGATCATACACACTTTGATATTTTATTCACACTTTTAAATCTGTTACGTTTGAGACACGCACGATAAATCCGACCATTTTATTTTGCAAAGCATGAAATAACAGAGTGTGTTTACCTTTGATTTGATTTTGCGTTGTTGCTAGAAGAAGCCTTGTATAATGTTTATAATTTTCGTCAGTCGACATTGTTGAGAATTTTCTGGAGTTGTTTACTAACGACCGAAGCTTCGCTATGAATCTAGTGATGGTCTGGCGATTATTCTATCCTAAATAAGGTTATATGACGTAAGACAGTGCATAGTTCCTGTGACGAGTTTTATTTTGATCGGGTGTTATTGCGTCGTGCTGGAATGTTCGAACTTTCTTTCGATTATAGAGAGAATATATAAGTGGTGTACTGTGTCTGCTTGAGAAGTGAAAAAACGATCTTGTATGCAGTTGTTGATGTATGCTGAATAAAGTTGGAAAACTTCATACGACGACTCCTGCCTTGTTTCTGAGTGAACAGGTTGCGTGGTTAAACGAATCTGAGTTACACTTATCAAGATTCAAGCATCGGGGCGGAATCAAACATTAATAAAATAACAACCGTGTAACAAAATCCCTTTAGTAAATATCGTCTGCATTGATCTTTGGTTGTAGTAGACGTTAATAAAATATACTACTGCCACATACAAACACTTGCGGCAAAGAAATACAGCAATCAACTTACCCCAACAATTACTGCTTTTTCACAGCCTTTCTGTATTAATGATTGTCTGGATTGCGACTGTCATCACGCCTTGGTGTTCGGACGTCGTTTCAGCGTCAGGGGACGTCGTTTCGAGATCAGGGTTCATTTCAAGGTTTCCCGGTTATCAGGTTGACAGTGATGAGTGACCTAATGACGAAGTGGCCTCACCGACTTCATTCATAAATACCACACTAAAGCGCACCGAACTGAGTGACGGTATTTTTCTCTACGTCAATATCGATAATATAAATTAATACTAATTATTCTGGATCGTGTTGTGTGGACTGCGTGGCCTAATTAATATTTTGAAGATTTATTGGCTCGTAGTGAAGTGAAGTGACCCAGTTCATTTCACAAGAGAATTGGCGTATCGAGAACATGTGTGGCTGGATTAGAATGCCAAGGGAATGATGTATTTCAACTGAATGACTCTACGCTGTAGAAGTATCACGCTCTTGCTATTGAGTTAATTTGCCCTAATAGCTCAGTTGAACGTCGTGACCCATTGTGCACAGGGTGGAAAAAATACGTGCGGTTGGGTGGACACACTGTGAGGCAATTGTCCGTTTAGCGGGGAAGCTGGAATAGCAGGCAATGGTTTCTTTCTTTACACATTTGCTGCATTTATGGAGCATTCCCCATATATAGAGACGTGCACGTATTTTAAAACCTGACGTAAAAGGGGGAAGGAGGAAAGGTTGTGGGGGAGGGGTGGATGACAGTATGCAAAGTTTATTTTCCTTATTTTTTGTGGGTGGGTGGGGGGGTCAAAATCGTTGAAATTATACCCTGCCCGCCTTGCTATTGTTCTAAATTATGGAACAATTCAGTCCGCTTGTTCTGATTTGGAAGATTATGACTGTGTAGCCAGTTTTGAGATGGAAAAGTGACAGTTTTGCACTGTCACGCTTTCTCTGGAAAATGCGCTTCCTTGTCTCTTTATTGTGCTCCCAAAGCTGTCTGATTGAAAAGAGACGCCGTTCTGCACGTTTTCTCTTACATAGCAGAATTCAGTCTTCTTATCCTGAGGAAGCCGTGTAGTGATCATACACGGAGACGCAATCCGGCATTTGTTCTAAAGCAGGGAGTTTGGCTTTTGGAAGAGATGCGGTATGACGCAGTTGTTGTGATCACCGAGTTCGATGAGGACGGAAACCGGATGTAGGGAAAGCGATCAATAAAAGGGTGGAAATGGAGACTAAAGGGCTTGCAGCGAAAGACGAAGATTTTCTGTCTGTTGTCTATCCCAGAATCACAGTGTTGATGTCAGACTTTTGGTATAATGAATATCTTGCCTGCTTTCTGTCCTCTTTCATCTGCTTTTGATCTACACAAACTGCTGTCATGGCAATATCATCATCATCATCATCATCACCATCACAATCATCAATAATAACAAATTTCAAGTAGAACATAACTGACAAACTGAAATTATGACGTAATTTGCCGTAGTAGGCCGATATTATTCAGTAATATGTCATTGCATATCAAGTAATAACCCCTGCTGGAAAGAAAAATAAACTTCAACGAGCGAGCACATTAATGACGACATGTGGTTGGGGATATATTTTGAAATGTTTGATAATCAAATAAATATTTGAATACCACATCTTGAGATTATAAATTCTCTTTTGACGCCATGTCCTTCAATCGCAGTAAAACAAGTTTGATGGTATTAGCATTTGTGTGTACCAGGTTTGTAGTGTGCGTGCATACCGGCCTAGTTAGCGCGTTTTACTGTAATAACGAGGTAGTGAGTGATGCGAGCAGACATGTAGAGCGACAACGGCATTGGGTTGAGCTGTGTCCCAGTGGCTTGATAGACGCCTATTGTTATTGATTCGCCTCCTCCCCATTCTTTTCTCTTAGGGCGTCCACCGACACGTTTTATACAAACAACGAAGTTCCTCCATCACTGAAAGTCAGCATGTTTCCTGTCAGCCTGTCGCGTGTTCTTGTTTCATGCACGTCCATAAACAACTTCCATGTCCGCCCCACAGCATTCCACGTCCTGTTCCGTGCTGTCCCTCAGTGAACATGGGAAGCTGGTCATTTTCAGCATTGTAGACACACTAACTTCTATACGTTGTCAGGGTTCAGCCTGACACAAAAAAGCTATGGGCCATTGGGCCCCTCAGATCAAATTTCAATGGGCCATGATTTCAGCAGTAATTTACGTACATGTAAAAGATAACCTGGAGATATTACAGAAATTAAAACAAAATAGATTAGTGTGAGTGTGCATGTGTTGTGAAGCATGTTTACCAACAAAACACTAACCAGAACAGGGATCAGTATTTTGACTTGACTCGGGGCTCACACAATCATCTTGCGTAGGATTAGCGGCGGTAGACTGTAGTTTAACAGCAGCAAACGACAGTCTAGACTGTCCTACCTCAAGTTTAGGTGGGGTTTTTGTTTGTTTGTTTGTTTGTTTGTTTGTTTTTTTTTTTTTTTTTTTTTTTTTTGGGGGGGGCGCATTTTTAAAGCGGCACAAAGAAAAACACAAAATCCTCCTTGCACGGACACAACATACGCGCAGACGATGGCAAATTCTGATTTGGAAGAATCGTACAACACTTCTAATTGGCTGAAAGATCAACATCCGGGCCCTCATAGCCAATCGCTGAACTTGCCTTAGCAAAAGCACGTTTGTCGCCTCCAATCCACTGCACTGTTATTGTGGTGGCGCACTGGTACCAAAAATCGAAGCGCCATTCGGCCCCTGGCAAGAATTGTAGATGGGTCATTTTTAATTTTTATGCGTCAATGGCGCAGGGCGCGCTAGTAAACTGATCCCTGCGTTGTTATTGTTGTAGTTTGTGAGGCCTAGCTCAGTTGGTAGCCTCTGTACACGGTGTTTCTTTTACGTTACAGCCGTCCACCTTGGGGCCGATTAACTCCGTCTTTAGAAATCCAACGTCCGGCTACGTGAAACCCGGAAATACCCTGGGCTAGAGAGGTGATTCGTTAGTCCTGGACAGCGCAGGCTTTGCACCAAGTTGGCGCCTTACACAGTTAAGTTCGATCCTGATTGCTGCAAGCGCCTTGAGCAGCCCTTTGAGCTGATAAATTGCACTATAATTATATAAAGAACAGTTACTGGTTATATAATACTAGGCCTACTCTCTGATTCTCCGTATGGTAACCTATTTCAATAAAGGACGACGACTTGGACGTCCCTCAGCATCCTATGGCTTGAGGTTTTCTTTGAACTGCCAATGACTGGCGATTACGTTGTCGTTGTCGCTGTTGTTGTAGCTAGGAACCATTAAATAGTTGGCTGTCATTGGCGTATTAGTCACAACTGTCTACAGAAACAGTTACCCTATTAGCCAAGAGGCACGGTGGTCTAATGGTAGTGCTTTGGCTTGCGGATCGGAAGGACCCGGATTCGAGCCCTGTCCGGGCCATTATGTTGTGTCCTTGGGAAAGACACTTTACTCCCGTTTCCTACTCCTTCGGATGACAGTATAAACTGAGGTCTAGTCTGTGTGTCGCATACATTCCATCGTAACGGACTTTACAGGTCCTGACGCTCATGTCCTATACGGGTGAGCGTGAGTGCCTGTAACAAGAACACACCCAGCATGGACTTGGTCCTTCTCCCCCATCCCTGGCTGGCCAGATAGTGCTCAGTTGTCCGGGCGTCAGACCATGCGCACAAAGGTTGCGGGTGGGCGTCTCGGGCGGTTTGAGTTAGATCCTGTATCGGCCAGCGCTTAGAGTCTGGTCAAGTACGGCGAGATAAGTGCGCTATATAAATCCTCAATAATTAGTTCACGGACTGTAAATGTTTGTAAGCGGTGTCCAAAGTGGTACGTTCATGGATTATTTTGCTATATAGCTAAAATCAATGCCAGCACATCATATTATGGTTGTTTTGTTGTTGTTTTTCCTGAGAAAAAGAAGAGGACGCCTTTTCGCTAAAGGCTTCGTCGTTTGATGAGCGAAAATGATGTAATGAGAATGCTATTGTAGTTATTGTGTGTGAGCGGGATGCTTTGGAGTGATCGGATAAGTCCAGCGTGAGGGATGGCTAGGGAGAGCGCCAGATGGGATGGAGGTGACGAGTGTCGTTCGGGAGAGGAACCAGGGAGTTTGTGTGTGCGTTTGTGTGTGCGTATGGAAAAAAATCCCAGTCTTGTTTTTATTTATTTAATTTCCGCCAGTCTCCCCTTCACAGACATGTTCTTCTGTTCGTTTTCTTAGAATTGTAAGTTAAATGCTTCTTCATTGGTTGACAACGATATCGAGTGGTCAGTGGCTCCTGTTGTTCCCTTCCGTTTTGTTGGCGTCCCCAGCCATGCTTCCTTTCCGGCTGCGCTCTGTGTAAATATTTCAATGTATTCCATGCTGTTTATTTCCCCCAATTTTAGCGTAGATGTTATTTTTCTCTGTATAGTTTTTGTTTATGTGTTTTTTGGGGTGGGAAGAAGGGGTTGTGTGTTGTGTTGTAATTTTCTTCTTTCTTTCTTTTTTTTTTGTGTGTGTGTGGGTGGGGGGAGGGTAAAGAGTGAGGTGGGAGGGGGGTGATTTGAATTTCAAATTGAATTATTTGCTCTAGCACTTTTTTGTTTGCGCTTGTTGGCTTTCTTGGTTTTCCTAAAAGTATGCGTGTTCATATTTCAGTTTAGAATACGGTTTTCTTCCCGTTTTTTTTCTTTTCTGTTCTTTTCTTTTTATTCCTCGTTTTGTGTGGGGTGGTGGTGGGGGTGTTGGTGGTTTGTTTTATTGAACAGTGATGTATTTTGGTCAGGCTTTGTTCACCTTTACATTTCATGTTAGCCATTTCAACTGTTATTTCACATCTATCACCTCGCCCAGAAGTTACATAATCTTAGCAATTTGATTAGTTAGTTAAAAATAATTTTTTTGTTGCTAGTTTTAATGTTTAATATATGGTTTTGTTTGTGTTGCCATTTTTAATATAGGCTAATTTGTTGTAAATTAATATTTCATTATTGCATGTAGGGTGGATTTTGTTGTTGGTTTATTTTTTTATTATTGCTTGTAGGATTGATTTTGCTGTGGATTTATGTTTCATTATTGCATGTAGGATTGATTTTGGTGTGAATTTATGTTTCATTATTTTGCTGTGGATTTATGTTTCATTATTGCATGTTGGTTTGATTTTGTTGTTTATTTTAAATTTTACATGTTGTTTTTTTATGTTGACTCCTTTTTTTCTGTTTGGTGTTTGTTTAGCTCCCGGCAAAAGACCAGGTCTGCATGAAGGTATCGTGCTATTCTTTCAGCTACCGCCCATGTATACATTATTCTGTGTGTCTTTTATTTCTGTATGCGAAACGACAAATCAAATGCAACCGACTGTAACCTTTGTAAATAAACCATTCATCGACCCATTATATACTAGTAGCTTTTTTTTAAAAAAACATCTCATCCATCCAATAGGGGTAGGAGTATGGGGGGGTGGGGGGGGGAGAGAGAGAGAGAGAGAGAGAGAGAGAGAGAGAGAGAGAGAGAGAGAGAGAGAGAGAGAGAGAGGAGAGAGAGAGAGAGAGTGAGTCTTTATTTAACAATACGTTGTAATGTCATATTAAATAGATTATTGCATCCATCAATTGGCCACCACCCCCCAACCTTGTAAGCAAGATGGCTGTGCTTTTCACTACTTTTTGTGGTAAAATTGGTTGTTTTTTATTTTGGCTGGTGGCTTCCGTTGAAATTAATTTAGTTTGCTTATTGCTTGATATGCCCAGTTGCGATCAAATACACTTATTACGTGCTTTTTCGGAGTACACGTTTCCATTCCTATTTTACTTGTATCTTCCATCGGAAAAGAAACACAAACATCGTTATCCATTCCAACACGATCGTATTCTTCAAAGGGGATTTGCCTTTTGAAGATTTGGTTCATGATGAACTCCATTTCCGATATGGTTAACATTTTGATCATGGAAAAATGCGACGACTATAAATAAGTAATTAAAAATAAAATAATAAAAAATTACATTATTTCGTATCAGGATAATACAGCACAATTCATCAATTCATAATTTCTTTTTTATAATTTCTGGATGGGTAGGGGGGGGGGGGGTGGTGGATCAGTTTATTTTAAAAGTCGGAAATATATGTAGTAAAATTATTTTATGGTTAAAGCTCGTGTAAACAATTGGTACTTGGTTTTAGACTTTTTCTTTTGGCAAGTTGCATCCATGTCTATTTCTGTCTGTCATCCATGTCTATTTCTGTCTGTCATCCATGTCTATTTCTGTCTGTCATCCATGTCTATTTCTGTCTGTCATCCATGTCCATTTCTGTCTGTCATCCATGTCCATTGTTATCCATGTCCATTTCTGTCTGTCATTCATGTCCATTTCTGTCTGTCATCGATGGCCAAAAGAATGATGGTTGCAAAGACTTTCCCTCCACCCTTCTGCAGGTCGAAAGAGAGGGCCAAGTCAGGTTGGTTGGCAAAGAGAAAGTAAATAAACTGTATCTCAAGTTGATTTATGAGCCGCATGACCAATGAATGAGATGGTCAAAAATGTAAAAGGCTGTTGTTTGACCACAGATGGAAAGCACGAGATTTTGTCAAGTCTCTCCACCCTCCACCCCCGCAGTCATATCGCCCGTTACAATGGATTGTTAAAAAACATGTTTTTGACCGACCTCTCTCCCTTTGTTCCCACTGTCCCTTGTCCCTGTCCTCTCTTTTACAGTCTTCCATTGTCATCCTCTGCTCCCTCCTCCTCCACCCTCCCCAATAACCATACCTCTCACCTCCCTTACCGTGACAATAAATTGTGTAAAGAGTAATCTCCCCCACCCCCTACTTCCCACACCCACCTCAAAAACAGATCTTCAGTCAGAAATTTAAATCTAAAAATTAAAACTGGAACTGGAAACGTCGAGAGTCAAGATAGCTTAGCATCTTGAATGAAGGAAGGAAACAAAATCTGTGTACTTTTTTTTTTAAGCATTGCTGCAAAAACTCGTTGGATGCCAAGGAGACCTGTTTTTCTTAAATAGCATTTCGAGTGCGTATACTTTTTAAAAAACAAACACTTATAAAACGTTATTAAAGTCACTTCGCAACAGTTGACCGTTGGGAAGAGTACAGTCCTCTTGGTAGAAACTCTTTACAAGATACTGTTGTACTTTAGGCTCTCTGGTGGCCCTAATTTCACTAATAGAGTAATCAAACCGAGGTATCCAACTTTTGTCCCGCCAGTTATTCATTCAGGCGTATTTTGTGTTATTGTGGGATGCAAAATAGAGACTAAAAACACATGAATTAGGCTTAAAACAAAATGCAGGCACTTTACCCATCCCGCCCTTATGGTTTTTCCTATCACCCCCCACTACCCCAGGACCCTCTACCCCCCACCATCCCACTCTCATTAATATCTTCATCCTATCCACTCTTCATTCTCCATATTTCCTTCTTCGCTTGTAACTTTCACACTCATTCTATGCAAAATGGATGTTCCGTTTTATTTATTTTGCTTGTTATGGACGTCAGCATCATTCGTAACTAATTACTGTAAAAACGCTTTTCATTCCTCACCTTCTCTTGAATGTTTGATGGAGGCGCCATATATTACATAACCAATATTAATACGGACTTCGATCTTATCTTAATCTATCCATCTGTCATCAACCTACTCTTGTAAGTTTGCATTGCATGTAAGCGTTGTATGTTTGCTCTGCTAAGAGCTTAGTAGAGGATTCCTAACGAAATCGCTGCCATATTTATTTGTAATATTTCACTCAGTGCTTATTCTCCGCCGCACGCGCCACATCTCAGTAATTTTTTTTCTTTCCTATGCATTTTTTCCACGAATTATGTTAGTTTATGTTAGATGCCAAATATCAGATGTATTCACTTATTTATTTTAACGTGTTTTAAAATTGTGATCAGGAGATGGCACATCGTAGTGCATTCAGTGCTCATCTAAACAGTGATCGGGTACATCAGTAAGTATATGTATCCGGGCGGAGTATTTGACTCCCGACTCTTGGTCAAGCCTTTGCGAACACGGCCAAACCTGAACTGTTATTTTTCGTTATCCCTCGCAAGAGGGACGTAAAAAAATAGTTGCATTGCAAAGCGGGGAAGCGTGTTGATAGTAAACCAGATTGCCGGCTACTAGTGCCACGACACTCTCTGCAGGTCACAGCCACAAACCTGCAGAAAAGGCCAATCGGCATTGTAGTTTTGCTCACCACCAAAAGCAGAAAAGGAATGGTCAGGCGGGGGGAACATATGTCGTCCGATCCTGCATAATACAAGGTCCACACGAAAGGTTTCTGCACAGCAGGAGCCACCTAAGGCCAGATTAACCCATCAAAGGGCAGCCTCAAGGGAGACAATCTCTCCCAAGCGTGATCCCATTCCGCCATAGATCTCAGTTAGGGCTGTTACCACGGCGCTTGCGTGCACAGAAGTTTATTTATTCCAATCTTATACACACAGCTAGGAGACATGATAGTTGTTGACTTTTTGTTTAAAACGAAGTTATAAAATGAGAATAGCTGGAGGATGGTATGCTTGTTGCTTATATGTGTGTTGTTTTCTTTTGTCCCCATACCTGCACTAAGGTCTTTAGAAGCGTTACTCAAGTAGAAGTGAAATGTTGTTCCTGCCGCAGCACAACGTACATCCAAATCCCAAATGGTCACGCAGTTGCGCTGAACAGAATTTACTCTTGTCTGATATTTTCATCACAAAACAAGCTGAAACTAGATGATTTTGTCCTGTGTCCTCTGAAACGGTAAAAGAAATGTCAAAACGCAAAATGAAGAGGGACGTTTAAGGTGTTGAAACAAAACGGTCCTGTCTGCGCTGTTGCAAGAAAGCTAACCTAAAAGTGTTCCATGTTTTTTAGTGTATGGCTAACACTTGAGACGACTTGAACTGGCTGGTCCTAGAAACACTCCTAGCTTTGAGGACCCCAGGGACATCTTGCCGCCCGCAACAGTAAGAACGAAGAAAAAATCAGCCAGAATGAAGTAAAAGGCGTAAGGCATACAAACCCCGTGAAAAGCAGGGCGCAGGGGACTTCAGGGAATGGAGGCACCTACCTCAAACCATGGCAACAGGATTGAGAAGAAAATATGCCACTGCTATATTTAGCCCATGTTTGGTTTTAAAGGCACAGCTGCAGAGCGCCACCACCCAGGGCAAGCGGGGGAGGGGAGGGGGGAATGTGTGTGTGCGTGTGTGTGTGTGACCCGCCTTCCTTATGTCAGCTGTATCAGATCTCAGCGATGTTCACGTTGCACTGACTTTACTACCACTGATGCGACAAGGTGACCATTGATTCGTGTGTGTGTTTTTTTTTTCAGTGTAGCTTTGGGCAATAAGAGGTTTCACCTATGCTAATAAACATAACCTAGGGTCGATGCAGTACCGTGTGAGCATTTTATACGGGCTCCTGCAACAGAGGGCTTTTTGAATATATTGAATATTAAGTGTTCCGCCGTGCTTCAGTAACATTGTCTGTCCATTGTGGCTGGGCGGAAGTGGAAAGGAGGAGAGAAGAAACACAACAACTGTGAGTGGCAGTGAGTTGTATAAAGAGGTGGACGAGATCATTGGGGCCTCAAGAAATGGAATCACTTTATGTTTACAGAAAACAGGATGGCGTCGCACTCGAGAACGGCGTCCTCATGGTAATAAAAATGGAGTCATCTCAAATGACGAGAAAAACTGCGTCTTCAAACATGGAAGAGCTTTTGCTATAATGGGGATCGTCCTTCTGGCGACATCTCAAGAGAAAATAATAGATCAGATGCAGATTATACATTCTTCTTTTTAAAGGCTCCTATTCTCAAAACGTCGGTGAAGAATGTCGATAGCACGTGTCCTTCGCGCAGCAAACTTCTTTATTTGGAAAGTCCAAGGAGACCATACGAATCCAACAAACTATTGACCAATATCCTTAACGTCCTGCTTATGCAAGACGCTGGAAAGAATGGCTTATTCTCGTTTACTGTGGCATCTCGAGACCAATAATATATTATCCAACACTCAGTGTGGCTTTTGAAGTGGCAGAAGTACTGTTGATCACCTGGTGCGACTAGAAACTTTTATTCGTAACGCGTTCGTCTAGGGTGAACATGCCGTTGCCATCATGTTTGATTTGGAAAAAGCATACGATACCACATGGAAATATGGCATCCTCTCAGATTTGCAAGAGATGGGACTGAAGGGGCATTTACCTCTGTTTATATCCAATTTCCTAACGGACAGAATTTTTCAGGTTAAAGTTGGAGGATCTTTTAGAGGGAACAGGAGATGGGGGTGCCTCAGAGTAGTATCTTGTCTCCATTGCTGTTTAATGTTAAAATAAATAATATTGTTCGTTCAGTGAAACGAGGAATTGACAATTCCTTGTTTGTTATTTTAATGATTTTGCATTAGTAGCCAAAGGTAAAACCTTGGCATCTGCAGAACGTCAGCTACAGTTATGTGTCAATGCCATCGAAAACTGGGTATTACAAAATGGTTTCAAATTGTCTCAGGCAAAGACTGAATGTATTCACTTTTCCAAGCACCGAGGAATCATTCAAGGTCCTAATATTACCCTCAATAAAACTCCAATAAAGACGGTCCAAAAAGTCAAATTTGTGGGTGTTATTTTTGATCAAAGGTTAACCTTCCTTCCTCATCTGAAAGATTTGAAAACTAAATGTCAACAGGCCTGCAATTTGCTCAAGGTTATCTGTGTACAGACTGGGGAGCTGACAAGAAAACTTTATTGATGTTATACCGTGCGTTAATTAGATCCAAATTAGACTATGGATGCATTGTTTACGGTTCTGCTAGAAAGTCTTATCTCAAAATGTTAGATTCAGTTGCTCACCAGGTACTACGCATTGCTTTGGGTGCTTTTCGCACCTGCCCTTGTGAAAGTCTTTACGTGGAAGCTAATGAACCTCCGCAGAAACTGAGACGTATAAGATTATCACTGAATTACTATTTAAAATTAAAAACTGATCCTATGAATCCCGCTTATGACTGTGTTTCTCAACCCAGATTTTGTGCAGAAATTTGAGGCCAAGCCGAACGAAATTCCTCCGTTTGGCATCAGAATGCAGGATCATTTGAATAAAGCAGGCATTGATGTTGCTTCCATCAACGATGATGAGCGTCGGACTGAAGCTCCTCCATGGAAATTAAGTAATCCAAACATTAACTGGCAGTTGTCCGCTTTCCTCAAAAAGAATACCTCTGAAACTGTCTATAGACAACTTTATTTAGAACAGTGTTCTTTGTACCCAGGTTATGAAAAACATTTCACGGATGGATCAAAGAAGGATAATTTTGTCGCTGCTATTTCGGTCTCTGAAAGAGACTTTGATCATCCCCTGCAACAACGATAATCTGACTTTTTGTTCTGCGGAGCTAACAGCAATTTTACTGGCGTTAAAGCAAGTTTATCAGTCAAAAAGATCTTACTTTTTAATCATTTCTGATTCATTGTCGGCACTCCAGGCCATCTCCACGAGAAAACTATCACATCCGTTCTTAGCAGAAATACATGACCTCCACACTAATCTCGTGTCTGACGGGGAAAAGATTGTATTTTTGTGGGCACCAGGTCACATGGGGATAGGTGGGAACACGAGAGCAGATCAGGCAGCAAAGAAGCATTAGATCATGATATGCCATCTCAAATTTTTTTTCAGTTTGTTCCTTATTCTGACCTTCACAGCTTGACTACATCTTACTGTCGAAAAACCTGGCACGAACGATGGTCCGGCAAAACTAACAACAAACTTTTTCAAATTTTACCAGACCTCTCTGATCCGTTGCCAAACTCCGCTCCCACGCGGAAAGACGAAACTGTGCTGACCCGACTGCACATTGGACACACTTACGTGACCCACGGTTTTCTTCTCAGAGGGGAGGAACCACCTTGGTGTCATGGCTGTGATCAGATATTTTCAGTTCGACATTTTTTAACAGAGTGATGCGATTTGATTGAAGAAAGAGAACATATTTTCAATACATCAGATTTAAAGAAGATTTTTTAGAGAGGTTGCCTGAAAGTTTGTTTGAATATTTAAGAGTGGCAGGCCTGTTGTTGTTTTTTTTTAGATTTGAACCATTTTATAATATTTTAAGATAACGTTTCTCTGGTCCTGATTTGGCTCGGAAGTGTCCGCTGGACCTAAAACAATAATCATGTAATGTAAAGTTTGAGGACAGAATTCATATAGGAATGAGACTAAAGCAACCAAAACATCACTACGTGTTTATTACATCAATGGTGTATTGTAGGGCGCTGATTGAACCTCTAAATAGTGTATACTAATGTACAGTAAGCACTTTGTGTGCATTTCTATCTGGTTTGGCTGAACTGTTGAACGATCTCCACCAGAGGCTTCGTTCGTATGTGATATTATGCAGCATTTAATATCTTGCTTCCAGAATTTCACGCTGGTAGCCTGATGCATAATTTGAAGCTTCAGTGGATATGCAGGGAGAGGATATGTATCTAATGTTTCTACATCGTGCCTCTTGTTGCCCCAACTCCATGAAAAGCCCCACGTCAGAAATACATTCTCATTCTATTCCTAGAGGAACGAAGTTTTATTTGGGCGACACAGCTACAGCCATATCATATAGAAGATGTGCGTGCCCAGTTTTGAGATTGGGATATTTTATAATAGATAGCTCTTCAATTTAGCAGCAGGCCAAGTCAAGAAGACGACTGAATCAATAGTTGCCCACAATCCTTCCTTTGCCCACCAGTAGGGTCAGCCTGCACTATCATCTCCAAAGTCATGTTCTCTAATATCTATCCAGAGATGGCTATCTTTCAGAAAATGTTGAAATGCGTCAGATACAAATAAATTGTAATAGACTGGAAGAACGATTTGGCCTCGTGGTCTGATTCTGTCCCTGTAGTAAAGCCCAACCCCAATCCTTCCCCTCCCCTACTTCCCAAGTCTAATTCCCGAAGGTTTCCACTTAATGTAGTCACACTTCAACGTTTTCAGACCGCGAGGGTATGATGAAGTTGTTTCAAAAATGGAGTTTATATTATTTTTCAATCAAAATATGTTGTCTGATCATAAGATCAATTCCTTTCCGAGTGAGCTGCACGCGTTCGGACTCGAAACTTGAGCAAATATCGTGTAACAACAGTAAGCAAAACATTGTGACAAACTAATGGAGACAATAGCTCCCCTTATATCAGAGTGGCGCTCGTTACATTGCCTCTGTCGCAGACAAAGTTCGTAGAAATAATATTGATGGTAAGGCTCCAAGACCGTCAATTCAACCATTAAAAGATTTTCGCGCAAAGGGGGACAAAATCTGTGATGGCTTTAACTCTGCATCTTAGAGAGATAAATTCATCTCCAAGCGCTCTGTTTCTTTGATGTTCTGTATTCAGTTGCCACCCATGTACCCGCCCCAGTCCTTAATACACCACCACCCACCACCCCTTTAGCAACTTCCATCCCGAGTTTTTCCAATCGGGATCTTGTGTAACTGTCACTGGGTCTCTCCAATGTCAAATTTCATTTGACAATGTCAAGGTAAAATTTTCGGACTTGCACGTGTCGGGTTCCGGGTTTGAAATATCTTCTAATAGTCTTCCCCATATTTCTTCTCCATCTTCTTAGTAATCTTCCCTTCTCCTTTTTTTCTAAACGTCCCGCGGTGTGTGAACCCGAGCGGACCATGAAATATTCATGAGATCAAAACGTCGTCCCAGGCTCATTGGTCGATAGTATGTCCACACTGTTCTAACTGTCCTGGCCAGCTTGTCTGCCGTGCAGTAACTCGAGCCCACTTTCCTTAATAACTTACCATCTACGCCTCTCATACAATAAGTGGAATAGTTCTACCTTTATAATGAAATAAAGTGCGTAGAATGGGGAAGCAGCAGGATGGAGAGGGTGTCCAAAATACGGAACTGGCGGCGCTTACTATCCCTTGTACAGATCCCCCCGTGGGGGTGCCGGGGGTTTCAGTATAAATAGTATCCCCGCTTTCTGGAAATTTAGTGCTTTAAATTCCCACTGTCGCTGTCTTTCTCCTTTGTTCTTACTCATTCCTACTCTGTTTTATCAATCTACTATCTTCTTCTTCGGTAGACCAGTTGCCTACCTTTTTTTACTTGAAAACACTTCTGGGACAAAACTCTTCATTTGTTTGTGAGGTCTGTTGGGTCAGCTTGGGAATATTGGACGCTTCTGCCAGGTGGTCACTGGGCCTTCCTATGATGTTATTATTTGGCAGTGTAGGCAATTTATATGTATGTGTTTTGTTATTTTATAATGATGTTTATATTCTATCTTGTTTTTGTAAACGAGGGTTCGGTAAATTAGAGTATAGCCTCAGCGTCCCCTTCGTGGGATGTCTTTATTGTAAAATGACCGGCTGGCGAAGGGCCTTCAGTGTTACCACTAGGGTGGTTTCGGCAAATCTTTTATGCGGATCAGGGGCGAGTCCTATTTTAGCGAAGTTGTGGTCTTGATTTTGTGGTCCTGATTCGGCTTTTTGCAGTCCGCTGGACCCTGTAAGCAATGAATAACTAACTAACTTGAACAGATGTAAGTTCTAGCCTAGTCTTTTGCTAATGTGTGGGACTTTTCTCAGGGCAAGCTTTGTAAGGTCTCACTCGTCCTTCGTTATTTTACATTTACTTACTTTTTTTCCAGTTAGATGTAGATTGGATTTACGGGTGGGGCTGAGGGGAGGGGGTGCTTAATTGGTTAATAATGACGGGATTTATTCACCGTTTTCATCTGTGGCATTGTGTCTGGTGCGATTGTGGAGCCGGAGTGCTTATAATGAACTGTCATTCCTTTTCCAATATATGTGCACAAAATTGGAGTAGAAGTCAAATAGGACCAGTAGATCGTGTGTTTGATGATCGTGCCTTTTCTCTCAAGTGTGTCTGCAAAGCATCTTTTAGTAAGCGCATTTGACGTGCATGCGAACATTGCTAGACGTAATGTAGCTTTCAGCTGTCACGTATTACTGATATTGTTAGACATAATGTAACTTTCAGCTGTCACGTATTACTGATATTGTGAGACGTAATGTAGCTTTCAGCTGTCACGTATTACTGATGTTGTGAGACGTTGTAGAGTTATAATGCTGGCAGGTTGCTATGGAAATATTGTGCTACCGAGCAAGAAAGTTGTATAGAACACAGGTTATCCACAATAAAAGTGAGCCTTTCATGGTACACGTGTAAATTACTATCTGGGCCTCGTGAACACCGTCCCTGTTTCTATGTCTTTTTTGTTCTTTTCCCCTTCCCCCCTCCCCTCCTCAGTTTCCTTGGCAACGCTGGAAACAAGACGATGCTTAAATGCATTTGACGAAATCTTATTAAAGCCTTTTTGTTGGTTTGTGGGATATTTTCCTCGGTTTAGAATGAGACAAACATTTCTGCTTTTATTAAAGGTATGCTGTTGGGGCCTGCGCGGTTGAAAGGAGTAGGCGTTTAAAAGCCATTCTTATATTGACAGCGAGAAAAATGACCTAGGTATTTGACCATTGCTGGATGTTGTTTATACTATAGCAGCGTCTTCCTATCCGAACACGAGCTTTAAAAAGCCCCTTTCCTAAATTTTAGGAAAAACCCAGCCTAAAATGCAATAAGATAGTCAAGCTAGACAGTGGTGAAACGAGCACGACCATTGTCAGCCATTATATAACGTCTTAGTGCTTTCACGTCGTCATTTCGTACTAATTGTGCGCCAGGAAACTGTTATCACTCTCTTGTTTTCCCGTCCTCTACTTTATTGCTGTATTGCAATGCCGGCGTTAACAACTGTTTAGATGATATTTCTTCCTACCTAACATTAATGACGCAATCGTAGGTACACAGCTAGTCCCGTTCTGCCGCTCATTATCTTCCATTCAGTGGAGTATGTAAGCCTTGTTCACTGTGTAAGGGCAAATACTTTGAGAGTGACTTGTTGTTTGTTCGTTTTAATTGATGATGCATTAAATACATGTCGTCGTTAATTATAACTAATGAAACCCGTATCTTTCTGTTTCTTGTAACTGTTTTCTTACGGACGACGGATAAAGAGTAAGCGTTCAGTAGTGTGCCAGTCAAGAGACTTGTGCTGAAAGACCGCTATGTAACTACAAAGCAGGCAGTAAAAGCCCTTGTCAGATCTGACTGTACATTGAATATTCAGTGTGTAGATGTAATATGCTCCGCACATGTAATAAGGCCAAGGAATACTTGCGGATTTGCGAGCTAAAACTACTGCTTACACTTAAAGCTAGGGTTCTCTCAACTAAACGCGTTGTGTTAAAGGGACTCTCTTTGAATGCACACCCCTCCAAAGATCCTTTTACCGTTCGCAGTGAGTTTTGCCCCACTGCAACAAATTTTCTTACAACAAAAAAATTATTATTTCAAAAGTATTTAAACAAAATTTTGATCAGTACATTCCGTACTTTATGTGCCTATTAATAGCAGCCGCTGGCCACCACTCTTTATCTAAAAATAGCATCTACCAAAGCCGGTAAGAGGCAAAACCCATTAAAAAACAAGTTACTCGATAAGGTTTTTCGTTTAGCTTCATACAGTAGACCCTATCAACACCAGTGGCCAATTACGCACTCTCGAAGCCGCGGATTCATTCAAAAATAGGGTCAGAGGTCATACGGTTATGGTATTGGTGTACAGTTAAACAGGGGAAATCACTCCGTGTCAGACCAGACATGGTAAATTCAAACTGTAGCGGTTTATGAGCAACGAAAAGCCCACTTTATTATTGTGTACAGTAATAACATTGCCAATTTTGGGGTGAACCCGTTTCACCAAAAGTAAACAAAACCTTTGAATTGGGGCACTTTAAAATTATGGTCAGTGCCTGCGTTGTCCTAAAGACCTCAACATAGAAGTTTGGATCGTACATTAGCAGCTGTCTCATATGGAGATGAGACGTTCCAGATATTGATTTTAATGCACGTATTGCTGAGACGTTCCAGATATTGATTTTAATGCGCGTATTGCTGAGACGTTCCAGATATTGATTTTAATGCGCGTATTGCTGAGACGTTCCAGATATTGATTTTAATGCGCGTATTGCTGAGACGTTCCAGATATTGATTTCAATGCATTTATTGCTGTTTGGTAGCCGAGACATGCACTGAGACAACTCCGCTGCCTCCAAAAATACATTTGTCTTACTTACGTTGGAGTTTAAATATGGACGAGACAAAGCAAAACTCCAATACCCGTTTCTTAAAGGCGCGGTCTTTCTTTTCAGTTGAAACTCCACCATTGAATATAAGGCGTATCTATCGCCTAGGACGATTTATTTTAGTGCGTAGAGCTAATGACGTGGAAGAGCATATTGGTTACAAAGGTAACCATTTTCTACAATACAGTTAACATGATATAGAACTTTTTTTTCCTGTTCATAATATTATTTCCAGTGATGACCACGACATCTTGCCGGTATTGGTAGGGAATTTCGTTGTCATAATTGTGAAATCAACTGCTTTTCAAAATAAAATGTAATAAAAGCACATGTAAAATCTTTCTTTTTCGCTATTTGTTTACTGGGCTTCTCATTTCTCACTCTTCAATTTTTTCCTATAAAAAGAATATAAGCTTATGTATTTGTCTCTCCCTTTTGTTTCTCTATAGATTTACAACTAACGTGGAGCGTTGTTTCTCACCAATAGTGGTGTGCTGAATACAGAAAACGCCATGCCCCACTCACCATGGTTCAACACTACATGGAGATGGGAAATAAAAACTACAATCAAATGGAAATAAAATGATGGTACTTTGAAAATGAAATCCAAACATTCAAAACGGGCTTTGGGGTTTGGTAGAATTTCTAAATATGGTACTTAGGGTGTGAGTAGGGTGGATTTGTTCCAGAAATATAAGAAAATGGAAACGCAAACACCAGAATTTTATTAATTTGATAGTCTAGTTGGGAAGGGGAGAGAAGAGAGAGACAGTAACGGCCCAAAATAGCCCGGAAAATACAATTGTCGATTTTTCTAGTATTGTTGAGGATTCATTGGAAACGAGGGAAAGAAATAGCATTGTTGAAAGTGAAAATGCAATCCAATGGTAGAAATGTTATAACTGATGTGAATAAGGAAGAAAATACAATATATATTTTATATATAACTGGCCAAAATTGCAGGGGAAAATGCAACATCAGTGTTGTAATATTATGATTTCACAATCAATAGGAAAAGATTAGAGAGATTTACGTGTCTACTTTACTCGAAGGCAGACATTTCTATGTGAATTACGTCATAAGGCGCAACCCCCACCCCTCTCTCTCTCTCTCTCTCTCTCTCTCTCTCTCTCTCTCTCTCTCTCTCTCTCTCTCTCTCCTTCCCTCCATCCATACCTCCTTCCCTCCCTCCCTCTGTAATGGCACTTCAAAAGAAAAATGTAGAACTCCCAATAATAGCGTATCAGAGAACAGATTTATGCTTTGCTCAAGCATTTTGATCGGCAAAGAGCATTGAATAAATCAGTGATAATGAAGAAATCTAAAAGGTAAAATCGGAACTTTTTTTTTTTCAAGAACAAAAGAATTTGTATTAGAAAGGATATTTATTGGCTAAGCATAACCATGATGTAATTACTATGCGCTGACGTCACCACCGATCAAACTGAAGTCAATGAAGTGGCCCGTGGTGGATCTGGCCTTCAATAATGCTACTGGACGCAGTCAGTATCAAATTTCAAAAATAAAAATTCGATTTTCTTTCCGTCTTGCAATAGCGATATCCGCACCACCTGTTTGAGTGATGGATGTGTATTTGTTGTGTGGGTGTGAGAATGGATGAGACAGGTGAACGTGTATGTTGGTACAGATCGCCGCGCTTTGAGCCTGATTGATTTGGGAAAGGCGCGTAAATAGCATCCATTATTATTATTATTATTATTATTATTATTATTATTATTATTATTATTATTATTATTATTATTATTATTATTATTATCTAATTCGAGGAAGGAGTGGCTACAGATTTTAGATGCCTCGGACATTGAATGAAGGAGAAGATAGAAGCAGAAAGGGGAAGAAGAACAAGGGCATGGCGCAGCAACATTTACTTAAAGGGTCTCAATTCCAAGGCTTTGTTTACTTAGGGTCTAGTGTATGATATTCAAACGAAAAACCTTACCGAGCAACGTTTTTTTTATGGCTTCTGCCTGTTGGTGGATTTTACTTTTCGAGCAAGAGCGGTGACTAGCGGTTGCTATTAATGGCTACAAAACCTACGGAATGGATTTGATGTAAACAATTAACTATACTTTGGACAGTTGTTGTTTGTTTTTGTTGTAAGCTTATTGTGTTGAGTGGGGCAACACTCACTATGCATGTTACAAGGATCTGTGGAGGGGGGCGTGGCCAGAGTGAATCTCTTTAGACTATCTAAACCAATGGTGAACTTTTTTCGCCCCGACTTTAACCTCTGTGTATGTGTGTGTGTCCATACCCTTTCCACCAGCCCTGCGATCGTGCCCTGAGCATGAAGATACTTAAGCGCCTATTTTGATATGCAATATAAGGTTACAAATCAAATCCAAAACGCATTTGGATTGTTTTTACATAGGCACCCGGTTTTAACCCGGCTTTCATTGGCCAATGGAAAAGGAATCAAGTTATTTTATACACACGCGCGCGCACTCACGCACACACATACACACACACACACACACACACACACTTTTTGTTTTTCTCCTAATTCATATTCGAGTTTGCTAGAGCCTGTAAATCTAACTCCTTTTTTTAATGACGTCGAGCTCGGAACGATGACCTAGTTTCTTAGGTATGGTGAGATTGAAACTGTAATGGCCTCCCTCTCCTGTTTCCTCCTGTTCCTCCTCCTCCTCCTCCTCCTTACTCCTCCTTCTCCTCCTTCCTTTTCGCCATGGACTAACTGCCAGTTTAGCCCGAGCTTAGCCCGCTAGGGTAATGACATGCTTTTTGCCATCATCACACTGCAAGTCTTTACACGGCCGTGATTTTTATTGGTGTTTGTCTTGTGCCCCATTAGTTTCCAAAAACATTGTCTTCTGGGACGATAGAGGGAGGGGGGTGGGGGGAAGGAGCTGGAGGCAGCCACAAGCCTGGACCACAGCTACGCAATGTGGATCGTTTCTTCCAGTGAGGAGATCATTGTCTAGTTTTGGTCTTCACACGCTAAAGCGAAGAAAAAGCATCACTCTTGTGGCTTCCGCACCGTATCAACAAACAAAACTATAATAAATAATTTAAACAAAACAAACATTTTTTGTTTTAAACCAACGATCGGGCATTGATCATCTTTAGTGGTGGGAACAGCGCCGTGAAGAAATATGCAAAACAAATAATCCGTCTTTTTTTCTTCTTATTTTTTCTTTGTTCTTTTTTTTTTTACTTTTTTTTTGGTTCTTATTTTTTTTTACGTTTTTTTTTTCCTTTATTTATTTTTGTTGTTGTTTTGTTGTTCTCCCCCCCCCCCACCCTTTTTTTTCTTTTTTTTTCTTTCGGCTTTTTTTTTTCATTTCTTTGCTTTTTTTTTTTCTTTTTTTTTTTTACCCTTTTTTTTCTGTGTGTGTGTGTGTTTTTTTTGTTTGTTTTGCTTCCATGAGAATGTGACCGTTGACTGTTGTTCCCCCGGACTAGCGATGCAGCCTGTAGCTCGGCACCGTTCACTGGTTGAGTTCTTTTTTATTCTATTTACAAAACTTGCCGTCGCTTATCATCTAGACTGGTTGCACCAACCCAAGAAGTCAGGGACGAAGGAAACGTAGCATTATTTGGAAGTCTTGTTAAGAATGTGGGCAATCTCGTGCTAAAGAGATATCTGTGCACACGCCACGCTGCCGCGGGTCAACGGAAACAAGTATAATTATTGCATGATTTTAAACGAAAGTCGTTTTTTGTGTTTTTTTAAAAAGGGGAGGGAAACAGAATTTTCTGTTGATGGTAGAAATTTACGACGAAGAAAAGCAGCTAGAAGGACGTTGGAAAGCAGGCGACACAATTAAATGGCAGGAAGAATAAGAAACAAATTCCGTTCAGCTACGAAAAAAAATAATTAAAAATAAATAAAATAAATAAATAATAATAATAATAATAATAATAATAATAATAATAATAATAATAAATAATAATAATAATAATAATAGAAACTTAAATAGACAATATTCTTTAAATAAAACGGAAAGAGACAAAGTTGAAGTAAGAAAATATAGCAACATTCAGATATAAATAAATCTACGGGTTACAAAAATTAAACTTACGGGAAACAAGTACAAAATGTATTAAAACATGTTTTAATGTATTACTCCTTTCAGATGATAGTATAAACCGAGGTCAAGTCACTGCACGCACGCACTCCATTGCACGGACTTTAAACATCCTGATCCTCATGTCCTAGAGTGGCGAGTGCAGGCTACACAAGTGCACCCAGCACGCACTAGGTCCTTTTTCCCAAGGGGACGCGGCCCAGAATTTCCCGATAAAAAGGGATAATTAAGTGTCCACACACACACACAAAAATTACAAAAAAATTAAAAAGACTTCCCCGGTTTCCCAGGATTGTGTTTCAGTCGTCTGGGCGTCAGACTGTGCGCCTAAATGTTGCAGGTGGGCGCCTCGGGCGGCTGGAGTTGGATCCTGTGTCGACCAGCGCCTTGAGCAGCTGTTGAACTGGAAAAGCGCTATATAAGATTAATAAATAAGAGGAGAAGGGGTGGGGGGTGGGGAGGGAGACGACTAAGAAGGAGAATCATTTTAAGAAGACGCCCAAAGTATGTGCTAAATAAGCCAATCATGACAAACATTCACTACTGTGTGTTAAATAGGCGCAATGGATGTTACAAGGGAGAAAATATTCCTGCATCAAGCCTACACGCTACGCTGCAGGCTTCTGGTGCCAGAAAAGGCACTTCGGCGAACATTCCAGTCCCCGTGCTGAGTAAAAGCGTTCTGGCATTCACTGTTGCACCAGAGGAGTGGCGAAACTCCTTGCTGAGCGAGTTGAAGGCGATATGCAGAATACCTCAAGCTCCAATGCACAGCCCTTCAGCTCATTACCTTTCACTTGTTGCTATGGCGATAGGGTGTTGGCCCGTGAACAAAGTAGTTTTCCTCCTTCATTTTTTTCCTTGCTATAATTATATCTGGGAACATGCTTATATATGAGAAAATGATGAAACCCACACTACTTTTTCCCTTGCTATAATTATATCTGGGAACATGCTTATATATGAGAAAATGATGAAACCCACACTACTTTTTTCCTTGCTATAATTATATCTGGGAACATGCTTATGTGTGAAAAAATGATGAAACCCACACTACCTTTTTCCCTTGCTATAATGATATCTGGGAACATGTTTATATATGAGAAAATGATGAAACCCACACTACTTTTTTTAAAAATTCACTTTTGTGCGTGTGTGTTTCTTTTTGTTCTTCTTTTATTTTTTATTTGTTTGTTTGTTTGTGTTTTGCTTGGTTGTTGTTGATTTTAATGAAACGTCGAGGACCCGAAACTACCAAACCATGTTTTATTTTGGACACTTTGCCTCTGTAAAAGATACAGCTTTGTGTATGTGT
Organism: Oncomelania hupensis; assembly: GCA_036898135.1. Classification (NCBI taxonomy): domain Eukaryota; kingdom Metazoa; phylum Mollusca; class Gastropoda; order Littorinimorpha; family Pomatiopsidae; genus Oncomelania; species Oncomelania hupensis. Next base: position 12,197,583 of record CM072518.1, on the reverse strand, counting down.
AAACACTATTATATTATATGTATTTTATTAATGTAGCCGACTGCTGTTCGCTACTGGTGCGGTATTTCTATCCCTAAACCTTACTAGTCATGTAGTATGCTATCTTGACCGTTTTCGTGTAACGTGTTTAGCCGACGCGTCGTCTGCTACACGCACAGCCTTTGTTTAAACTTACTGCCAAATGCGACACCTTGTCAGAGCCGTACACTAGCCCCCTTTTATTTCTGTCCATCAAATAATTATTATGTAGCTAGCCTTAGATATTATTCTTATGGAATGTTGTATGAATTTAGTTTATATTAGAGTAGTTAAGGCCGAGATCGCTAGTCCCAGTGATGTAACCTGCGATAACACTGTGTTTGTAGCTTGTGTTAGTGTGTACATAGAGATTCATGATTTGTAAGAGTTACAGATAAGTCATGCATTTTATTTGTATATAGTTAGCCAGATTGGACATTAAGCTTTTAGAGCATGTAATACGTATGGGTTTTTGGTATGTCTTAAATGTATCATTTGTATCTTTTTGTGAACTTGTGTGAACTTAAGGTCGTACTTTGAGTCGCGTATTTTCGAAGTTTATTATTTATCTGTACCTTGTATGAATAATTCATGTACATATTTGGGAAGCTTGTTTTATGCCCTTTCTGGTGATGTGTATTATGTTATGTTTTGATTTGTATTAGGCCAAAGGCGAGCGGGATTTGTAAATTGAAAATAACACAAACTTGGCCCACAGGCACTTACTTAAGGCTCCGCGAGTGGCTCGCGCATGTGCGTCTCCGCTAAGGCTGGCGCTGTATGATAAAAACCGACTGACCCCCCAGTTGGAGGGGCAGTGAGACGGCAGACACGGGCCGACACAGAATGTACATACTACTGTAAATGACTGTCTGTTCCGTGGCTCAAAATTATTCACTCAGAAATAAATGCTGGAAATAGAACCACATCTTCGATTGGTGTGCGAGTGTGAAAGAAAAGGAAAAGAGAGTCTTCTTCTTCTGTACTCCTACTACCAGCCTCCTCTAGAGCGCTCCGCTCTTCTTCCTACTTCTACCACCTACCCTCCACTCCGCTACATTATGTTATATTGTATAGTATTGTATATTTATTATTTTATAGTTTAGTTATTGCTTTGTAGTTGACTTTAGCTTTAACCTGCAGTAGCATCCTTTAGTGTTATGTAATGCCACCTCTACCTGCTTTCACTGACTGATTTATTGGGGACTTCTGTCATATCCTTGTTACCATCTCAATTTCTTATCACTGCTAAATAATAATAACTTTCGATCGTTCGGTTGAACTTAAGCTTTTTATTTTCTTTGTGAACCAAGTGTTACATTATTTGTTTGTGTTAATGTTACTTCTTTTCATTTACTGTTTTGTTTTATATTAATGCCGCTGTCCTCGACTTGCTTTGAAAGCGACAATGTTTCTTTGACTCCCGGCATGTTAAAGGCAGTTTAAATGGTTAGTTGTTTGAATTTTGCTGACATTATGAATGGTGACAACTTTGATGGGGAGGTAGTGGGGTGGGGGTAGGGACACGTATCATACAATACAAATAGTTGCTAGTTTAAACACTGGACAACTCTGTTAATGCCAGTTTCAGGGACGACTCTGTTATGCCCATGTCATTGGACGACTTTATAATGCCCGTGTCACTGGACAACCTTGTAATGCCCGTGACATTGGACAACTCTGTAATGCCCGTGTCACTGGACAACACTATAATGCCGGTGTCTTTGTGTCCTCAGGTCTCCCTCGTAAGGGAATGAGCGCTGCCTCGGACGACGTCACGCCTGCTACCACCCCTATCCCCGAGACGGACCACAGCCGTCTGGAGGCCAGCCCAGCGCCGCCCAGCAACTGCAAGCTGATCCTGTCTGGCGGCGAGGGCTATGTGGACTTCCGGATGGGTAACGAGTCTCTCCAACGTGCGTCACTCTCTCTGTCTCTCCCCTCGCTGTCGTCTCGTCATTTGTCGTCACCTTAGTTCGTCACGGCTCCAAAACTGGACCGTTTGCCTTCATTTCCTTTAGTATAGGGCTGCGGTTCGCAGTTTTGAGCTCTTAGTAGTCAATATTTGAGTGTTGTGTCGTAGTTCAGTCATATGGACAAACTGGTTTACTTTACATTGGCTCTGAACCCCCTTGTTCCTTCCATCCCACCCACCTGGCTCTGAACCCCCTTGTTCCTTCCATCCCACCCACCTGGCTCTGAACCCCCTTGTTCCTTCCATCCCACCCACCTGGCTCTGAACCCCCTTGTTCCTTCCATCCCACCCATCTGGCTCTGAACCCTCTTGTTCCTTTCATACAACCCATCTGGCTCGGAACCCCCTTGTTCCTTCCATACAACCCATCTGGCTCGGAACCCCCTTGTTCCTTCCATACAACCCATCTGGCTCTGAACCCCCTTGTTCCTTCCATACAACCCATCTGGCTCTGAACCCCCCTGTTCCTTCCATCCCACCCATCTGGCTCTGAACCCTCTTGTTCCTTCCATACAACCCATCTGGCTCTGAACCCCCTTGTTCCTTCCATCCCACCCATCTGGCTCTGAACCCTCTTGTTCCTTCCATACAACCCATCTGGCTCTGAACCCCCCTGTTCCTTCCATCCCACCCATCTGGCTCTGAACCCCCTTGTTCCTTCCATCCCACCCATCTGGCTCTGAACCCTCTTGTTCCTTCCATCCCACCCATCTGGCTCTGAACCCCCTTGTTGCTTCCATACAACCCATCTGGCTCTGAACCCCCTTGTTCCTTCCATACAACCCATCTGGCTCTGAACCCCCTTGTTCCTTCCATACAACCCATCTGGCTCTGAACCCCCTTGTTGCTTCCATCCCACCCACCTTTTTCCATTCCAGACTTCGCTTGGATATTGCAAAGTCTGATTCGTTTATAACACGTTGTTGAAATCACAGAGTCGATGATGATAGCCAGTTTGTCGCGCCATCTTTCTCTTTCAGTATTTGTGTAGATACTATCTGTCTTTTTATCGTTTTCATTTTTTGGTGGGGTGGTAAATAACAGTCTTTATTTGTATCTTAAATATGTGTGTGTGTTTGTGTGTGTATGAAAATGTAGTTTATATATAAACACATTTTAACATATAGTTTATATATATATATATATATATATATATATATATATATATATATATATATATTATATATATATATATATATATATATATATTATATATATACATATCTGGTTCACCTTTTTTCCCATTCCCCTCTCCCCAAAACAAAGTTGTACTTCTCAGTTATTGAATTGTTTTGTCACTGTCAATATTGCTTTCATATAGGTGTGGTTATGGCGTCATAGTAGTTGGAAGTTCACGCGGCTAGTTCCATCACTCCATGTATAAATGAATGATTGAAAATGTATGAAGCGCATAAACATTTCTACACAAAAGCATGATCACAGCGCTGAGGTAAAAAATTAAACCAAAAATGGAACATGTATTACTGGATGTTTTCCAATGTAGTTGGGTTTAGTGTAAACTTGCTATTGTAACACCCCAACCAATCCTTCAGGTCTGACTGTCGTGATTTGATTCTTTGTTGTTCAAATTTGGTTTCTCTAAAACGTCTTAGACCAGAGATACCTTTTGTTCAATCTTTCAAAAGAAAATTGCATGCTTTTTTTAATTCTTTTTTTTTTCTTTGTTCTTTTTTTTTTTTTTTTTTTTGTTCTTTTTTTTTTTTTTTTGGGGGGGGGGGTGGGGGAGGGGATACGGAAGGTGATGGGAAATTGACTTTTGCATAGAGTATGTTTTGTAAATCAAACGGTTTTACATTATTTGTGTTCGAACAATAGCTAAGGGTAAAGAAAGGTAAAGGTGGTCCCATAGCCTTGTGGCCGTAAGGGAGCGTGATGTTGGAGATCACACTTATCTTGGGCCAGCGTAATGAGGGTGATGCCCATCTCTCTCCCTCGCTGCTTTACCTTCCCCACCCTTAAGAGAGTAGGTACTCATTCACAGTTGAGTCAACTGGGGGCGTTGTTATTTGTCGCTTCACGGTTTGCGGTCACCCATCCAAGTGCTCTTAACTTGCGACACAGTAGCGAGTGCTCCAACCACTGCGCTATCCGACAATACCCATCTTTAATAAATGTTTTGGGTTATCTCAAAGTTATTGCCTATAAGAATTACGCTGTGGCAAACATTGCTTCATAGACCGCTCGGAAAGCGTCCATGACGCTTGCAGTCCCAGGCGCCAAACAGTACC